>OX457026.1:43476283-43977884 GCA_949752745.1 Protula sp. h YS-2021 | reverse complement strand
CACGTCATCGTTCTCCTCCTGCTTTCCTTCATTCTCCCCACCCAACTTTTCCCCACCCTCACCACTCTCCCCTACTCCCCCAACTCCCATCACACCCCCACTCCCTGTCCCCTCTTCCCTCTGTCCCCCCAAGCTCCACCCCGACCTTATTCTCACCGTCCCACTCTTAACTGTCCCACTCTCCCCCCACCACCTCCCGGCCATTCCAGTACTGCTTTAAACGTTTATGGCCAATTAAAGATGTGAGATTATACTAGCTTTTAAACCAAAGCAAGAAATTTCATAAGAGATTTTTTTAAAACTTGAAAACTGCTAGCTTTGTATTTGATAGCTCGAAAGAAAATAGCGGGCAAGCAGCGAAGGTCTAGAGCATCGGGTCAGGAGGGCACGTCTCTAAATATATGAGGATTTTCTTTTAATTTCAGTAAAATGCATTCACATTGAGATTTAATAAAAAGAAAATCGGGCGAATTAGCATGGTTTTGCCACCAATGGCACGAACTCGCATATCACTGAATACTTCTTTATTTACAAACAGATTACTCGGATGTTATTTTTTAACAGCACAAGAGCAGCTGCCAAGTAAAACGGCCGATGAAGACCATCCGAGTTATCAGGACAAGTCAACAACACGTAAGCGTTTGAATTAAAAAAAAAAACAGACAAGAAAATCAGGAAAAGCGACTTGTGTTGACACCTATGATCCGCCATTCTCACCCATTCGCCCGCTTCCCGCCCCGCTCCCCGCCCCGCTCCCCACACCGCTCCCCACCCCGCTTCCCGCCCCGTCCCGCTCCCCGCCCCGCTTCCCGCCCCGCTTCACGCGCCGCTCCCCGCACCGCTTCCCGCCCCGCTCCCCGCCCAGCTCCCCGCACCGCTTCCACAAATATTCCTTGCACAGCTTTGAACCCCAGTTTTGGAAACGTTCCTACCCCTATTAAAACAGCTGTTTTAGCTCAGAGAAAGAGTTTTAAAGCAGCCGACTTCGTTGGGCTGGTCTTATAACATCAATACAGGGGCATCTGTCGTCCATATGTACGTATATACACATGTAACCTTTTACTTAAAATGCTTCTTCAGTTTTTATCGGATTCCCTTCACATTTTGGACGAATGTTCTCCAGGCAGGCTTCTTTTCAAAAAACAAAACTAAACTTTTTTTGACGATCCGCCAAAAATTGGCTAAATAGGAGCCATTTTAAATTTATTTTGGTAGCCAGTTTTCAAAATGCTTCTCCCACAATGCTGATTGCATTCTTTTCAAATTTGTAAGAATGCTTTGTGTGTAGGTCTCTCTTGAAAATTTGCTTTTTGTGGCGATCCACGAAAAATTGGCTAAATGGTTGGCATTAAGAAAATTTTGGTTGTCAATTTCCAAAATGCTTCTTCTGGCACAATTTTGATCAGATTTTCTTTTAGTTGTACTCTAATGTTCTCTAGGCAGGTCTCTCTCGAAAAATAACCTTTTTGGCGATCCGCCAAAAATTAGTCAAGCGAGGGGGGAGGGCATGGAACATTTTGAATTGATTGGTGGCCAGTTTTTAAAATACCCCCACAATCTTAATTTATTCCCCTTAGTGGGGAATATATGCGATCGACTGTGTGTCGGTCTGTCAACAGTTTAACACGCTAACTTAAAAACTGCTGCAAGGATTTTAATGAAACTTGGTATGAAGCTTCTATGGGAACAAACACAGATCGGTATTTTAAATGGGCCAGGTTCGTCCAAGGAAAATGCACCAACTGGACTCAGAAAAATTGATTGACTATTAATGACCGTGTTTAATGGGGGGCGGGGGGGAGCTGCGGAGAATATATGGACTATGGACACTGCTCTAGTTTGATTCCGTTCCAATTTTGTACGAATGTTCTCTGGATAGGCTCCTTGAAAAAATGGCTAAATTGTTGACATTTAAATTTTTTTGGTTGCCACTTTCCAACATTTTTCTCTCACAATTGTGATCAGATTTTATTTTAATTGTGCATGAATGTGTTTTAAGTAGTTTTCTCTTGAAAAAAAAAACTGTGGCGATCCGCCAAAAATTAGCAAATGGGGTGCATTTGAAATTTATTGGTAGCCAATTTTCAAATACTTCTCCCACAATTTTGATTGGATTCCTTTCCAATTTTACACAGTTGTTCTCGTGATGGTTCTCTCTTGAAAAGTTACTTTTTTGTCAATCCCCCAAAATTGGCTAAATGGGGGCATTTAAATGTTTATCGCTGATTTTCAGTGTTTCTTCTCCAGCAATTTTGATTAGATTGCTTTCAAATTTTGTGCGCATCTCCTCTAGGTAGGTTTCTCTTGAAAAGTAATTTTTTTGGTGATTCGCCACAAATTGGCTACATGAATTTTTAGGTTGCCAATTTTCAAAATGCTTCTCGCACAGTTTTGATCAGATTTTTTTCTTCATATTTTAAACTCTTTGTTCTCTGTTGTTCTCTTTTGAAAAATTATATTCCTTTCCAATTTTACAAGGCTGTTCTCTTGATGGATCTCTCTTGAAAAGTTAGTTTTGTCGATCCGCCAAAATGGCTAAATGGGGGGGGGGGGGGGGGGGAGGGGGGGGGGGAGGTATTTATAAAGTTCTTTGTGGCCATTTTCAAAATGCTTCTTTTTTTCTTTCTTCTTCTTCCACAATTTTGACCGGACCCCTGTAAAATTTTGCAAGATTGTTCAATTTTGAATAACCGGTTTTAAAAAATGACTACCACTTTTTGGTATATATATATATATATAGCAAAATTTTATGAAAACATGACAAAAACTTTTTTAGACCAGCCAACTGCGTCGGGCTGGTCTTATGACATCATCAGAGGGGCATCCGTCGTCTGCATGTATGATTCCTTTAAAATATTGTACAAATGTTCTCTAGGTAGTCATCTTTTAACAAATTGTTTTTGGCGATCCACCAAAAATCGGCTAAATGTGGGCTATTTATAATTTTTTGGTAGCCCGTTTTCAATACGCTTCTCCCACAATTTTGATTAGATTTCCTTTCAATTTTTAACGAATGTTCTTTAGGTAGACCTCTCTTGAAAGTTACTTTTTGTGGCGATCCACCAAAAATTGGCTAAATGTGGGGAATTTATAATTTTTTCGTTGTCTTTTTAAAATTTTTCTCCAACAATTTGATTGAATTCCTTTCCAATTTTATACGATTCTTCTCTAGGTAGACCGCTCTTGAAAAATTACTTTTTTGGCGATCCGCCTAAAATTCGAAGTTGAATAAAAACAGCGTATTGGTACGAAATGCGGCCGCTCATCGGGCAAGTTAAATAAACATGCGCACTGGTTCGAAATGTGAACCGCACATCGACGCAAGTTAAATAAATATGTGCACTGTTCCGAAATGCAAACCGGGAATCAACGCAAGTTAAATAAACATGCGCATTGGTTCGAAATGCGAACCGCGCGTCGATGCAAGTTGCATAAATATGCGCACTGGTCTGAATGCAAACCGCGCATCAACGCAAGTTAAGTAAACATGGGCATAGGTCCAAAATAAAAACCGCATCAGCGCACGTTAAACAAACATGCGCACTGGTCTGAAATGCGAACCGCGCAGCAATGCATGCTAAATAAACATGCGCACTGGTTCGCTTTGCGAACCGCATATAAACGCATGCTAAATAAACATGCACACCGGTACAAAATGGAAACTCTGCCAAATAATGCATACCAAAACATTAAAACTTTTGCTTTCCTTTCCTCCCTTTCTCCATCCCAAGTAGATTTTAATGTTTTGGTATGCATTATTTTGCAGAGTTTTAGTGGAGCTGTAATATTTTTGTTATCGACTCTACAAAAATAAGCAAAATAATCGGATGGCTTAAAAAGAAATGCAAACTCTGCTGCTGGTCCCACTGATCTAGTCCAAGTATTTTTGATAGGAACGCTGGCCATGAGACCTTCCAAAGTTAACTTTCTCAGCATTGGCCAGTTTCTTGTTTCATCTTTGTAGTGTCTTAGCTTTTATAGCTGGTCATAATGTCCACGGACATTCTTGTTAAGCAATGCTTGCATCTTTTCGAAAGCCTTTGTAAAGGACAGCTACATAATTGTTTTTTTTTTTTGTGATAAATGTTTGTTCCTTTTGGTGAAATATACGTAGCTTGGAGAATTTTGTATGTTATGCAGGCATCATCAAAGGTGCCGAGCAACAAAGATGAAGGCATCGGCTGATGTGGACGAGACCATCAACAGGTAATAATATTGTTTGTTCAAATAAAATATTTCCAGAAAAAACAATAGTTTTTTTTGCCACCAAGACCAAACTGCTGGAAATTGTTCATAGATTTTAAAAAGAGAAATGCACACAAGTTGGTTCTTCAGTAAACAAAATTAACACATTTCTTTAGCAGGAGGCAACCAAGCAGCAAACTGCCCATAATATATCAGCAAGAAGGGGCAGCAAACCAAGAACATCCAAGCGGACGACAGCCAAGCAGACGACAGCCAAGCGGAGCCCAGCCAAGCAGCAGACAGCCAAGCAACGGGCAGCCAAGCAGCGGACAGCCAAGCAGTGGACAGCCAAGCAACCGACAGCCAAGCAGCGGACAGCCAAGCAGCGGAGTGTGATAAGTCAATTTTTATTTCCTTTTTTTAAATCGTGAATATTGACGTATTCCATCCTGGGTTTGGGCTTTTCCGGGTTCGGTACGGAAAGTGTTTGCGTTATCATTCTGCTAATCTCTTCGTTTTCAAAGTATTTCAGAAGATGCAGGGGACAGCCAAGCGGGGGACAGCCAAGCGGAGGACAGCAAAGTGCGGGACAGCCAAGCGGAGGACAGCCAAGTGCGGGACAGCCAAGCGGAGGACAGCCAAGCGCGGGACAGCCAAGCGCGGGGCAGCCAAGCGCGGGACAGCCAAGCGCGGGACAGCCAAGCGCGGGACAGCCAAAAGCGGGACAGCCAAGCAGGGGACAGCCAAGCGGAGAAACACCGCGCCATTTGGGCCAGCCAGTTAATGTCGTATGTTCATTACGCAGAATATAAAATAGTCCAGAAAAGAAATAGATGAAACGCGTTGCCAACGAGCCGCTATTTTCCACCACTCACCAAAATCCCGACCTAGCCCTCTCCCACTGGCCTCCCTCACTCTCGCCACCTGGACTCAGGTCGCACCTTGTAGTACACCCTAATAACTTTTGCCAACTGCTAATTTAAGCATTTCAGTATCAGTAAGATAACATTAAACTTTTTAACCAACGCTAGAAATTGGAATAAAAAGTAAAAGAAACAACATGAATCGATGACTCTTGCTGACAAAATACTACGCTTTTATATTTGACAGGTGGCGAGAAGATGCCGGACAATCAACAAAGGTCTGGAGTATCAAGTCTTGAGGACCAGCCTGTCAATACGTGAGTTTTTTCAACTTATTTAATATTCATCTTCTGTGATTGAAAAAAATCGAAAGAATCTGCATATTTGCAAACGACCAACCATTTGAATCTAACAGATTTTACAATGAATCGATATTGTTTTGTAGTCGAGGATCTTCCATTCTACCCCCTTGTTACCCCCATCCTCCCCCACCTTGTTACCCCCATCCTCCCCCACCTTGTTACCCCCATCCTCCCCCATCTTGTTACCCCCATCCTCCCCACCTTGTTACCCCATCCTCCCCACCTTGTTACCCCCATCCTCCCCACCTTGTTACCCCCATCCTCCCCACCTTGTTACCCCCATCCTCCCCACCTTGTTACCCCTCATCCTCCCCCATCTTGTTACCTCCATGCTCCTCACGTTGTTACCCCCATTATCCCCACCTTGTTACCCCCATCCTCCACCACCTTGTTCTCCCCACCTTGTTACCCCCATCCTCCCCCACCTTGTTACCCCCATCCTCCCCCACCTTGTTACCCCCATCCTCCCCCACCTTGTTACCCCCCATCCTCCCCCACCTTGCTATCCCCCATCCTCCCCCACCTTGTTACCCCCCCATCCTCCCCCACCTTGTTACCCCCCCATCCTCCCCCACCTTGTTACCCCCCATCCTCCCCCATTTTGTTACCCCCATCCTCCCCCATTTTGTTACCCCCATCCTCCCCCACCTTGTTACCCCCCGCATCCTCCCCCACCTTGTTACCCCCCATCCTCCCCCACCTTGTTACCCTCCATCCTCCGCCACCTTGTTACCCTCCATCCTCCGCCACCTTGTTACCCTCCATCCTCCGCCACCTTGTTACCCCCCAACCTCCCCCACCTTGTTACCCCCAACCTCCCCCACCTTGTTACCCCCATCCTCCCCCACCTTGTTACTCCCCATCCTCCCCCACCTTGTTACCCCCCATCCTCCCCCACCTTGTTACTCCCCATCCTCCCCCACCTTGTTACTCCCCATCCTCCCCCACCTTGTTACCCCTCCCATCCTCCCCCACCTTGTTACCCCCTACCATCCTCCCCCACCTTGTTACCCCCTCCCATCCTCCCCCCACCTTGTTACCCCCTCCCATCTTCCCCCACCTTGTTACCCCCTCTCATCCTCCCCCACCATTGTTACCCCTCCCATCCTCCCCCACCATTGTTACCCCTCCCATCCTCCCCCACCTTGTTACCCCCTCCCATCCTACCCCACCTTGTTACCCCCTCCCATCCTCCCCCACCTTGTTACCCCCATCCTCCGGCACCTTGTTACCCCCATCCTCCCGCACCTTGTTACCCCCCATCCTAACGGACCTTGTTACTCCCCATCCTTCCCCACCTTGTCACCGCCCCCATCCTCCCCCACCTTGTCACCGCCCCCATCCTCCCCCACCTTGTTGCCCCCCATTCTCCCCCACCTTGTTGCCCCCCCCCCCATTCTCAGTCACCTTGTCAACCCCTCATCCCTCCCTCACGTTGTCACTGCCCCCATCGCTCCCCCACGTTGTCACCGCCCCCATCCTCTCCCACCTTGTTACCGCCCCCATCCTTGCCCACCTTGTTACTCCCACCCCCATCCTCCTGCACGGTTCAAAACAATTCTTCGGATCCCAATTTTATGAAAAAATGGCCTTAAATAGAAACATTTCAACGATTTTTTCAATGATAGCTACATCCTATATGGTTCTTTGGTGATAAATAAACCATGAGAAAATTTGTGTCCACAGCCTGGCTTTTGATTGTTGCTGCAGTAAAAATATATATAGTGAAGTTGTGCGACATCTCATTATTTTGTGATTTTACCAAAAAATGACGAAATGCCGACTAGTTAAAAATAGGCAATGTTTTAGTATTTCTGTTGCCTACAGTGCACGCGAAATCTCAGCCGCTATTCCACCCTGGCTTTTGATTGTTGCTACAGTGAAAATATGTATATTGAAGTTGTGAAATGTTGTATTAGTTTTCCATTCGGCCATAGTTCGGGGGGGGGCATTCATCAGTTTCACTGATAACTTGTTTAAATAAAAAGTAGTATAAAAAGAATTCATGATTCATCGTATTGCCTTCCAGTAATACCCCCGCCCATTCTGAACGATTTTAAACTACATTTTTCAGAGATGTTAAATAGAACGATGACTAAAAGTTGGTTTTTTGGTTAACAAAAGACGACAAATTTTATTTGCTTAGCGGAAGACAGCCAAGCGGATGACAGCCAAGCGGAGAAACATCGTCTCATTTGGACCAGCCAATCAACCACGTAAGTTTCATTATTCAGAATAGAAAATGAACAGATTCAACATTATTTTGCTTTTCTCATTACCCACATTTCACCCAACACTTTGATACGCTTGACCAGCTCTGGCATATATTCTCAAAAAACGATAACCAGATCCATGCGAAATGCAACAATTATAAAGATGTTTGACTCAATGGAAAATTTTGAAATGTGACGTTACTGATCGCGGTCTGGTTAACAAACGTACCATATCTTATGTTTAATAGCTCGAGGCAAGAAGCCGGACAACCAACAAAAAATTTAGTCATGAGGCAAGCCCGCCCATCAACACGTAAGCAATTGAATAATTTCAATACAAAATATTAGTATTTTTAATCTATAAAAGAATAAGACAAACGATGGTTGCCAACAACGACCCGCCATTTCCCGCCACTCAACCCTAACCACAACCCACCTCTGCCCTCCCCCACTCCACTCCTCTACCCCCTCCCATCCTCACTCACTCCCCCCCACACACTCTTCTACCCCCCATCCTCACTCACCCCCCCCCCCCCACACAGCCTGTGCTACATCCTAACCCCTAGTCACAACTTGTGTTAACAACTTTTTGCAGCTACTGTAAGCGTTTCTAACATCAATTAATAATATCTTAAAACATTTTTCAACCTCAGCTAGAAAAGTGATTAAATGTTTAAAAAAAGCAACATTAAGCACATTTTTCTGTGGTGCAACATTATGAACTATATAAACTACACTAGAAAATTATTCATAAGTATACAAAGGAGAAACGTACATAAAAGTTGTTTCTTTGGTTAACAAAACTAATACGACATATGTAATTTGGTTAGCGGAGGACAGCCAAGCGGAATAAAGCCAAGCGGAGAAAATCTCGTTGCTTGGACCAGTCAATCAACGACGTAAGTTTAATTATTCAGAATAGAAAATTAACAGATTCAACATAGTTTTGTTTGCTCATTCCCCATATTCATACCTCATCATTCGCTATGACACGTCTTGTCAACCCGGACATTACATCCCATGTGAAATGCAACAATCAAATACTTAACTTCGCGGAAAACTTTGAAATATGACGTCATTGATGACTTTCTGTTTAATAAATATATCATTTTATGTGAAATAGCGCCCGAGAAGATGCCGGACAACCAACGAGCGTCACGAGCACATGGGTCATGAGTGCAAGCTCATCGACACGTAAGAAATGTTTTAATTAAAAAAAAAATATCAGCATCTTCAGTGAAGAAAAGAAAATAAACGGTACAACGCCCAGCAATAAAACAGATATTTGTCTCAGTTAAGAACTTTAAAATTTCATTATTGATGGTTGTTTGGTTAACAAAGATATCATGCTTTGTTTTATAGCTCGCAAGAAGATGCCGGACAAGCAACAAACGTCACGGGCATCGGGTCACGAGGACAAGCCCACAAACACGTAAGCAATCGTTTAATATCAATAAAAATATTGGCGTCTTCAGTCCAGAACAGAAAGCCGATGATTCTACTGCTGCAATTAACGACCCGCCATTTCCTTCACTCATGCCCTCGCTAAGCTTCACTGCCCTTCCCCCCCTCCCGCTACTAGCAGATTCTGTACTACACCTTGCAGCTATTTGCGACTATTGTGCGGTTTTTACTCCAGTTAATAATGTGATATTAAAGCATTCTGAACGATTTCAAGTTACGCTTGCAATTGTCTAAAAAATGTACATAGATGTTGGTTCCTAGTTGACAAAACTAAAACTACACACTTACCTTATTTAACAGAAGACAGCCAAACGGCAGACAGCCTCCCGGGGTACAGCCAAGCAGGGACAACCAAACTGGAGCGCAGCGAAGCAGCGGACAGCCAAGCAGAGGACAGCCAAGCGGAGGACAGCCAAGCGGAGGACAGCCAAGCAGCAGACAGCCAAGCAGCAGGCAGCCAAGCAGCGGAGTGTGATAAGTCAATTTTTATTTCTTTTTTTTTAAATCGTGAATATTGACGTATTCCATCCTGGGTTTTGGGCTTTTTCCGGGTTTGGTTCGGGAGGTGTTTGCCTTATCATTCTGTTAATCTCTTCGTTTTCAAAGTATTTCAGAAGATGCAGGGGACAGCCAAGCGGGGGACAGCCAAGCGGAGGACAGCCGAGTGCGGGACAGCCAAGCGCGGGACAGCCAAGCAGGGGACAGCCAAGTGGAGGACAGCCAAGCGGAGAAACATCGCGCCATTTGGGCCAGCCAGTTTATGTCGTATGTTCATTATGCAGAATATAAAATAGTCCAGAAAAGAAATAGATGAAACGCGTTGCCAACAACGAGCCGCTATTTTCCACCACTCACCAAAATCCCGACCTAGCCCTCTCCCACTGGCCTCCCTCACTCTCGCCACCTCGACTCAGGTCGCACCTTGTAGTACACCCTAATAACTTTTGCCAACTGCTAATTTAAGCATTTCAGTATCAGTAAGATAACATTAAACTTTTTAACCAACGCTAGAAATTGGAATAAAAAGTAAAAGAAACAACATGAATCGATGACTCTTGCTGACAAAATACTACGCTTTTATATTTGACAGGTGGCGAGAAGATGCCGGACAATCAACAAAGGTCTGGAGTATCAAGTCTTGAGGACCAGCCTGTCAATACGTGAGTTTTTCAACTTATTTAATATTCATCTTCTGTGATTAAAAAAAATCGAAAGAATCTGCATATTTGCAAACGACCAACCATTTGAATCAAACAGATTTTACAATGAATCTGTATTGTTTTGTAGTCGAGGATCTTCCATTCTACCCCCTTGTTACCCCCATCCTCCCCATCCTTGTTACCCTTCATCCTCCCCCTTTGTTACCCCCATCCTCCCCCACCTTGTTACCCCATCCTCCCCCCTTGTTACCCCCATCCTCCCACACCTTGTTAGCCCCATCCTCCCACACCTTGTTACTCCCCATCCTCCCCACCTTGTCATCCCCTCATCCTCCCCACCTTGTCATCCCCTCATCCCCCCCACCTTGTCACCGCCCCCATCCTCCCCCACCTTGTCATCCCCTCATCCCCCCCCCCCACCTTGTCATCCCCTCATCCCTCCCCCACCTTGTCACCGCCCCCATCCTCCCCCACCTTGTCACCGCCCCCATCCTCCCCCACCTTGTCACCGTTTCATTGATAACTTGTTTAAATAAAAAGTAGTATAAAAAGAATTCATGATTCATCGTATTGCCTTCCAGTAATACCCCCGCCCATTCTGAACGATTTTAAACTACATTTTTCAGAGATGTTAAATAGAACGATGACTAAAAGTTGGTTTTTTGGTTAACAAAAGACGACAAATTTTATTTGCTTAGCGGAAGACAGCCAAGCGGATGACAGCCAAGCGGAGAAACATCGTCTCATTTGGACCAGCCAATCAACCACGTAAGTTTCATTATTCAGAATAGAAAATGAACAGATTCAACATTATTTTGCTTTTCTCATTACCCAACTCACACTTCACCCAAAACTTTGATACGCTTGACCAGCTCTTGCCTATATTCTCAAAAAAAAAAAAAAAAGCGATAACCAGATCCATGCGAAATGCAACAATTATAAAGATGTTTGACTCGATAGAAAATTTTGAAATGTGACGTTACTGATCTCGGTCGTAGTTGACTCGATGGAAAATTTTGTCTGGTCTGGTTAACAATGGTACCATATTTTATGTTTAATAGCTCGGGGCAAGAAGCCGGACAACCAACAAAGAATTCAGTCATGAGGCAAGCCCGCCCATCAACACGTAAGCAATTGAATAATATCACTACAAAATATTAGTATTTTTAGTCTGTAAAAGAATAAGACGAACGATGGTTGCCAACAACGACCCGCCATTTCCCGCCACTCAACCCTAACCACAACCCACCTCTGCCCTCCCCCACTCCACTCCTCTACCCCCTCCCATCCTCACTCGTCCCCCCCCCCCACACACACACACAGCCTGTGCTACATCCTAACCCCTAGTCACAACTTGTGTTAACAACTTTTTTGCAGCTACTGTAAGCGTTTCTAACATCAGTTAATAATACATTAAAACATTTTTCAACCTCAGCTAGAAAAGTGACTAAATGTTTAGTAAAAAGTAACATTAAGCACATTTTTCTGTGGTGCAACATTATGAACTATAAAAACTACACTAGAAAAGTATTCGTAAGTATACAAAGGAGAAACGTACATTAAAGTTGTTTCTTTGGTTAACAAAACTAATGCGACATATTTAATTTGGTCAGCGGAGGACAGCCAAGCGGAATAAAGCCAAGCGGAGAAAATCTCGTCGCTTGGACCAGTCAATCAACGACGTAAGTTTAATTATTCAGAATAGAAAAATTAACAGATTCAACATCGTTTTGTCTGCTCATTCCCCATATTCACACCTCATCATTCGCTATGACACGCCTTGTCAACTCGGACCTACATTCTTATCAAGGACACTACGCCCATGTGAAAGGCAACAATCAAATATTTAACTTCGCGGAAAACTTTGAAATATGACGTCATTGATGACTTTCTGTTTAATAAATACATCATTTTGTGTGAAATAGCGCCCGAGATGTCGGACAACCAACGAGCGTCACGAGCACATGGGTCATGAGGACAAGCCCATCAACACGTAAGAAATGTTTTAATTTAAAAAAAAATCAACATCTTCAGTGAAGAAAAGAAAATAAACGGTACAACGCCCAGCAATAAAACAGATATTTGTCTCAGTTAAGAACTTTAAAATTTCATTATTGATGGTTGTTTGGTTAACAAAGATATCATGCTTTGTTTTATAGCTCGCAAGAAGATGCCGGACAAGCAACAAACGTCACGGGCATCGGGTCACGAGGACAAGCCCACAAACACGTAAGCAATCGTTTAATGTCAATAAAAATACTGGCGTCTTTAGTCCAGAACAGAAAGCAGATGATTCTACTGTTGCAATTAACGACCCGCCATTTCTTTCACTCATACCCTCACTAAGCTTCACTGCCCTTTTCCCTCCCCCCCTCCCACTACTGGCAGATTCTGTACTACACCTTGCAGCTATTTGCGACTATTGTGCAGTTTTTACTCCAATTAATAATGCGATATTAAAGCATTCTGAACGATTTCAAGTTGCGCTTGCAATTGTCTAAATAATGTACATAGATGTTGGTTCCTTGGTTGACAAAACTAAAACGACAACTTACCTTATTTAGCAGAAGACAGCCAAGCAGCAGAGAGCCTCCCGGGGTACAGCCAAGCAGGGACAACCAAACGGGAGGTCAGCCAAGCGGAGCACAGCCAAGCAGCGGACAGCCAAGCAGCGGACAGCCAAGCAGCGGACAGTGATAAGTCAAATTTTTCTGTTTTTTTTAATCGTGAATATTGACGTATTCCATTCCGGGTTTCGGGCTTTTTCTGGGTTCGGTTCGGATAGTGCTTGCGTTATCACCCTATTAATTTCATCGTTTTCAAAGTATTTCAGAAGATGTAGCGGACAGCCAAGCGGTGAAGAGCCAAGCGGTGAAGAGCCAAGCGGTGAAGGGCCAAGCGGTGAAGGGCCAAAAGGTGAAGAGCCAAGCGGTGAGGAGCCAAGCGGTGAGGAGCCAAGCGGTGAGGAGCCAAGCGGTGAAGGGCCAAGCGGTGAAGGGCCAAGCGGTGAGGAGCCAAGCGGTGAAGGGCCAAGCGGTGAAGGGCCAAGCGGTGAGGAGCCAAGCGGTGAAGGGCCAAGCGGTGAGGAGCCAAGCGGTGAGGAGCCAAGCGGTGCAGAGCCAAGCGGAGGACAGTCAAGCGGAGGACAGCCAAGCGGAGGACAGCCAAGCCGGGATGCATCGCGTTAGTTCGGCCAGCCAATCAACGACGTGAGTTTCATTTATTAGAAGAGAAACTAAACGGATTCAATATTGTTTGCTTATTCCATTCCCAATACTCTCCCCCCCCCCCCCCGAACCTAACGCTACGATACCCCTGACCAGCTCTAGCTTGAATTCTTTAAAAAGATATTACGTCCATGTGAAATGCAATAATAAAATAGATGTTTGCTTTCTTAATATTTTATCCTTCAGCCATAAAATGGCAAAGGGGTATTGCTATGGCCGTGTCCGTCCGTCTGTCCGTCTGTTAACATTTGGCTTGTGAACACTCTAGCCTACAATTCTTTTGCAATTGGTAAGGTATTTGAGATAGCTAGTGTATAGACTGATAAAGATCGGCATTGTATATGAGCCAATTTCGCCCCAAAACGGTGGCTCAGCCGGACTTTGAATTTTTTAGCCCTCAGCCATAAAATAAAGTGAAAGAATGTTGAAAAATGGTTGTTCTTCATACAAGCGAAGTTTCACATGAAAAAAAATAACTTTTGACCAATGACCAAGTACGGATGAATTCAATCGACTGATTCCAAATTAATTACCATGCCTTTATTTCAGGTATAGCTAGTAGATGGACTAGGAAAATGGACCAGCTGAACTTAAAAAAATTTCAGCTCTTGATTGACTATAGTGTGAGCTTGTTAACTTAAAAACTGCTGCAAGGATTTTAATGAAACTTGATATGTAGCTTTCATGAGAACAAACACAGATCGGTATTGTAAATGGGTTAGGTTTGTCCACGGAAAATGGACCAGCTGGACTTTTCAGCTTTTCATTGACTATTGTTAACACGATATCTAAAGAACAACTGCAAGGATTTTAATGAAACTTGGTGTGTAGCTTCTGGGGGCACTAACAAGGATCGGTATTGTAAATGGGTTAGGTTGGCCCAAAAGAAAATGAACCAAATGGACTTTGAAATTTACCAAATCCTGGAATTTGTTCAAAATCGGAATAAGTTTGTCAACACGATATCTCAAGAACAACTGCCGGAATTTTAATGAAACTTCGTATGGAGCTTCTATGGGAACAAACACAGATCTGCATTCTAAATGGGCCAGGTTCGTCTAAGGAAAATGCACCAACTGGACTTGGAAAATTTCAGCTCTTGATTGACTATTGACGGCCGTGTTTAACTGATGGGGGGAAACCTTGGGGAATATGTGGTCTATGCACACTGCTCTAGTTTTATTTGTACCATTATCAAGTGTCGTTAACATGTCGCTTGTGAACACTCTCTAGCCTACAATTCTTTTGCAATTGCTAAGATATTTGAGATATGGCTAGTATATGGACCAATAAAGAGCGGTATTGTAATTGAGCCATATTTGCTTAAGGACAGTGGCTCAGCTCATTTTTTTTTTATTTTTACCATTAACAAGTGTCTTTAACATTTGGCTTGTGAACACACCTTGATACTCTGGAAAGACCTTTGTGAACATTCCTTGACGAAATAACTGAATGAAAACTTGTGTTTTCTTCGTTCAAAGCTGCATTTATTAACTTATTTCAAAGCCGCATTTATTAACTATTATTTCTGCTCAACTGTTAGGACTGCTTTCTAAATTCAACTATCAGCTCGTTAATCTCATAATATCTTCTTTGGTTAAACGCGCAAATATAGTGCATTAGCCATATCCGCCCGTGGACAGTGGCTCAGTTGGAATTTGAAAAGGATAGTGTCTCATGGTAAATGTTGTTGGTTTTTTTTCACCTAAAAGCACTGTTATCCTATTTCAGGTGGTCTAAGTACTCTATTCATTTTATCATAGGTTTCATTTCACTGATTGGTCCCCTCCAATTTCACTGTTTCTTTTTTCCTGTATGTTCCCCATGGCCGAGGGTTTTGCATCTCTGATGCCTATGTTTTTACGCATTATTGACCGTTGTTCTGTAAAGAATAATCATATTTTATATTTAATAGCTCCTAAGGGAATGCCTGACAGCCATTAAACGTAGCGAACATCTATTTTTTCTGGCAACACTTTATTTAAATAACCTTCTTACGTGTTGATACCCCATATACAGGCCGCTGTTCCCTTACTCGGCATATTTAGGCGAGCAATGTAACGTACCAAAGTTTCACAAGGTTAATTTAGCAACAATAAATAGATGTCATTCTGGTTCACAAAATATCGCATTTTGTAGTTGATAGCTGGCGAGAAGATACCGGGCAATCAACAAAGGCCTCTGGTGTCAAGTCGCGAGGACCAGCCTGTCAACACGTGAGTTTTCCAGCTTAGAATAAAATAACGTTACATGCTTGGATCCAAAAGAAAATAAGACGAATGGGTATTTTTTTATTAACGTCCAACCATTGGATGCCTGTTCGTCACGAGTAATATGCAATGACAAAATTTGACATTGAATGCCAAACTGAGCTGAAGCTTAAAAAAACTGATGTTAGTAAATTTGTATAAAAGACTTAAATAAGTTGTATGATGACATCTTATGTAATAACTTTGCAACATCTTATGTTATAAATTTTTAACAAATGTTATACACATATTTTATGTTTTATCAGCGCGAGGGGAAGCAGCCCAAGAAAACGGCCGAGGAAGAGCGTCCGAGTCACGAGGACGAATCCATCAACACGTAAATTTTTGTCCTGAATGTTATAACTTTCACAAAGAAAGATTAGAAAAGAAAATTAAAGGAATCGATGGTCTTGTGGTCGACGGTTCAGCCGGTTCAGCCATTCTTTTTTCGCCTTAAAACAACACTAAAGCAGCCTTTAAATCAATGCTAGAAACTTAACTTTTTAAAGGACAGCTACAGTGCATAACAGGTGGTATTTAGGTAATAAAATAACCTTTAGGAAAATTTTTGTGTGTTCCATAGCTCGCCCAGAGACGTCGAACAAGAAAGAAGAGAGCATCGGAACATGTGGATGAGCCCATCAACAAGTTAGCATGTCTATTTAAATAAAAATACTATCATAGAAAACTTTCATAAAATTAAGCAAGCTTATTGCCACACACTTAGCCATTCTCGCCATGTAGTAAACCCTTCCCTACCCCCCCTTCCCCCCCTCCCCCTCCCCCCTTCCCCCCTCCCCCCTCCCCCCTTCCCCTCTCCCCCGCCAGATATGAACCAACGCAGATTGGAAACGCGTAACATTCTGAACGATTTTTATGACCCGCCCGACGTTAGGGATTTGTATCTATAAATCCCAAAGCTATTAGAAGTGGTTAGATATATAATGAAGATGTGCACCTCCTCTTTTGACCGAAATCGGCTATTGTCTTAGGCCGTGGTGAGTGTCTGAGTGTCTGAACTTGGACAATTTTTCAGTCATATTTGATGAACAGCTTGGAAGTTTTGTGTAATGCACTTGCGCTAGGGATTTGTACCAATAAATTCCAAAGCCATTGGAAATGATTAGATATACAAGGAAGATGTGCACCTCCCCTTTTGACCAAAATCGACCGATGGGACAGGCCGTGGTGAGTGTCTGAATTGAGGCAATTTTCAGGCATATTTCATGAACAGCTTGAAGTTTTGTGTAATGAACTTGTGCTAGCGATTGCTGTCTATAAATTCCAAAGCTATTGAAAGTGGTTAGATATATAATGAAGATGTGCGCCGCCTCTTTTGACCGAAATCGGCTTTTGGGTTAGGCCGTGGTGAGTGTCTGAACTTGGACAATTTTTCAGTCATATTTGATGAACAGCTTGGAAGTTTTGTGTAATGCACTTGCGCTAGGGATTTGTACCAATAAATCCCAAAGCCATTGGAAATGATTAGATATACAATGAAGAGGTGCACCTCCCCTTTTGACCGAAATCAACCGATAGGTTAGGCCGTGGTGAGTGTCTGAACTTAAGCAATTTTTCAGTGATATTTAATGAACAACTTGTGAAGTTTTGTGTAATGAACTTGTGCTAGCGATTGCTGTCGATGAATTCCAAAGCTATTAGAAGTGGTTAGATATATAATGAAGATGTGCACCTCCTCTTTTGACCGAAATCGGCTTTTGGGTTAGGCCGTGGTGAGTGTCTGAACTTAGGCAATTTTTTAGTGATACTTAATGAACAGCTTGAAGTTTTGTGTAATGAACTTGTGCTAGCGATTTTAAACAGTGAAACTTCAATACCATCACAGTTTTTCTTGAATGTGCGCAATCTTTTTGCATGTTACAAATTCTGTATCATGAATTATTCAGTTAAAATTTCGTTTAGGGCGGGTCATTCGTGTTCCTCCAGAACACATTTCTAGTTTTTTAATAATAAGAGACAGGCGCATTAAAGCTGGTTCTTTGGTTAACAAAACTAACAAATTTAATTTGCTTAGAAAAGAACAGCCAAGCGGAGGAACAGTTCCAGCGGAGGACAGCCAAGCGGAGGAACAGTTCCAGCGGAGGACAGCCAAGCGGAGGAACATCGCGTCATTTGGTCCAGCCACCTAACGACGTGAGTGCCATTATTTAGAATAAAAATAAACAGATTTATCATTGTTTGGTTTCCCCCAATCCCCACACTCCCACCTCAAACACTATGACATGTCTGACCAGCTCTGACCTATATTCTAAAAAAGATGCTACATCCATATGAAACGCAACAATCAAATAGATATCTAACTTGGTGGAAAACTTTGAAATGTAACGTTATTTGTGGCTATCTGGTCAACCAAAAATATTAGTGGAAAACTTTGAAATGTGAAGTTCTTGATGGCTGTCTGGTCAACAAAAATATTACACTTGATGTTAATAGCTGCAGAGAAGATGCCGGACAACCAGCAAACGTCACGAGCATCGAGTCACTTAGACAAGCTCTCCAACACGTAAGGAATCGTTTAATTTTAATAAAATCCTTAGCCCGGATAAGAAATACTGTGCTGTTGCCAACAACAATCCACCATTTCCTGCGGCTCTCCCCAACCTCGACCCACATCTCCTCTCCCCTACCCGCTCTCCCCAACCTCGACCCACATCTCCTCTCCCCTACCCGCTCTCCCCAAGTCCGACTCGCTTCCACCACTCTCCCCCTCCCCCGTCACCCTCACGGTTCTGCACCCCGCTCCAGCCACACGTTGTACTACAAGTATTGTAAATATGACCTCTCCCCTACCCGCTCTCCCCCGTTCCGACTCGCCTGTCGCCCCCCCCCCCAACTCTCCTCTCTTCCCACTCTGTCTCCCCTACCGCACTCTTTCCCACCTCCCCCACCGCACTCTCCCCCGTCACCCCCCCCCCCCCGCCTCACATCCCACCCCCTCCCACCCCAGCCACACCCTTTACTACATCCTATCAATTTTTGAAGGCATTTTTAAAGGCATACGCCACATAGCAATACAAAACTGAACCATTTTTATTCAACACTAGAAACTTTATTAAAAGTTTCAAAACGAAGCAGCAGGACACAGAGGGCTCCCTGGTTGATAAACTTAACATTTTGTTTGCTAGTTCGCGAGGAGATGCCACAAGAAGTTTTAAAATGGAATGTTGCATCACAATTTTTATTATAGCTCGCCCGACAATGATCGGAAGGGATATTATGTTTTTGACTTGTTCGTGCGTGCGTGGTTGTGCGTGCGTGCGTGACCCAAGATAAAAATTTCATATTAGGCCTAGAAACGTGTTTCTGTGCTAAAATAAGTAATTTTGTGAAAAAAAATTGGGCTCCGTTGTGACTTCGTACATGCGTGGACTTAGGCGCAGAACGGCTATTAGCGCAGTTTTTTTTTTAAAGTTTTGTGGACCGAACTTGTCCTAGGGTTTTGCTTCAATCAACTTGAAACCTATATGGATTGAAAGTTTATGGGTCGTAGATGTGCACCTTCCTTTGAACCGGTGTCGGTTTTTCCGTCGGCCCGTGAGTGACCTCTGAACTTAGGCACAGAGCGGCCATCAGTGTAGTTTATAAGTTTTGTGGACCGAACTTGTCCTATGGTTTTGCTTAAATCAACTTGAAACCTATATGGATTGAAGGCTTATGAGTTGTAGTTGTGTACCTCTCCCTTGGGTCAGCGTCGGTCCGTCCCTTAGGCTCAAAATACACGTTTTCAGTACATGCACACGTGTAGAGCTTTGTCATTAATTTCTGTCAAGAATGTGCCTAAAAAAACTTCTCTCAAGGCTGTGACAAATGGGAGCAGGCGGGCTATACGTTCTCCAACGGACACATTTCTAGTTAGCAAGAACTTAATTTGCACACATATTTTACGTTTAACAGCGAGAGGGAAGCAGCCCGGGAAAACAACAGATGAAGAGCAGCGGGTCATTAGGACGAGTCCACCAACACGTAAGCGATTGTCGTGAATTTTTAACATGTGGAGATCAGAACGAAAGCCAGCGATGACCTGGCATTCTCATCCCCTCCGCCACCCCCCCCCCCCCCACCTTTCTCCCTCTCGCTCCTTCTTCCATTAACATTACTGACCCCAGCTTTGAAAATTTTAAATTCACGTTTAGAAAAAAGAAACAGCATGACAACAACTACTTTGGCAACGCCGGAAACTTTTCAAACGGACAGTTTGATAATAGCTGGTTATTTTTGTAATAGACCTGGGAAATATGTTGTGTGTTCTATAGCTCGCCTAAAGATGCTGGAGAACAGACAAGAGCATCCGGTCATGTGGATGAGTCAATAAACACGTAAGAATGTTCATCTAAATAAAAATACTTTTGTCAGAATAAATACGATGAATTGACTCTTTTTTACCACTAGCACGTAGCCATTCTCTCCCGCTCACACCCGGTAATAACCTTTGGAAAACTTGAAGCACTGAAGTTTTTAAACGCGCAACATTCTGAAAGATGTAAAACTATGCTAGAGAGAAGTTATGAAAACCAAAAAGGTACACAAGTCTGTTCTTTCGTTAGAAAAACGGTACAATATGTTTGTCTAGCGCAGGACAGCCAAGCAGTCGGCAGCCCCGCGGAGTTCAGCCAAGCAGAAGAGAGGCCAAAGGAGGTCAGCCAAGCGAAGGACAGCCAGACAGCGGACAGCCAGGCAGCGGACAGCCAGGAAGCGGACAGCCAGGCAGCGGACAGCCAGGCAGCGGACAGCCAGGCAGCGGACAGCCAAGCAGTGGACAGCCAAGCAGCGGACAGCCAAGCAGCGGACAGTGATAAGTCAAATTTTTATATTTTTTTTTAAATCGTGAATATTGACGTATTCCATTCCGGGTTTCGGGCTTTTTAAGGTTCGGCTCGGGTTTCTTTTGCATTATCAAAATATTACTTTTTACGTTTGTCGAAGTGTTTCAGAAGATAACGAGGATAGCCCAGCGGAGGACAGCCAAGCGGAGGACAGCGAAGCGGAGAACAGCCCAGCGGAGGACAGCGCAGCGGAGAACAGCGCAGCGGAATAGAGCCAAGCGGAAAACTGTCTTGGGCTAGGGACAGTGATATAAACGTCCAAGACAAGGAACAGTTAGTCCCACCTTGGGCTAGGGACAATGTTAGTACCGCCCAGGGCAAGGGTCAGTAACAGTCCTACTCTGGACTAGGGACAATGTTAGAACCATCCAGGGCAAGGGATAGTGACAGTCCTACTCTGGGCTAGGGACAATGTTAGAACCGCCCAGGGCAAAGGACAGTGACGGTACCACCCTGGACTAGGGACAGTGTTAGAACCGCCCAGGTCATGGACCGCGACAGCTGCCGCCAGCCACAGAGAGGGAAAACACGGACAGCAACCGAGAGACATCGCCGCCAGCCACGGTAGGGAATCCACCATCGCCAGCCCGCATCAGATGCAACTCCCATGGAAGATCAAGAGGACTCGAAAACCAGAGCGAAGTATTTTTCTTAGTATTTTTGATTCCGTACGAAATATTGCGGGTACCATGTGTTATCCGAGCGTGACCCCACCCTGAATAATCGAAGTCTGCCGGTGGGACAGTCTCCCGGAATCCAATTCAAGCGGGAAGATTGTTGGCTGTTTGCGCCTCGCGTTCGGGATTTCAGGAGCGAGGCGCGTTCAGAAGGACATTATGGTAACTCGTGTATTTTGTACGGTTGTATTTCTTTTTTAAAATATAAGCTTTATCGCTGATTCTATATGCCTTGTCTGCATAGCCTTGTTCTTTTTTATATTTCAGATACGGCGCCTGCAGCCAGGAATAGGGACAACGCCAACGACAGGAAAGGATAGGATCAACACCAGCAACGGAGAGGATCAACACCAGCAACGGAGACAGCACCACTACCCTCGGAGGAAAGGCAGACAGTCTTGGGCTCTGGACAGTGATATAAACGGCCAAGACAAGGAACAGTTAGTCCCATCTGGGTAGGGACAATGTTAGTACCGCCCAGGGCAAGGGACAGTAACAGTCCTACTCTGGACTAGGGACAATTTTAGAACCATCCAGAGCAAGGGATAGTGACAGTCCTACTCTGGGCTAGGGACAATGTTAGAACCGCCCAGGGCAAAGGACAGTGACGGTACCACCCTGGAATAGGGACAGTGTAAGAACCGTCCAGGTCATGGACCGCGACAGCTGCTGCCAGCCACGGAGAGGGAAAACACGGACAGCAACGGAGAGACATCGCCACCAGCCACGGAAGGGAATCCACCATCGCCAGCAGCAACGGAAGGGAATCCACCATCGCCAGCCCGCATCAGATGCTACTGCCAAGGAAGATCAAGAGGACTTGAAAACCAGAGCTAAGTGTTTTTCTTAGTATTTTTGCTTCCGTACGAAATATCGCGGGTACCATGTGTTATCCGAGCGTGACCTCACCCTGAATAACCGAAGTCTGCCGGTGGGACAGTCTCCCGGAATTCAATTCAAGCGGGAAGATTGTTGGCTGTTTGCGCCTCGCGTTCGGGATTTCAGGAGCGAGGCGCGTTCAGAAGGACATTATGGTAACTCGTGTATTTTGTACGGTTGTATTTCTTTTTTAAAATATATGCTTTATCGCTGATTTTATATGCCTTGTCTGCATAGCCTTGTTCTTTTTTATATTTCAGATGCGGCGCCTGCAGCCAGGAATAGGGACAACGCCAACGACAGGAAAGGAGAGGATCAACACCAGCAACGGAGAGGATCAACACCAGCAACGGAGAGGATCAACACCAGCAACGGAGAGGATCAACACCAGCAACGGAGAGGATCAACACCAGCAACGGAGAGGATCAACACCAGCAACGGAGACAGCACCACTACCCTCGGCGGAAAGGCAGACATTCTTGGGCTCTGGACAGTGATATAAACGTCCAAGACAAGGAACAGTTAGTCCCATCTGGGTAGGGACAATGTTAGTACCGCCCAGGGCAAGGGACAGTAACAGTCCTACTCTGGACTAGGGACAATGTTAGAACCATCCAGAGCAAGGGATAGTGACAGTCCTACTCTGGGCTAGGGACAATGTTAGAACCGCCCAGGGCAAAGGACAGTGACGGTACCACCCTGGAATAGGGACAGTGTTAGAACCGCCAAGGTCATGGACCGCGACAGCTGCTGCCACCCACGGAGAGGGAAAACACGGACAGCAACGGAGAGACGTCGCCACCAGCCACGGAAGGGAATCCACCATCGCCAGCCCGCATCAGATGCTACTGCCAAGGAAGATCAAGAGGACTTGAAAACCAGAGCTAAGTGTTTTTCTTAGTATTTTTGCTTCCGTACGAAATATCGCGGGTACCATGTGTTATCCGAGCGTGACCTCACCCTGAATAACCGAAGTCTGCCGGTGGGACAGTCTCCCGGAATTCAATTCAATCGGGAAGATTGTTGGCTGTTTGCGCCTCGCGTTCGGGATTTCAGGAGCGAGGCGCGTTCAGAAGGACATTATGGTAACTCGTGTATTTTGTACGGTTGTATTTCTTTTTTTTTTAAATATAAGCTTTTCGCTGATTCTATATGCCTTGTCTGCATAGCCTTGTTCTTTTTTATATTTCAGATGCGGCGCCTCCAGCCAGGAATAGGGACAACGGCAACGACAGGAACGGAGAGGATCAACATCAGCAACGGAGAGGATCAACACCAGCAACGGAGAGGATCAACACCAGCAACTTAGACAGCACCACTACCCTCGGCGGAAAGGCAGACAGTCTTGGGCTCTGGACAGTGATATAAACGGCCAAGACAAGGAACAGTTAGTCCCATCTGGGTAGGGACAATGTTAGTACCGCCCAGGGCAAGGGACAGTAACAGTCCTACTCTGGACTAGGGACAATGTTAGAACCGTCCAGAGCAAGGGATAGTGACAGTCCTACTCTGGGCTAGGGACAATGTTAGAACCGCCCAGGGCAAAGGACAGTGACGGTACCACCCTGGAATAGGGACAGTGTTAGAACCGTCCAGGTCATGGACCGCGACAGCTGCTGCCAGCCACGGAGAGGGAAAACACGGACAGCAACGGAGAGACATCGCCACCAGCCATCGAAAGGAATCCACCATCGCCAGCAGCAGCGGAAGGGAATCTACCATCGCCAGCCCGCATTAGATGCAACTCCCATGGAAGATCAAGAAGACTCGAAAACCACAGCTAAGTATTTTTCTTAGTATTTTTGCTTCCGTGCGAAATATCGCGGGTACCATGTGTTATCCGAGCGTGACCTCACCCTGAATAACCGAAGTCTGCCGGTGGGACAGTCTCCCGGAATTCAATTCAAGCGGGAAGATTGTTGGCTGTTTGCGCCTCGCGTTCGGGATTTCAGGAGCGAGGCGCGTTCAGAAGGACATTATGGTAACTCGTGTATTTTGTACGGTTGTATTTCTTTTTTAAAATATATGCTTTGTCGCTGATTCTATATGCCTTGTCTGCATAGCCTTGTTCTTTTTTATATTTCAGATGCGGCGCCTCCAGCCAGGAATAGGGACAACGCCAACGACAGGAAAGGATAGGATCAACACCAGGAACGGAGAGGATCAACACCAGCAACGGAGAGGATCAACACCAGCAACGGAGACAGCACCACTACCCTCGGCGGAAAGGCAGACAGTCTTGGGCTCTGGACAGTGATATAAACGTCCAAGACAAGGAACAGTTAGTCCCACCTTGGGCAAGGGACAACATTAGTACCGCCCAGGGCAAGGGACAGTAACAGTCCTACTCTGGACTAGGGACAATGTTAGAACCATCCAGGGCAAGGGATAGTGACAGTCCTACTCTGGGCTAGGGACAATGTTAGAACCGCCCAGGGCAAAGGACAGTGACGGTACCACCCTGGGCTAGGGACAGTGTTAGAACCGCCCAGGTCATGGACCGCGACAGCTGCTGCCAGCCACGGTGAGGGAAAACACGGACAGCAACGGAGAGACATCGCCACCAGCCACGGAAGGGAATCCACCATCGCCAGCCCGCATCAGATGCTACTGCCAAGGAAGATCAAGAGGACTTGAAAACCAGAGCTAAGTGTTTTTCTTAGTATTTTTGCTTCCGTACGAAATATCGCGGGTACCATGTGTTATCCGAGCGTGATCTCAACCTGAATAACCGAAGTCTGCCGGTGGGACAGTCTCCCGGAATTCAATTCAAGCGGGAAGATTGTTGGCTGTTTGCGCCTCGCGTTCGGGATTTCAGGAGCGAGGCGCGTTCAGAAGGACATTATGGTAACTCGTGTATTTTGTACGATTGTATTTCTTTTTTTTTAAAATATAAGCTTTATCGCTGATTCTATATGCCTTGTCTGCATAGCCTTTTCTTTTTTCTATTTCAGATGCGGCGCCTGCAGCCAGGAATAGGGACAACGGCAACGACAGGAACGGAGAGGATCAACATCAGCAACGGAGAGGATCAACACCAGCAACGGAGAGGATCAACACCAGCAACGGAGACAGCACCACTACCCTCGGCGGAAAGGCAGACAGTCTTGGGCTCTGGACAGCGATATAAACGGCCAAGACAAGGAACAGTTAGTCCCACCTTGGGCTAGGGACAATGTTAGTACCGCCCAGGGTAAGGGACAGTAACAGTCCTACTCTGGACTAGGGACAATGTTAGAACCATCCAGGGCAAGGGATAGTGACAGTCCTACTCTGGGCTAGGGACAATGTTAGAACCGCCCAGGGCAAAGGACAGTGACGGTACCACCCTGGGCTAGGGACAGTGTTAGAATCGCCCAGGTCATGGACCGCGACAGCTGCTGCCAGCCACGGAGAGGGAAAACACGGACAGCAACCGAGAGACATCGCCACCAGCCACGGAAAGGAATCCACCATCGCCAGCCCGCATCAGATGCAACTCCCATGGAAGATCAAGAAGACTCGAAAACCAGAGCTAAGTATTTTTTTTAGTATTTTTGCTTCCGTACGAAATATCGCGGGTACCATGTGTTATCCGAGCGTGACCTCACCCTGAATAACCGAAGTCTGCCGGTGGGACAGTCTCCCGGAATTCAATTCAAGCGGGAAGATTGTTGGCTGTTTGCGCCTCGCGTTCGGGATTTCAGGAGCGAGGCGCGTTCAGAAGGACATTATGGTAACTCGTGTATTTTGTACGGTTGTATTTCTTTTTTAAAATATAAGCTTTATCGCTGATTCTATATGCCTTGTCTGCATAGCCTTGTTCTTTTTTATATTTCAGATGCGGCGCCTGCAGCCAGGAATAGGGACAACGCCAACGACAGGAAAGGAGAGGATCAACACCAGCAACGGAGACAGCACCACTACCCTCGGCGGAAAGGCAGACAGTCTTGGGCTCTGGACAGTGATATAAACGTCCAAGACAAGGAACAGTTAGTCCCACCTTGGGCTAGGGACAATGTTTGTACTGCCCAGGGCAAGGGACAGTAACAGTCCTACTCTGGACTAGGGACAATGTTAGAACCATCCAGGGCAAGAGATAGTGACAGTCCTACTCTGGGCTAGGGACAATGTTAGAACCGCCCAGGGCAAAGGACAGTGACGGTACCACCCTGGGCTAGGGACAGTGTTAGAACCGCCCAGGTCATGGACCGCGACAGCTGCCGCCAGCCGCCACAGAGAGGGAAAACACGAACAGCAACAGAGGGACATCGCCACCAGCCGCGGAGAGAGAATTCACCATCGCCATCCACCGAGAGGGACAGCGCCGCAACCAACCACCGAGAGGCACCACAAGGTAGGTAGGACTAATCAAATGACACAATACAACATTGAAAGTACTCAGTCGACGCTGATTCACTGTGCTAAGTATCAATACAAATAACAGTAGATTTCTTTCTTGGTTTTACATTTTAATGCTGGGTGCTTTTTCTAATGTTTCAGAAGCAGAATGAGGATGGGCTTTCAGTTGGAGGACAGGCGAAGGGGCATTTCTGATATAAAGGCATCGACATGTAAGTCCTTTTGCACTTGAATAAAAAATGACTTATTTCACAATTTCCTTAGAACTGTTGCTGTGAACTGTTGCAAGTAAGATTCGCACTTTCGCCTTAAAATACCTTTTGAGAAAACTAGAATAAATATGAAAATTAAGTACGGTTCTGTCATTACTTATAGCTATCTAAACAATAATCTCATTTGTAGCTCCCGATAAGATTGCGGGCAGTCGAGGAGAGCTGTATCCAGATCATCTGGATGAGCCCATCCACACGTAAGAACAAACCCCAGCACTTGCATATATTTCACTAATTATTGCAAATAGAGTAAATGTAATTGATTTAATAGCGTTTTCTGTGCCTGCTAAGTGATCAGCCTGATTACCGGGAGTGTCCGAAAAGAAGCCCCCCCCCCCACCCTGATATAAAAGCCCTGGGGCTGTTATTAGGAAACTGTTTCCCAATAGAAGCTCCGGGGCTTCCATTTGGAGTTAAAATAAAGACCTGAAAAATCGTTTCCTAATAAAAGCCCCCTCCTTCCCTGAAAGTCTTTTTAGAACTCTTGTTTACTCGCAATGCAGACACGGTGCACTTAGAGTAAGGTGGGGCAAGACGCCCATGCGGGGTTAAAGGCCCACTCAACGCTATTTTGAAATGTGTTACTTTTTTCACTCAAAATCAAAACTGATCGAAGCGCCACATGACGAAAGCACATGTAATTTAAATAAAACCACAACAGTGGCACAATGTTGCAAGTAAAGACATTACTTAATTTTAGGGGGACAATTTCATAAGAATCAGAATTTTTTGGGAAGCCATAGAAGTTTTTATAGGTTACAGATTTTAGGGTAATACAGTGTATCATGAAATTAATAAGTGGCCTTGCTGTTTCTAAAACATAACAGAGTGTAACCGATGATAGGCGATAGTAATTTTTAAGATGATATTCACATTGTACCCTTCGAGGGGCACCCGTGGGCCTTTTGCCCCAGGTATGGGGCAAAAGGCCCGCTAAGGCCAAAAATTTTTTATTCAGTTTTTCATGAAAAGTAAAAAGTTTTAGTAACTGATTCACTATTGTGGAGGTAGAGAGATTTGAGGTTGAACACCAACCAAAAGATAAGGAACATATCCCAACTCAATAAATTTTATAGCAAATCGCGCTTAAGGGGGGCCTCTCGCCCCACCTTACTTTAATCCTTTGATATGAGGCAGCCCCTAGACATGTTCTGCGTCGTTTTTTAATCCTGTGCTTCGCACAATGCGAACAGACACCACCCCCCACCCCCTCCCCGCTGCCACCTTTACTCCGGAGCATTAATTGAAATATAACGGGCTCAGTACTGAAACGGACGGCGTGATGTTGCCCCTCCTTCCTGCAGGTCTTGATTACCAGTGTTAGTGTAGAAAACACCCTGTTTAGGCTGCACACTTCAGTGGCATTCGTGTTTTACACAGGACACTTTACCAGACTTTTTTAGTTGCTGTTGCTTTTGTGTGTTTTGTTATTTTTTGTGTGGATGTCCGCAGCATGTAGCGCTTTAAAAGATTGCTGGTAATTTTTTTTTTCAAATAAAAACTTATCAACAACCCCCCCCCCCCCCCCACTTCCATATAAAAAAGCCCCAGGGCTCTAACTAATAGAAGCCCCGGGCTTCCATTTGGTTTCTAAATGAGCGCCGGAAATTGGCCAGTTTGCAGATGGGCTTTTTTCCGGAAACCCCCGGTACTAAGAACTTGTGTAGAAAAACTTTGCTTGAATGTCGCAGTTGACGTGGTCATAATGCCGCAGTCGTAAGTGTCACCGGCCAAAATATCGTGTCCTATATGTTGCTGGCCTATTTGTCGGACATTCATTTGTAACAAATCTTACCATTCCCTCCCTTTGTCAGAGTATATAGCAGCCGAGAAGAACATAATATAAAATTTTAATAGTAGGCATTGTCCAGAAATAAATGGCGGGAAGCACTTACAAAGGTAGTCAAGCTCCACAAATATTCCTGTGCTTATTGTAACTCTCGAATAAACTGGCTTATCAGGCTGTAGAGTACAAAAGACGTTTGGCAGAAACTATGCAGGAAATAAACACGGCAAAAAAGTTTCTAGCCACTTACAACTTTGTGAATATTTCAAAATGCAGTCTACTTACGAGGTAATGACTGCTGTTGTCTGCTTCCAGCATCACTTATCCTAAGCTGAGTTGAAACTTATAACTGATATGTTCTCACAAAAATTCGGTCACCCCTAATTTCTACAGCAAGGGTCATTTTCAAAAATTGCACTTTGGAAATCCCTGTTCAGTAATGGGTGTGGCCACTTCCATTTGTTATGCATTCTGCCAGCGTTTACGCATGCTGTGCACGAGTTTTCTAACGTATTGTTCTGGCATTCTGTCCCATTCTTCCAAAAGATACTTCCTAATGTCGTTGAGATTTTCTCCGCCGTTACTCGGCGATGCAGTGCCCTTCCTAAGTAATCTCACACGTGCTCCATGGGATTTAAGCCTGGTGAGTAAGATGGCAAGTCCATTCGGTGTATCCCTTCAGCCCGCCTCCAGTAGCCCGATGGGGCAGGCCCGATCAAGATTAGATAATCTGCCCATAATCACTGATTTTCAACACCGCAGGGCGAATCGGATTAAACATATTGGTCAATCTTAGCACACAAGCACACAAAGCGTACGGGAACAGGACAATTCCCCCCCCCCCCAGACAATTCCCCCCCAGTCAATTCCCCCCCCCCGACAATTCCCCCCCGAACAATTCCCCCCGTAGGACAATTCCCCCCCGAGGACTATCCCCCCATTCATTTTTATTTTTCTATTTTTTTCTTTTCTTTGTATCTCTCTCTCTCTCTCTCTCTCTCTCTCTCTCTTTTTTTTTTTTTTTTTTTTTTTTTTTTTTTACAAATGGTTGCCCTTTTATCTTCTAACTGGAGATGGTAATTGTCCTTTCATTTCAACATTTCAACATTGTCGCAATTGCAATTTACATGCCTTATCCAAACCAATGAACTTTAAGTTGGCCACCTCAGTGCCAGCAAAAAACGGGTTTTTTACATGTTACATCTATCGGATTCGCCGTAATGTTCGCAGTGCATCTGGTCAAATTATGGGTGGCCGCTTGCCCGGGTCACCACGTCGCTGGTACGCCGACTCTGCACAATGCATTCGTCAAACAGTCCGCGACTTCGAAAACCGACATACTGTTGACTATCTGCGTGGAATTGCCCACAAATTTAGGTTTTAAATGGCAGAAAAAACTTTCGTTCCAGATAGAAAAATTTTGCATTTTTGATTTTAAGGTATTTTAAAAATAAAAACTTTGGCATTCAAAGTAAAATATAATATAAAAATTAAGTTTGGGGGGGGGGGAATAGTCCTCGGGGGGAATTGTCCTACGGGGGGAATTGTTCGGGGGGAATTGTCGGGGGGGGAGTTGGCTTGGGGGGAGTTGTCTGGGGGGGAATTGTCCTAGACCCTATATATATACATTTCCAAATACCCCTGTATATGTCTGACAGAATACTGTGTTTAGCAATATTATTCGGCCATGCTCCAGTGAACACGATTCGTTTTTGCAGAGCAGGGGTCTCTTTCGAAAATTGCACTATGGAAGGTTCAATGCCAAAGTGTCTATTGTTTCATGTGTACACTTTGGGTCTAGGACAATTCCCCCCACATTTTTAAAATTTAAACCCTTTCCTTTTTCAAAAATATTAGGTGGCTTGAAACTTTTTTTGTCGGGTTTATGTTTACAGCGTCTGAGAAGATGCCGGACAAACGACGGTCAAGACGGGGAGCATCACAATATCTGGACGGACTCCACAAGTAAGATGAATTTTTAATTCAAAATAAATTGCCACATTCTAGGGCAAAACAAGTCCAAATTGACACTTCAAAAAGTATTTTGTGTTGAAAGATGAAGAATCGGTCAGCTCTAACCGAATAGAAATTGCCCACAATCACCGCCTCAATAAATTCGCATTTGCTAAGAATTAGCCACTAACCGTAAATAATTACTGTATCATTCAATGTTCTGAAATGAAAACACTAGATTGTTTACTTTGGCATACATATTGCACTTGTAAACCTTTTATAGCTTACACATATGCTGTCAAGTGCCCCCCCTCCCCCTTGCAGTCAGGAGAAACGCATAAATCGTTGGCAAGACTCTTTGAGCTCAAAATTGGAATTTTATGGAAAACCATTTTAACATTTAATGCTTATTTTTGATATCAAAATGCAACTAAACATATCAATAAATCAAGGTAGATCTCATTATTTTAAATTTTGCTATCAATAGTTGAATTTTAGATGTAAAAAAATATTTTTGAGATTAAAAAATTAATGTTACAAACTTAAAAAAACCTTACTGGAGACGCACATTTGTATAGCATTTAATGAATGGTCAATTAAATTTTGGAGAAGAAAACCGGAATTATTGATTTCAATAATACACAATATTTGAGCTCAAGCATTATGTAATCTAAAATAAATTCTTCATCAGTTTTAAGGAAAATAAAGTACTATGCTCAAAATTGAGATTTTGCTATCAAATATTTCATTTTTGCTATGAAGAATTGAATTTTTGATCTCAAATTGAGATCATTAGTCAGATTTTTTTTGATATCAATAAATGTATTTGATGTCTCTAAATATTGATATCAATGATTTTTTGAGATCAAGAACCCATTTAGAGTCATCAAAAATATAATTGCAGATAACAAAAATTAATTCTTTATCAAAAAAAATATTTTTGATTGCAAATAAGTCTTGCCATCAAAAAATCAAATTTTGAGATCAAAAGTTAATTTTTGATAACGATAATTGTCTAATAAATGTAAAAATGGCATTCCATAGAATTTGACGTACCTGAATTTTGTCTTCGCGGTGGACAGCCAAGCAGCGGAGGACAGCCAAGCACTGGAGGACAGCCAAGCAGTGGAGGACAGCCAAGCAGTGGAGGACAGCCAAGCAGTGGAGGACAGCCAAGCAGTGGTGGTAATTTGGACGAGCCCACGGCATGTGAGTTTATTTAGAAAAATATTGAGAAATAAGTGATATTTAGAAAAATTTACAAAAAAATAAGCTGAATGAATAGTATCCGTCCCTTTCTTCTCAAACATTCCCGCAACTTCTGCATAGAATACCTCTGACTGGGGTTGTCCCATGTTACTTATATAACGTGTTCGAAAATGCAAAATATAGGTTTTAACTTACCAGAGACTTGAAAAGAAGTTTTAAAAGTTGTATAATACTGGCTTTGGTTGACTTGAATATAAGACGGATAGTTTTTCTGCCTCGTGGCTGGAGAGACAATTCTCGACATCCGCCCAAATCAGCATCAGGCTTGTATTTTGTTTGGAGAGTTGGCCAAAATCTTGGCCAAAACGCCCAAATGTCATAAAATTCACAGTGGCTACTTCTTCACCAGCCGCGTGTTGTGGAGGCTTGTATGCCCTAGTGGTTAGCGTGGCGAGATCTTGAGCGCTATTCTATTCAATTTTTCAGCTCTTCCCCCCCCCCCCCCCCTTGATAGTTTTTGCCAGCAACATTTACAGTTCTGCCTTCCTATACAAACATATATATATATATAAGGCTGAGCAATTTAAGGGAATAAATTCAGTTTCGGCTACCGAGCATGTTTTCGGTCGAGGACGGCGGTCAGCAACAATTGGTATGAACTCTATGCCCAGAAAACCTTCTAAGGTCAATCTTACGTCGATTTGAGGTTGCGACGTCGATCCTACCAAACCACATTAATTCTTCTTGTGCTTTGGTTGTGATTGGTCGCGATCATAGATCAATGTCCAACCAACGTTTTGGACAAAATGTTGGATTGACGTTGTGTAAACAACATTGTTTTGACTTTGCCTTTCGCCACAACTAAAACGCAACTTAATCAACGTCTTTGATGCGACATTGAAAAGTCGGAAAATCGACGTTTTCTAGAGGTCGGACTCACAACCATAAAACAACCACCTTGTGTTATCGCTCACCGGAACCTTGACAGGTCATTTTAAAAGTACTGTATATTGAAATGAGAACGTAAAATGAGGATGTCGAGAACGCGCAAGTTATTTTCCAAACTACTTTTGAAAGTATAAATAGAAATCGACTTGATACGTGTCTTGCGTTACCGGATGAGCCAAAGGGGTCACTATGCATGTCGCTGCGATTCTGGACTAGTATTTTCAACGTCTATACCACGTCGCTTTCCCGACGTCTGTACATACTGCGATGCTTAATCAATTATAGTCACATGCTGGTGAGCAGTGACAAAGTCAGAAAACAGACTGGTATACAAACTGGTGCATAAAACATGATTTTAAAGCGATTTCATGTTGGTTTAAAAACTCGGAGAGCTGACCTGATGACTCCAGGGTGTGGGTGAGGGCAATGTGATTGAGGGTAGACACTGATTGTAGCTCTCTCGACGGCGACTTCTGCAAGATCAATAACTTTCCCGACGTCTCTTTCAATTTCACTTTTCTGACGTCTACACAACGTCGGGAGACTTCCATTTGCAACCTTTACGCGGCGTTGATTAGACATTTCATAATCCGCGTCCATCTAGCGTTGGAAGGCAGACGTTGTTTTGATTTCCCTAAAAAACCAAAACCCGACGTCTATCAAAAGTTGATGCAAGGTCGCAGTGATTACTTGGTATGCAAGTGGTGTGTACTGGGGAACTTAAGATTTTCGATAATTTCGCAATTCATACTCCTTCCCCACAAAAAAAAAAAAAAAAAAAAAAAAAAAAAAAAAAAGCAGCATCTACATTTCAAAAGACTAATCTTTATACATGATTGAATTTGTCTACGAGATTGTCTTCTTAGAAACTTGGGATTTGAACTTGGGATTTGGTCTTCAACCCCTTTCGCGATGTTGTATTGAAGGAGGGGAATAAAATACTGACGGAGAAAACTTGCAGTAAATTGTCCACGTATATCGAAAATCTCGATGGTTCTTTCTTATCTCAGGACTGGGATGGAAAAATTTGGAATCGCGCTGCTTCGCTGCTGATATAAGCTCTTCCCGTTCCCAATTCAAACTCCTAGGTTCATTAAATATCCCGAAATATTACCGTGTTCATTCAGTTTATTAGTTTTAGTCAATCTGACACGCGCGAGCGGTAGCAGATAAACATTCTTTAAATCGTACATATTTTTTGTTACTCAGTTTCGGTGGGTGGGGGTTTTTCGGACACCAGTTACGACCCGTAGTATATAATGTCTCACATTAATTCACTGGTTTGATTTAACATTGTAAGGCCTGAATGCTAAACAATAAATCCTACCGGTTTTTAAATTATCAATGATTTATATATATGTATATGAGCACATTGTAAACTGGCTTGAACAAAATACCGTAATTTCGGGTGCACAAGTCGACCCAACAGAAACACAAAGCTACAAAGCCTATATATTTATTTGCTAAGATGTCGCGATGACTGATTTCGCAAGGCCTATGAGGATACGGAAGATGGCGGCGCCTAGATTTCTCAAGAGTAAGCGTTTTTGTTTTATATTTAAATGACATACTTAAAACAATTTCCACCAAAAAACTTAATTCAATTGTGGAGCAGTTCGAAACTGTAAATTGGGTTTTTACATAGATTCTGAATATTTTCTTAGATTCGACAGAAACAAATCAGCCAACATGTCTTAGCTTCAAATAATTGAATTCCATTTCTTATAATTTAATACGGGTAGTAATATGCATAAATATTTTTGCGGACATTGCAGAGAAAGTTGGCGTACTGAAGAAGCGGGCTGTGGAGGACGTGCATTCAAGGCATGCGGACAGGCGACCACACGTAAGCCTTTAGACTTAAATCAAAGTATTCGGTACACATATTGAAATACACCAGCCTCTTCTTTGATGGCGAAAGAGTTTATAAAAATTACAGAAAGTATATAAATCGTTTAAATACTCTTTGCGTATTGAAAAGAGACAAAAACAACAGTCAACAAAACTTGTTTTGACTTCAAATTTATACCAGTCAGTTCAACTTAGTTTTTTTTCTGATATAGAAGCAGAAAGATGACGTCACTGGCGACGTCTGCTATGTGACGTCACTGAACACGTGTTCCAGGCAATCGGACAGTGCGGTCGACATGTAAGAGCCTCTCTGCTTGTGCTTGAATAAATCTGACATCTAGAAATCACCATTTTGTGGAAGTGTGTCTGCTTCAAAAATAAGTAAAGAAATATACGTATAAACATTTGTTAAAATTAAAAGAAACACAAGGAATATTTGACTGGAATTTAGCCTGAATCATAAGGGCACAATTCTTGTATTTCATAACAAGTGAAGCATATATTTTCCTGTTCGTGCCATAGACAAGCAGAAGAGGGTCCCAAAAACAGCAACTAAGTTTGGGGCGATGAGGCGGGCGGGACTTGATGGGCCAGTGCTGTCAACAGGTAAGAAAGTTGCTTTTTTGAATGAATTTACCGCACTCAATCGAGTAAACAATCCCCCGACCCCTCCAAGTAATGCCCTTCCCTAGTGCCACAAAAATTAAAAATTAATTGCTCCTCCTTCCTGGTGAATCAAAACTTTTTCATTCACATCTTCAATTTTCAGATGATTCTGATGTCACCCCTCTTCCCTTTCAAGACCTTGGAAATTTCTTCGAATGTTTGTGAACACTGCCTTTGGAGTAAACGCCCTTTCTCATAAATGACTGACTCCTAACTAACCACACGCTCGGCGATTATCATTTGCAAATTACTCCTATTGACAGTAATGTCTACTACCAAACAACTGGCAAATATCAATGGATACACTGTTTTTCATTTAACCACTTTATGAACTGAACTGACCCCTTTTATTCTGCTTTTATGTTAATATTTATTTCATATCTTCATGACACAGGTGCAAGATACATTTCTTCGCTACCATATTAAAGCAAGAAAGATGTGTACCGCTGGACACGTGGATTACGCGGCGTCCCAGTTATTCCGACAGTGCAGCCAGTATGTAAGAAACTCGTACTAAATTCATAATCTTTACAATTATCTGTGGATTTCACGTGTAGCATATTAATTTACAAACAGGTTTTATTTTGACATTATCAAAATAAAAAAAAAAACAATATGTAACAAAGTGTAGTGAATATCTATTGGATAATGCTGATCACACAAACATTTCCAAAATGTTGTTTTAATCTTGGACCAACGACACTCTGTTTTGATAGATTGCCAAGCCGCAGGTCAAGAGGACGCAGGCCAACAGGGCTCAAAGCGGATACAAGCTTAAGGGGTCGAATCCAAACGGACCCTGGCCATCACTACAGCGACCACGAGGACAGCCACCAAGCGAACCTGGCCTCGTCCAGGAGGACAGGAGGGGATCAAGTCCATGAGGGCAGCAGTCAAGCGGACCCCGTCCATGAGAGCAGCAGTCAAGCGGACCCCGTCCATGAGGGCAGCAGTCAAGCGGATCCCGTCCATGAGGGCAGCAGTCAAGCGGATCCCGTCCATGAGGGCAGCAGTCAAGTGGATCCCGTCCGTGAGGGCAGCAGTCAAGCGGATCCCGTCCATGAGGGCAGCAGTCAAGCCGACGACAGCCAAGCGGACGAGAGCCAAGCGGATCACAGCCGTGATGACAGCAGCCAAGCGGACACCAACACTGCTAAGTCTTTTTTATCATTTTCGGGGGAATACGTCAATATTCACGTTTTTTTTATTTAATGTATGTTAAAATACTTTGTATTTTGTCTTATCAATCAAGTTTTCGTTTCTGTTTAAAGTTTTCGTTTCTGTTTAAGTTTGTTTTAGAAAAGATGCAGCTGACACAAGCCAAGCGGACCCCGTCCATGAGGGCAGCAGCCAAGCGGACCCCGTCCATGAGAGCAGCAGCCAAGCGGACCCCGTCCATGAGAGCAGCAGTCAAGCGGACCCGTCCATGAGAGCAGCAGCCAAGCGGACCCCGTCCATGAGGGCAGCAGCCAAGAGGACCCCGTCCATGAGAGCAGCAGCCAAGCGGACCCCGTCCATGAGAGCAGCAGCCAAGCGGACCCCGTCCATGAGAGCAGAAGCCAAGCGGACCCCGTCCATGAGAGCAGCAGTCAAGCGGACCCCGTCCATGAGGGCAGCAGTCAAGTGGACCCCGTCCATGAGGGCAGCAGCCAAGCGGACCCCGTCCATGAGAGCAGCAGCCAAGCGGACCCCGTCCATGAGGGCAGCAGCCAAGCGGACCCCGTCCATGAGGGCAGCAGTCAAGTGGATCCCGTCCATGAGGGCAGCAGTCAAGCGGACCCCAGCCAAGAGGACAGCAGCCAAGCGGACCCCCGATAAGAGGACAGCAGCCAAGCGGACATCAGCACACAACAGCAAAGCAGTGGACAAGGGATAGAGGGGCGCATTCAACAGGTAAGGTCTTAATCAGCATGTAAATTAAGGCATTGAACATTGAAGGAAACAATATTAAAATGCGCACTGAAAAGGTTTTGCTATTAAAACATGACCGTTTTTAGGTTTTTCTAAAAAGGCGAGAAAAAATGGTAACACATTTGAAAGTTATCAGGATTCGCTACAGGCAACGAGTAATTTAAAACATTGTAGAGAGTCTCTTGTGGAAAAGAATTTCGGTGGTTAAAAAGTTCATAACTACAATATAAAATAAATTGTTTGAAGGATTTTGCTATTGAAACACCACTGACCGAAGTCCGATGAATAAAATAACGCAGTTAGCCAACTAAAATGCAGCATAGCGCTTACTGTTCTTTTGAAGGAAAACGAATGAATATGAAACTATTTATCGTTCTGTTCGTACCAAACGATCAGAGAAACTCTCTCACATTATAAACTTTTTAAAACCCAAAAGACGAATTGTTATATATTAATAGCCTTCGACCAGCTGCAGCTGACCTGGTGCGACAGAATGAAAGATTTAAATCACGGCGGCGATCAAGAGTAAGGAAGATTCTCAGTATTTTTTATATTATGTACAAACCTGATGATAGCTTTACGTTTCATTTGAAGAGACAGATGTTACAGCCTTCTTGAAATTTCTTGCAGCAGACTTGATTTATTTTCCCAAATTCAGTCAGTTTTCCCAAAACTGACTGAAAACCTATTATAATGAATATGAATTATTTATTTGATAGATTTCTAGATGACTGACGTTACAAGTCTATGAGGAGGCGGACGGTGGCGATGCCTAGATTCCAAAGAGTAAGCGTTTTTGTTTTATATTTAAATAATATAGTTAAGAAAATTTCCACAGAAAAAAACTTTATTCATTTGTGGAACAGTTCGAAACTGTAAATTGAGTTTTAATATAGGCTCTGAATTGTTTCTCATTCGACAGAAACATATGAATTCAACATGTTTTAGCTATAAATAATGGAATTCTTTTTCTTATAATTTGATACAGGTAGTAAAATGCATAAATATTTCTGTTGACATTGCAGAGAAAGCGGAAGATGCGGGCTGTGGAGGGCGGGCATTCTAGGCGTGCGGACAGGCAACCACATGTAAGTTTTTATTAAAATACGACAGCCTTTTCTTTGATGGCGAAAGAGTTTATAAAAATTACAGAAAGTATATAAATCGTGTTTAAATACTCTTTGCATATTGAAAAGCGACAAAAACAACAGTCAACACAACTTGTTTTGACTTCAAATTTATACCAGTCAGTTCAACTTAGTTTTTTGTCTGATATAGAAGCAGAAAGATGACGTCACTGGCGACGTCTGCTATGTGACGTCACTGAACACGTGTTCCAGTCGATCGGACAGTGCGGTCGAAATGTAAGAGCCTCTCTGTTTGTGCTTGAATAAATTTGACATCTAGAAATCACTATTTTGTGGAAGTGTATCGGCTTCAAAATATGTAAAGAAATATATGTATAAATATTTTTTTAAAATTAAAGGAAACACATGGAATATTTGACTGGAATTTAGCCTGAATCATAAGGGCACAATTCTTGTATTTCATAACAAGTGAAGCATATATTTTCCTGTTTGTGTCACAGAGATTCAGAGGAGGGTTTCAAAAACAGCAACTAAGTTTGGGGCGATGAGGCGGGCAGGACTTGATGGGCCAGTGCTGTCAACAGGTAAGAAAGTTGCTTTTTTGAACGAATTTACCGCACTCGATCGAGTTACCAATCCCCCACCCGCTTCAAGTAATGAACTTCCCTAGTGCCACAAAAAATTAAAAATTAATTGCTCCTCCTTCCTGGTGAATCAAAACTTTTTCATTCACAACTTCAATTTTCAGATGATTCTGATGTCACCCCTCCTCCCTTTCAAGACCTTGGAAATTTCTCCGAATGTTTGTGAACACTGCCTTTGGAATAAACGCCCTTTCTCATAAATGACCGACTCCTAACTAACCACACGCTCGGCGATTATAATTTGCAAATTACTCCCATTGCCAGTTATTTCTACTACCAAATAACTGGCAAATATCAATGGATACACTGTTTTCCATTTAACCACTTTATGAACTGAACTGACCCCTTTTATTCTGCTCTTATGTTAATATTTATTTCATATCTTCATGACACAGGTACAAGATACATTTCTTCGCTACCATATTAGAGCAAGAAAGAGGTGTAACGCTGGACACGTGGATTACGCGGCGTCCCAGTTATTCCGACAGTGCAGCCAGTATGTAAGAAACTCGTACTAAATTCATAATCTACAACTATCTGTGGATTTCACGTGTAGCATATTAATCTACAAACAGGTTTTATTTTGACATTATCAAAATAAAAAAAAAACAATATGTAACAAAGTGTAGTGAATATCTATTGGATAATGGTGATCACACAAACATTTCCAAAATGTTGTTTTAATCTTGGACCAACGACACTCTGTTTTGATAGATTGCCAAGCTGCAGGCCAAGAGGGCGCAGGCCAACAGGGCTCAAAGCGGATACAAGCTTAAGGGGTCGAATCCAAACGGACCCTGGCCATCACTACAGCGACCACGAGGACAGCCACCAAGCCAACCTGGCCTCGTCCATGAGGGCAGGAGGGGATCCCGTCCATGAGGGCAGCAGTCAAGTGGATCCCATCCATGAGGGCAGCAGTCAAGTGGATCCCGTCCATGAGGGCAGCAGTCAAGTGGATCCCGTCCATGAGGGCAGCAGTCAAGTGGATCCCGTCCATGAGGGCAGCAGTCAAGCGGACCCCGTCCATGAGGGCAGCAGTCAAGCGGACGACAGCCAAGCGGACCACGGCCGTGATGACAGCAGCCAAGCGGACACCAACACTGCTAAGTCTTTTTTATCATTTTCGGGGGAATACGTCAATATTCACGTTTTTTTTTATTTAATGTATGCTAAAATACTTTGTACTTTGTCTTATTAATCTAGTTTTCGTTTCTGTTTAAGTTTGTTTTAGAAGAGATGCAGCTGACACCAGCCAAGCGGACCCCGTCTATGAGGGCAGCAGCCAAGCGGACCCCGTCCATGAGGGCAGCAGTCAAGTGGATCCCGTCCATTAGGGCAGCAGTCAAGCGGACCCCAGCCAAGAGGACAGCAGCCAAGCAGACAACAGCCAAGTGGACCCCGGCCAAGAGGACAGCAGCCAAGCGGACATCAGCACACAACAGCAAACCAGTGGACAAAGGATAAAGCGGGGCGCATTCAACAGGCAAGTTCTTAATCAACATGTAAATTAAGGCATTGAACATTGAAGGAAACAATATTAAAATGCGCACTGAAAAGATTTTGCTATTAAATCATGACCGTTTTTAGGTTTTTCTAAAAAGGCGAGAAAAAATGGTAACACATTTGAAAGTTATCAGGATTCCCTACAGGCAACGAGTAAGTTAAAACATTGTAGAGAGTCTCTTGTGGAAAAAGAATTTCGGTGGTTAAAAAGTTCATAACTACAATATAAAATAAATGGTTTGAAGGATTTTGCTATTGAAACACCACTGACCGAAGTCCGATGAATAAAATAACGCAGTTAGCCAACTGAAATGCAGCATAGCGCTTACTGTTCTTTTGAAAGAAAACGAATGAATATGAAACTATTTATCGTTCTGTTCGTACCAAACGATCAGAGAAACTCTCTCACATTATAAACTTTTTAAAACCCTAAAGACAAATTGTTATATTTTAATAGCCTTCGACCAGCTGCAGCTGACCTGGTGCGACAGAATGAAAGATTTAAATCACGGCGGCGATCAAGAGTAAGGAAGATTCTCACTATTTTTTATATTATGTACTTACCTGATGATAGCTTTACGTTTCATTTGAAGAGACAGATGTTACAGCCTTCTTGAAATTTCTTGCAGCAAACTTGATTTATTTTCCCAAATTTGAAATATCTGGTTGATAAACTGACTGAAAACCTATTATAATGAATATGAATTATTTATTTGATAGATTTCTAGATGACTGACGTTACAAGCCTATGAGGAGGCGGACGGTGGCGATGCCTAGATTCCAAAGAGTAAGCGTTTTTGTTTTATATTTAAATAATATAGTTAAGAAAATTTCCACAGAAAAAACTTTATTCATTTGTGGAACAGTTCGAAACTGTAAATTGAGTTTTAATATAGGCTCTGAATTGTTTCTCATTCGACAGAAACATGAATTCAACATGTTTTAGCTATAAATAATGGAATTCCTTTTCTTATAATTTGATACAGGTAGTAAAATGCATAAATATTTCTGCTGACATTGCAGAGAAAGCGGAAGAAGCGGGGCTGTGGAGGGCGGGCATTCTAGGCGTGCGGACAGGCAACCACACGTAAGCTTTTATTAAAATACAGCAGCCTTTTCTTTGATGGCGAAAGAGTTTATAAAAAATACAGAAAGTATATAAATCGTGTTTAAATACTCTTTGCATATTGAAAAGCGACAAAAACAACAGTCAACACAACTTATTTTGACTTCAAATTTATACCAGTCAGTTCAACTTAGTTTTTTGTCTGATATAGAAGCAGAAAGATGACGCCACTGGCGACGTTTGCTATGTGACGTCACTCAACACGTGTTCCAGTCGATCGGACAGTGCGGTCGAAATGTAAGAGCCTCTCCGTTTGTGCTTGAATAAATTTGACATCTAGAAATCACTATTTTGTGGAAGTGTATCAATTTCAAAAATAAGTAAAGAAATATATGTATAAATATTTTTTAAAATTAAAAGAAACACATGGAATATTTGACAGGAATTTAGCCTGAATCATAAGGGCACAATTCTTGTATTTCATAACAAGTGAAGCATATATTTTCCTGTTCGTGTCACAGAGAAACTGAGGAGGGTCCCAAAAACAGCAACCAAGTTTGGGGCGATGAAGCGGGCGGGACTTGATGGGCCAGTGCTGTCAACAGGTAAGAAAGTTGCTTTTTTGAATGAATTTACCGCACTCGATCGAGTAAACAATCCCCCAACCCCCTCCAAGTAATGACCTTCCCTAGTGCCACAAAAATTAAAAATTAATTGCTCCTCCTTCCTGGTGAATCAAAACTTTTTCATCCACATCTTCAAATTTCAGATGATTCTGATGTCACCCCTCCTCCCTTTCAAAACCTTGGAAATTTCTTCGAATGTTTGTGAACACTGCCTTTGGAGTAAACGCCCTTTCTCATAAATGACTGACTCTTAACTAACCACACGCTCGGCGATTATCATTTGCAAATTACTCTTATTGACAGTAATGTCTACTACCAAACAACTGGCAAATATCAATGGATACAGTGTTTTTCATTTAACCACTTTATGAACTGAACTGACCCCTTTTATTCTGCTTTTATGTTAATATTTATTTCATATCTTCATGACACAGGTACAAGATACATTTCTTCGCTACCATATTAAGGCAAGAAAGTGGTGTACCGCTGGACACGTGGATTACGCGGCGTCCCAGTTATTCCGACAGTGCAGCCAGTATGTAAGAAACTCGTACTAAATTCATAATCTACAATTATCTGTGGATTTCACGTGTAGCATATTAATTTACAAACAGGTTTTACTTTGACATTATCAAAATAAGAAAAAACTATGTAACAAAGTGTAGTGAATATCTGTTGGATACTGCTGATCACACAAACATTTCCAAAATGTTGTTTTAATCTTGAACCAACGACACTCTGTTTTGATAGATTGCCAAGCTGCAGGCCAAGAGGAAGCACGCCAACAGGGCTCAAAGCGGAAACAAGCTTAAGGGGTCGAATCCAAACGGACCCTGGCCATCACTACAGCGACCACGAGGACAGCAACCAAGCGAACCTGGCCTAGTCCATGAGGGCAGGAGGGGATCCCGTCCATGAGGGCAGCAGTCAAGTGGATCCCATCCATGAGGGCAGCAGTCGAGTGGATCCCGTCCATGAGGGCAGCAGTCAAGCGAACGCTGTCCATGAGGGCAGCAGTCAAGTGGATCCCGTCCATGAGGGCAGCAGTCAAGTGGATCCCGTCCATGAGGGCAGCAGTCAAGTGGATTCCGTCCATGAGGGCAGCAGTCAAGTGGATCCCGTCCATGAGGGCAGCAGTCAAGCGGACCCCGTCCATGAGGGCAGCAGTCAAGCGGACGACAGCCAAGCGGACCACGGCCGTGATGACAGCAGCCAAGCGGACACCAACACTGCTAAGTCTTTTTTATCATTTTCGGGGGAATACGTCAATATTCACGTTTTTTTTATTTAATGTATGCTAAAATACTTTGTACTTTGTCTTATTAATCAAGTTTTCGTTTCTGTTTAAGTTTGTTTTAGAAGAGATGCAGCTGACACCAGCCAAGCGGACCCGGTCCATGAGGGCAGCAGCCAAGCGGACCCCGTCCATGAGGGCAGCAGTCAAGTGCATCCCGTCCATTAGGGCAGCAGTCAAGCGGAACCCCGCCAAGAGGACGTCAGCCAAGCGGACGACAGCCAAGTGGATCCCGGCCAAGAGGACAGCAGCCAAGCGGACATCAGCACACAACAGCAAACCAGTGGACAAAGGATAAAGCGGGGCGCATTCAACAGGCAAGTTCTCAATCAACATGTAAATTAAGGCATTGAACATTGTAGGAAACAATATTAAAATGCACACTGAAAAGATTTTGCTATTAAATCATGACCGTTTTTAGGTTTTTCTAAAAGGCGAGAAAAAATGGTAACACATTTGAAAGTTATTAGGATTCCCTACAGGCAACGAGTAATTTAAAACATTGTAGAGAATCTTTTGTGGAAAAGAATTTCGATGGTTAAAAACTTCATAACTACAATATAAAGTAAATGGTTTGAAGGATTTTGCTATTGAAACACCACTGACCGAAGTCCGATGAATAAAATAACGCAGTTAGCCAACTGAAATGCAGCATAGCGCTTACTGTTCTTTTGAAAGAAAACGAATGAATATGAAACTATTTATCGTTCTGTTCGTACCAAACGATCAGAGAAACTCTCTCACATTATAAACTTTATAAAACCCTAAAGACATTGTTATATTTTAATAGCCTTCGACCAGCTGCAGCTGACCTGGTGCGACAGAATGAAAGATTTAAATCACGGCGGCGATCAAGAGTAAGGAAGATTCTCAGTATTTTTTATATTATGTACTTACCTGATGATAGCTTTACGTTTCATTTGAAGAGACAGATGTTACAGCCTTCTTGAAATTTCTTGCAGCAAACTTGATTTATTTTCCCAAATTTGAAATATCTGGTTGATAAACTGACTGAAAACCTATTATAATGAATATGAATTATTTATTTGATAGATTTCTAGATGACTGACGCTACAAGCCTATGAGGAGGCGGACGGTGGCGATGCCTAGATTCCAAAGAGTAAGCGTTTTTGTTTTATATTTAAATAATATAGTTAAGAAAATTTCCACAGAAAAAACTTTATTCATTTGTGGAACAGTTCGAAACTGTAAATTGAGTTTTAATATAGGCTCTGAATTGTTTCTCATTCGACAGAAACATGAATTCAACATGTTTTAGCTATAAATAATGGAATTCCTTTTCTTATAATTTGATACAGGTAGTAAAATGCATAAATATTTCTGCTGACATTGCAGAGAAAGCGGAAGAAGCGGGGCTGTGGAGGGCGGGCATTCTAGGCGTGCGGACAGGCAACCACACGTAAGCTTTTAGACTTAAAATACAGCAGCCTTTTCTTTGATGGCGAAAGAGTTTATAAAAATTACAGAAAGTATATAAATCGTGTTTAAATACTCTTTGTATATTGAAAAGCGACAAAAACAACATTCAACACAACTTGTTTTGACTTCAAATTTATACCAGTCAGTTCAACTTAGTTTTTTGTCTGATATAGAAGCAGAAAGATGACGCCACTGGCGACGTTTGCTATGTGACGTCACTCAACACGTGTTCCAGTCGATCGGACAGTGCGGTCGAAATGTAAGAGCCTCTCCGTTTGTGCTTGAATAAATTTGACATCTAGAAATCACTTATTTTGTGGAAGTGTATCAACTTCAAAAATAAGTAAAGAAATATATGTATAAATATTTTTTAAAATTAAAAGAAACACATGGAATGTTTGACTGGAATTTAGCCTGAATCATAAGGGCACAATTCTTGTATTTCATAACAAGTGAAGCACATATTTTCCTGTTCGTGTCACAGAGAAACTGAGGAGGGTCCCAAAAACAGCAACCAAGTTTGGGGCGATGAAGCGGGCGGGACTTGATGGGCCAGTGCTGTCAACAGGTAAGAACGTTGCTTTTTTGAATGAATTTACCGCACTCGATCGAGTAAACAATCCCCCAACCCCTTCCAAGTAATGACCTTCCCTAGTGCCACAAAAATTAAAAATTAATTGCTCCTCCTTCCTGGTGAATCAAAACTTTTTCATCCACATCTTCAAATTTCAGATGATTCTGATGTCACCCCTCCTCCCTTTCAAGACCTTGGAAATTTCTTCGAATGTTTGTGAACACTGCCTTTGGAGTAAACGCCCTTTCTCATAAATGACTGACTCTTAACTAACCACACGCTCGGCGATTATCATTTGCAAATTACTCTTATTGACAGTAATGTCTACTACCAAACAACTGGCAAATATCAATGGATACAGTGTTTTTCATTTAACCACTTTATGAACTGAACTGACCCCTTTTATTCTGCTTTTATGTTAATATTTATTTCATATCTTCATGACACAGGTACAAGATACATTTCTTCGCTACCATATTAAGGCAAGAAAGTGGTGTACCGCTGGACACGTGGATTACGCGGCGTCCCAGTTATTCCGACAGTGCAGCCAGTATGTAAGAAACTCGTACTAAATTCATAATCTACAACTATCTGTGGATTTCACGTGTAGCATATTCATTTACAAACAGGTTTTATTTTGACATTATCAAAATAAGAAAAAACTATGTAACAAAGTGTAGTGAATATCTGTTGGATACTGCTGATCACACAAACATTTCCAAAATGTTGTTTTAATCTTGGACCAACGACACTCTGTTTTGATAGATTGCCAAGCTGCAGGCCAAGAGGAAGCACGCCAACAGGGCTCAAAGCGGAAACAAGCTTAAGGGTTCGAATCCAAACGGACCCTGGCCATCACTACAGCGACCACGAGGACAGCAACCAAGCGAACCTGGCCTAGTCCATGAGGGCAGGAGGGGATCCCGTCCATGAGGGCAGCAGTCAAGTGGATCCCATCCATGAGGGCAGCAGTCGAGTGGATCCCGTCCATGAGGGCAGCAGTCAAGCGAACGCTGTCCATGAGGGCAGCAGTCAAGTGAATCCCGTCCATGAGGGCAGCAGTCAAGTGGATCCCGTCCATGAGGGCAGCAGTCAAGTGGATTCCGTCCATGAGGGCAGCAGTCAAGTGGATCCCGTCCATGAGGGCAGCAGTCAAGCGGACCCCGTCCATGAGGGCAGCAGTCAAGCGGACGACAGCCAAGCGGACCACGGCCGTGATGACAGCAGCCAAGCGGACACTAACACTGCTAAGTCTTTTTTATCATTTTCGGGGGAATACGTCAATATTCACGTTTTTTTATTTAATGTATGTTAAAATACTTTGTACTTTGTCCTATTAATCAAGTTTTCGTTTCTGTTTAAGTTTGTTTTAGAAGAGATGCAGCTGACACCAGCCAAGCGGACCCCGTCCATGAGGGCAGCAGTCAAGCGGACCCCGTCCATGAGGGCAGCAGTCAAGCGGACCCCCGCCAAGAGGACAGCAGCCAAGCGGACGACAGCCAAGTGGATCCCGGCCAAGAGGACAGCAGCCAAGCGGACATCAGCACACAACAGTAAACCTGTGGACAAAGGATAAAAAGGGGCGCATTCAACTGGCAAGTTCTTTATCAACATGTAAATTAAGGCATTGAACATTGAAGGAAACAATATTAAAATGCGCACTGAAAAGATTTTGCTATTAAATCATGACCGTTGTTAGGTTTTTCTAAAAAGGCGAGAAAAAATGGTGACACATTTGAAAGTTATCAGGATTCCCTACAAGCAACGAGTAATTTAAAACATTGTAGAGAGTCTCTTGTGGAAAAAGAATTTCGATGGTTAAAAACTTCATAACTACAATATAAAATAAATGGTTTGATCGATTTTGCTATTGAAACACCACTGAACCCGAAGTCCGATGAATAAAATAACGCAGTTAGCCAACTGAAATGCAGCATAGCGCTTACTGTTCTTTTGAAAGAAAACGAATGAATATGAAACCATTTATCGTTCTGTTCGTACCAAACGATCAGAGAAACTCTCTCACATTAAAAACCTTTTAAAACCCTAAAGACAAATTGTTATATTTTAATAGCCTTCGACCAGCTGCAGCTGACCTGGTGCGACAGAATGAAAGATTTAAATCACGGCGGCGATCAAGAGTAAGGAAGATTCTCAGTATTTTTTATATTATGTACTTACCTGATGATAGCTTTACGTTTCATTTGAAGAGACAGATGTTACAGCCTTCTTGAAATTTCTTGCAGCAAACTTGATTTATTTTCCCAAATTTGAAATATCTGGTTGATAAACTGACTGAAAACCTATTATAATGAATATGAATTATTTATTTGATAGATTTCTAGATGACTGACGTTACAAGCCTATGAGGAGGCGGACGGTGGCGATGCCTAGATTCCAAAGAGTAAGCGTTTTTGTTTTAAATTTAAATAATATAGTTAAGAAAATTTCCACAGAAAAAACTTTATTCATTTGTGGAACAGTTCGAAACTGTAAATTGAGTTTTAATATAGGCTCTGAATTGTTTCTCATTCGACAGAAACATGAATTCAACATGTTTTAGCTATAAATAATGGAATTCCTTTTCTTATAATTTGATACAGGTAGTAAAATGCATAAATATTTCTGCTGACATTGCAGAGAAAGCGGAAGAAGCGGGGCTGTGGAGGGCGGGCATTCTAGGCGTGCGGACAGGCAACCACACGCAAGGTTTTAGACTTAAAATACAGCAGCCTTTTCTTTGATGGCGAAAGAGTTTATAAAAATTACAGAAAGTATATAAATCGTGTTTAAATACTCTTTGCATATTGAAAAGCGACAAAAACAACAGTCAACACAACTTGTTTTGACTTCAAATTTATACCAGTCAGTTCAACTTAGTTTTTTGTCTGATATAGAAGCAGAAAGATGACGCCACTGGCGACGTTTGCTATGTGACGTCACTCAACACGTGTTCCAGTCGATCGGACAGTGCGGTCGAAATGTAAGAGCCTCTCCGTTTGTGCTTGAATAAATTTGACATCTAGAAATCACTATTTTGTGGAAGTGTATCAACTTCAAAAATAAGTAAAGAAATATATGTATAAATATTTTTTAAAATTAAAAGAAACACATGGAATATTTGACAGGAATTTAGCCTGAATCATAAGGGCACAATTCTTGTATTTCATAACAAGTGAAGCACATATTTTCCTGTTCGTGTCACAGAGAAACAGAGGAGGGTCCCAAAAACAGCAACCAAGTTTGGGGCGATGAGGCGGGCGGGACTTGATGGGACAGTGCTGTCAACAGGTAAGAAAGTTGCTTTTTTGAATGAATTTACCGCACTCGATCGAGTAAACAATCCCCCACCCCCTCCAAGTAATGACCTTCCCTAGTGCCACAAAAATTAAAAATTAATTGCTCCTACTTCCTGGTGAATCAAAACTTTTTCATCCACATCTTCAAATTTCAGATGATTCTGATGTCACCCCTCCTCCCTTTCAAGACCTTGGAAATTTCTTCGAATGTTTGTGAACACTGCCTTTGGAGTAAACGCCCTTTTCTTATAAATGACTGACTCTTAACTAACCACACGCTCGGCGATTATCATTTGCAAATTACTCTTATTGACAGTAATGTCTACTACCAAACAACTGGCAAATATCAATGGATACACTGTTTTTCATTTAACCACTTTATGAACTGAACTGACCCCTTTTATTCTGCTTTTAAGTTAATATTTATTTCATATCTTCATGACACAGGTACAAGATACATTTCTTCGCTACCATATTAAGGCAAGAAAGTGGTGTACCGCTGGACACGTGGATTACGCGGCGTCCCAGTTATTCCGACAGTGCAGCCAGTATGTAAGAAACTCGTACTAAATTCATAATCTACAACTATCTGTGGATTTCACGTGTAGCATATTAATTTACAAACAGGTTTTATTTTGACATTATCAAAATAAGAAAAAACTATGTAACAAAGTGTAGTGAATATCTGTTGGATACTGCTGATCACACAAACATTTCCAAAATGTTGTTTTAATCTTGGACCAACGACACTCTGTTTTGATAGATTGCCAAGCTGCAGGCCAAGAGGAAGCACGCCAACAGGGCTCAAAGCGGAAACAAGCTTAAGGGGTCGAATCCAAACGGACCCTGGCCATCACTACAGCGACCACGAGGACAGCAACCAAGCGAACCTGGCCTAGTCCATGAGGGCAGGAGGGGATCCCGTCCATGAGGGCAGCAGTCAAGTGGATCCCATCCATGAGGGCAGCAGTCGAGTGGATCCCGTCCATGAGGGCAGCAGTCAAGCGAACGCTGTCCATGAGGGCAGCAGTCAAGTGAATCCCGTCCATGAGGGCAGCAGTCAAGTGGATCCCGTCCATGAGGGCAGCAGTCAAGTGGATCCCGTCCATGAGGGCAGCAGTCAAGTGGATCCCGTCCATGAGGGCAGCAGTCAAGCGGACCCCGTCCATGAGGGCAGCAGTCAAGCGGACGACAGCCAAGCGGACCACGGCCGTGATGACAGCAGCCAAGCGGACACCAACACTGCTAAGTCTTTTTTATCATTTTCGGGGGAATACGTCAATATTCACGTTTTTTTTATTTAATGTATGCTAAAATACTTTGTACTTTGTCTTATTAATCAAGTTTTCGTTTCTGTTTAAGTTTGTTTTAGAAGAGATGCAGCTGACACCAGCCAAGCGGACCCCGTCCATGAGGGCAGCAGCCAAGTGCATCCCATTCATGAGGGCAGCAGTCAAGCGGAACCCCGCCAAGAGGACGTCAGCCAAGCGGACGACAGCCAAGTGGATCCCGGCCAAGAGGACAGCAGCCAAGCGGACCCCGTCCATGAGGGCAGCAGCCAAGCGGACCCCGTCCATGAGAGCAGCAGTAAAGCGGACCCCGTCCATGAGGGCTGCAGCCAAGCGGACCCCGTCAATGAGGGCAGCAGCCAAGCGTACCCTCGCCAAGAGGACAGCAGCCAAGCGTACCCTCGCCAAGAGGACAGCAGTCAAGTGGACGACAGTCAAGTGGACCCCGGCCAAGAGGACAGCAGCCAAGCGGACATCAGCACACAACAGCAAACCAGTGGACATAGGATAAAGAGGGGCGCATTCAATAGGTAAGGTCTTACTCAACATGTAAATTAAGGCATTGAACATTGAAGGAAACAATATTAAAATGCGCACTGAAAAGATTTTGCTGTTAAATCATGACCGTTTTTAGGCTTTTCTAAAAAGGCGAGAAAAAATGGTAACACATTTGAAAGTTATCAGGATTCCCTACAGGCAACGAGTTATTTAAAACATTGTAGAGAATCTCTTGTGGAAAAAGAATTTCGGTGGTTAAAAACTACAATATAAAACAAATGGTTTGAAGGATTTTGCTATTGAAACACCACTGACCGAAGTCCGATGAATAAAATAACGCAGTTAGCCAAATGAAATGCAGCATAGCGCTTACTGTTCTTTTGAAAGAAAACGAATGAATATGAAACTAATTATGGTTCTGTTCGTACCAAACGATTAGAGAAACTCTCTCACATTATAAACTTTTTAAAACCCTAAAGACAAATTGTTATATTTTAATAGCCTTCGACCAGCTGCAGCTGACCTGGTGCGACAGAATGAAAGATTTAAATCACGGCGGCGATCAAAAGTAAGGAAGATTCTCAGTATTTTTTATATTATGTACTTACCTGATGATAGCTTTACGTTTCATTTGAAGAGACAGATGTTACAGCCTTCTTGAAATTTCTTGCAGCAAACTTGATTTATTTTCCCAAATTTGAAATATCTGGTTGATAAACTGACTGAAAACCTATTATAATGAATATGAATTATTTATTTGATAGATTTCTAGATGACTGACGTTACAAGTCTATGAGGAGGCGGACGGTGGCGATGCCTAGATTCCAAAGAGTAAGCGTTTTTGTTTTATATTTAAATAATATAGTTAAGAAAATTTCAACAGAAAAAACTTTATTCATTTGTGGAACAGTTCGAAACTGTAAATTGAGTTTTAATATAGGCTCTGAATTGTTTCGCATTTTACAGAAACAAATTAACTCCACATGTTTTAGCTATAAATAATGGAATTCTGTTTCTTATAATTTAATACAGGTAGTAAAATGCATAAATGTTTCTGCTGACATTGCAGAGAAAGTTGGAGAACAAGTAGCGGGCTGTGACGTACTGAAGAAGCGGGTTGTGGAGGACGGGCATTCAATGCCTGCGGACAGGCAACCACACGTAAGCTTTTAGACTTAAATCAAAGTATTCAGTACACATATTAAAAATACACCAGCCTCTTCTTTGAGGGCGAAAGTTTATAAAATTACAGACAGTATATAAATCGTTTAAATACTCTTTGCGTATTGAAAAGAGACAATAACAACAGTCAATACAACTTGTTTTGATTTCAAATTTATACCAGTCAGTTCAACTTAATTAGTTTTTTTTTCCTGATATAGAAGCAGAAAGATGACGTCACTGGTGGCGTTTGCTATGTGACGTCACTGAACACGTGTTCCAGGCAATCGGACAGTGCGGTCGAAATGTAAGAGCCTCTCTGCTTGTGCTTAAATAAATTTTACATCTATAAATCACTTTTGTGGAAGTGTATCGGCTTCAAAAATAATTAAAGAAATATACGTATAAATATTTTTAAAATTAAAAGAAACACATGGAATATTTGACTGGAATTTAGCCTGAATCATAAGGCGAAATTCTTGTATTTCGAATCCACGAGGACTTATGAGACGTGGTCTTATCCAGCACTGATAAAGAAAGAAAATCAGTTTCACTCTAATTGAGCTGAAATGGATTACAGGAGATGAATGCAGTTTTTTTAACCACAGCTTCTTACAGAAGCAGGGACTATAGCAGTCGTTGAAAGTGTGTGCGTATGTACGCTTGTAAGTTGAAAAATCGTGTCTGCTCCTAGGCTTTAAGCCTGAATGTCTTGAAATTTTGGTTGATGGGGCGGACATAATTTATTCCCCACAGGTAGAACCTGTGGGGAATACATGCGATCGACCGCGTGTCTGTCGGTCTGTCTGTCGCTCGGTCTGTCATCAAAGGACTTTCATGAAACTTGGTATGTAGCTTCTATGGGAACAAACAGAGATCGGTGTTGTAAATGGGCCAGGTTCGTCCAAGTTACATTTCAAATCATGCTAAATATGTATGGAATGCCATTTTCACATTTATTGGACAATTATTGATATCAAGACTTAAATTTCAGCTCTTGATTGAATTTCAGCTCTTGATTGACTATTGTGTTAGCTTTTTAACATGATAACTTAAAAAACTCCTGCAAGGATTTTCATGAACCTTGGTATGTAGCTTCTATGGAAACAAACACAGATCGGTATTGTAAATGGGCCAGATTCGTCCAAGGAAAATGGACCAGCTCTTGATTGACTATAGTGTGAGCTTGTTAACACGGTAACTTAAAAACTTCTGCAAGGATTTTCATGAAACTTGGTATGTAGCTTCTATGGGAACAAACACAGATCGGTGTTGTAAATGGGTTAGGTTCGTCAAAGGAAAATAGACCAGCTGGACTTTCAGCTCTTGATTGACTATTGATCGCCGTGTTTTAACTGATGGGGGCCTGTGGGTAATATGTGGGCTACGCACACTGCTCTAGTTACCTATCTGGTCATTACTTTTTTGGCAGTTCGCCACAAAATTGGCAGAAATATTGACCAAAAACCAGTTCTGTAAAATATATCTCCATAGCTGTTCCTACCTATCCATGTTTTGGCCAAAATTGACCGAAATATTGGCAAAAAACGTATTTTTGGCTGCAAGATTCATTAAAATCAGGCTCTGGTACCCACCGGGCTATAACGTTTTTCGTGATTCGCCTAATATTGCTCGATATATGAGCCAAAAATCAATTTTCTTGAAAACTATCTCCTAGAATGTCAATGGAAAGGTGCTAAAGTTTTTATGTCCACCTGGCTTTTACTTTTTCTTTTCAAAAAAATTGACCAAAACACGTCGCTTACTTTTTTTGGCGATTCGTCAAAAATTGGTGTATATATTGGCGGAAAAAACATTTTTGTACTAAAATCTTGACTGACGCCAGATACATACCCCCTATGTATAAAATTTGGTTGCAGGTTGAACTTGTATGTCCTAAATCTTTACATCAGCATTCGTGAGCTGGGGCATTGTCCATGGACAATATCCTTTTATTTAAATGCATCTCCGATGATTTTTTTAAGGGGGGGGGGGGGGTCGTAAAAGTGGTTGCAATTCCAATTTTAAGAAGGCCTTATGCTTTGAAATAATACAACAACAACATCACAATTACGATAATCAAAAATATTTGTTCCTCTATTAGCTTTTATTTTGCTGAGAAATGTTATCTGGGATGTTCAATATTCACGAACACATGATATTTTACTCATAATATCATTTTCTTTTCTTTTCCGTAAGTTATACGACCATCTCCGCATTATGAATCACAAAAAATACTAAGTTCAATATTAAGAGTAAAAAAATGACATTATAGCCAAAGTTGTGGTTTAGAATTGTTATAATTTTGACTAAAAATTGAAATTTTGCCCTGAATTATTGGTCTAATTTGCGTGTCTAGCTCTTAAAAAGGTAGCAACTTCATTTCACGGTCATGATATGGGTCATTTATGGGTGAAATATTGGTTATTTCTTAGTGTGGGATGCTGTGCCCCGAGGTCTGGTGTGACCAGAGGTCGGCGTGCCTACAGGTCGCTGCGTCCAGAGGTCGCTGCGTCCAGAGGTCGCTGCGTCCAGAGGTCGCTGCGTCCAGAGGTCGCTGCGTCCAGAGGTCGCTGCGTCCAGAGGTCGCTGAACTCAGGTGGACGCTGGGCCTAGAGAACGCCGAACCCAGAGGATTCTAAGCCTAGAGGACGCTGAAACCCGGAGGTCGCTGGGCCCAGAGGTCGCTGAACCCAGAGGTCGCTGAACTCAGAGGTCACTGGGCCATGAGGACGCTGAACCCAGAAGATTCTGGGCCTAGAGGACGCTGAACCTAGGGGACGCTTAACCCAGAGGTCGCTGGGCCATGAGGACGCTTGAACCCAGAGGTCGCTGGGCCATGAGGACGCTTGAACCCAGAGATCGCTGGGCCATGAGGACGCTTGAACCTAGAGGATGCTGAACCCAGAGGACGTTGAACCTAGAGGACGCTTAACCCAGAGGACGTTGAACCTAGAGGACGCTTAACCCAGAGGTCGCTGGGCCATGAGGACGCTGAACGCAGAGGTCACTTGGCCCAGAGGACGCTGAACCGAGAAGATTCTGGGCCTAGAGGACGCTGAACCTAGAGGACGCTGAACTCAGAGGTCACTGGGCCTAGAGGACGCTAAACCCAGAGGTCGCTGGGCCTAGAGGACGCTGAACCCAGAGGTCTCTGGGCCTAGAGAACGCTGAACCCAAAGGATTCTGGGCCATGAGGACGCTCAACCCAGAGGTCGCTGGGCCATGAGGACGCTGAACCCAGAGGTCGCTGAACCTAGAGGACGCTGAACCTAGAGGACGCTGAACCTAGAGGACGCTGAACCTAGAGGACGCTGAACCTAGAGGACGCTGAACCTAGAGGACGCTGAACCTAGAGGACGCTGAACCTAGAGGACGCTGAACCTAGAGGACGCTGAACCCAGAGGACGCTGAATCCAGAGGTCGCTGAACCCAGAGGTCGCTGGGCCCAGAAGAAGATGAACCCAGAGGTGCTGCGAGGACGCTGCGAACAAAATTCCACGAACCCTGAGGGCGTACCCAGAGAAAGGTGTGCCCAGAGGACGGCGTACCCAAGGACTTCCATCTCTACCAGCTAGAAAGAAATGTAAGTGCATTTCTGTAGTACATTTTTCATTTTTATTTGCTTTTCTTTTTTTTTTTTCAATGACAAACATTACACATGTTGACGAAAACAGTTAATGGATTTCAAAGTAATGCCATAATTGGAACTCAGTATGACTTCGTGTACGCTATCAACAAAGCTCTTCGCTTAAGAGCTCAAATATTTTCTCAGTATAATTAATACATTTTAATAACTGATATAATATGCTTACCTGTTAACATTCAGAAGCTTTGAATGACGTAGAGGTCAGTATGGCGGACGGCAGTTCCACAAACCAGGACAGCTCTATAAATGGTAGGATTTGTGCCACTTGAACAAATCAAGCATTCTTAATTTATATTTGCAAGTTGTTTGCAATGTTCAGCAAATATAGTGGTAAAATGGCCATTAGTGAGGAAAACAGTCCAGTGTTTTATCGATGAAAGCAGTTCTTTAAAAAAATGCTCTTTGCCCCTCGGGATAACTAAGAGATTCAATTAGTAAAAAAACTGGTCAAATTTCTTAATTACTGAAATCAACGCAAACGAAAGAGCTTAAAATCACGACAAAAAAATCTAGAGAAAAAAACCATTTATTTTTTTTTTTACATATTTAAAGTTTTAGATGTTTGTCCTTTTTTCTGAATATTTATAATAAAATAATGTAATTTATTTTATTTTAAGCAGTTAGTTACATTTAAAATTAGCACAACATCGTATTTCATGTCTTTTGTTCGTATTTTAAATATATTCATGTTTGATTTCAGATTACACCAAATTCTATCTCGCTCTTGAAGCGGATAAGCACGCTTACCACAGCAGCGATTTTTACAAGACAACATGCAGTTTTACGTGACTGCTATGCTGAAGTTGGAATTCACTTCTTAAACGGGGTGTGAAGCTCAATAGTCTTCTGAACCTGTCCATGTCACAACTATAAGACAAAGTCGAAGCCTGAGACTGTTGACGCCGGAAATAAGCCTGAAACTGTTATGTGAAATAGTTTGACGCAGGAAATAAGCCCGAGACTGTTATGTAAAGTATTTTGACATCGGAAATTAGCCTGCGACCGTTGTATAAAATATACTGACAGTCAATGAAAAGTTTTTAAGTCTCAACTGCGTCAATTTTAAGTGGTAATACTTAGAATTTTACTTACGGATGAAACGCAGTACATATGCTGAGGAAGATGCAGTGCAGTTTTGTTTTGGACACCCTGAGCACCCTCAGCAGTTTAATCAGTTTTATGCAAAAGAATGTCGTACTCATTCAAGATGGCAAGTCTAATATCGGATGTTACCTTCTCTTGCACGGAAACAGGCCGCATACCGCCGGCCTATTCTTCCAATAAATCTGCGGATTCTCTCTTGTGGAATATGGTCCCACTCCTTCAAAAGCGCCCGGGATGATGCGCTGTCCATTTGTGGGTGGGTTGAGTTGATTTCTAACCCTTTCTTCCCAGCGGTCCCTCAAATGTTCCTATGGGGTTCAAACCTGGCAAAAGTGCAGGCCAGATCAGCACGTTGACTTTTCCACGTGTATATAATCGCGTGCTAAATGTGTACTGTGCGGTTGCACGTTGACGTTTTGGAAAACTTTAGTCCGCGTTATTTTCGAAGAACGACTCTACGTCATTTTCAGTAGTTCCTCTACGTACCGTCAACTCATTTCCAAATATGACCTGGGGCCCTATGGCGAACAGATACCCCCCCCCCCCATTCTCCACACCGTGACACTCGCCATCCCAACGGCGCAAGCAGAAATCGGGGATTTTTCGCCACGCTGTAGCCATGTGCGATCGCGATTGTCCTACAGGTCTTCACAGAATCGCAGAGTCGTCAGAAAACACTGCGTTCCATAGTCTTTGATTTCAGGCGTTTGTTCGCCCCGGATCTGTTGGTTTTGGCGTCTCAAAAGGTTGCCACAAACCAGTCGGTGCCCTCCCAGTGCGTGTTCTCTTCCGGCTGTTTCTCGCACCGTTTGAAATGCTGTTCAGTCTGTTTCTCGCACCGTTTGAGATGCTGTCTCCCGGCTGTTTCTCGCACCGTTTGAGATGCTATCTCCCGGCGGTTTCTCGCACCGTTTGAGATGCTGTTCAGTTCGTTTCTCGCACCGTTTGAGATGCTATCTCCCGGCGGTTTCTCGCACCGTTTGAGATGCTGTTCAGTTCGTTTCTCGCACCGTTTGAGATGCTGTCTCCCGGCTGTTTCTCGCACCGTTTGAGATGCTGTCTCCCGGCTGTTTCTTGCAACGTTTGAGATGCTGTCTCCCGGCTGTTTCTCGCACCGTTTGAGATGCTGTCTCCCGGCTGTTTCTCGCACCGTTTGAGATGCTGTCTCCCGGCTGTTTCTCGCACCGTTTGAGATGCTGTTCAGTTTGTTTCTCGCACCGTTTGAGATGCTGTTCCGTCTGTCATGTGAGTTAGCCTCCTATTCCAGAATTGTTACTCTTCCGCGCAGCTAGTCGCTAACGGAACCGGTTTCTTCGAAGTGGATTAATATTACTGTTGATTCAGGCGTCAACGACAGTACAGTATGCATAGCCCATGCCCGTACGGATGTGCAGTGAGGCGTGACTTGAATGACCAGAACTATATTTGAGTATTGCATACAACACTAAGTTAGCCTATGCAGCAAGCAAAAAATCGGCCTCAACGTGTTTCCTAGTCTCCCCTTGTGGGGTGGAGGAATCTTAAGAATAGGCCCACTGAATGGCGCAAGAGGCGACTAATTCTAACTCTTCTGTTACTATTTCTTTGTTCTTCCTTTTTTCCCATTTTTTTCTTCAGCAAGTGCGTTTTAATATACTCATCCTGGAACGGGACAGGACGTGAAACACAAAACAAACAAACAATGTTTCCCAGTAAAGGCAGAAAAATATCAAATACATGTATTAACTGAAACTGTTCATTGACTGTCAGTATAGTTTGAAAAGGGAGAGAGTTGATTTGGTAATAAAAACATGTAATGGCCAACAGCTATGTAATACCATTTTCACATTTATTAAGGCATTATTGATAGATATCAAGAATTAATTTTTGATCTCAAAAAAGTAGTTTTTTATTTCATTTTTGCTATCTGTAATTATATTTTTGATACCTCTAATTCTATTCTTGATCTCAAAAAATAATTCTTGATATCAAGAAATAGTTATTGATATCAAGAAATAGTTATTGGTATCAATAAATAGTTATTGATATCAAAAATGATTTAATGATCTCTAAAATTGATTTTTTGAGGCCAAAAATTCCTTTATAGCAAAAATGAAATGATTTGTTAGCATAATTTCAATTTTGAGCTCAATAATTTTTCCTTTTACTGATATCAAGAATTTATTTCAGATATCGTTATTTCACAATGAGACTGCAAATGATTTTGCATAAAAAATTCAGAAGCACATATCTGTAAATAACTGATGACTGACCCATGTGTGCAAAATCTGTATTTTAATTTTTTACTGTACAAAAATGAAGTAATTCTAGAGCTCAAAAATTGTGTTATTACTGATATCAGTAATTCAAGTTTTCATCTCCAAAATTAAATTGATGATTCGTTAAATTGTATATAACCATGTGTCTCCTTTAAGATTTTTTAAGTTTGTAAACTTAAATTTTTTATCTCAAAAATCAACTATTGCTATCTAAAATTCAGTTATTGATAGCAAAATATAAATTAATGAGATCTACATTGATTTATTGATATGTTTAGTTGTATTTTGATATCAAAAATAATGTTAAATGTTAAAACTATGGAATGCCGTTTTCACATTTATTAGGGAATTATTGATATCAAGAATTATTTTTTGATCTCAAAAATTGATATTTTAATATCAAGAATTAATTTTTGATCTCAATAAATCCATATTTTGATATCAGGTATTCATTTTTGTTTTCTGAAATTGTATTTTTGATATTTATGTATTCTTGATCTCAAAAAATAATTTTTGATATCAATAAATATTTATAGAGATATCAAGAAATATTTATTGATATCAAAAATGATTTAATGTCTAAAATTGATTTTTTGATCTCAAAAATTGATTTTTTGACATCAAAAATAAGCATTAAATGTTAAAACGGCATTCCATAAACAGCAACGTCATATGTTGACTTGAAATTAAAACATGATGGTTGATTAAAACATGATCACTTGTATATTGTAGATCAAAGAAGTCTTAAAACGGGCATCATTTAGCCCTTTACAACTAAACCTCCTGACCCCAATCTCCATCCCCGACCCCGCCAAAAATAAAATGGTGTCGAGTGGTTGTAATTCTCTTCTACTTATGTAAGCAACAAGTTAATTTCTGTTGAAACTTTTAGTGGTGCTTAGTTGAGTGTTTTTAAATGATTTAATTTTTCTTCTGACAATAACTACGTCTAACGGAGGGATATAGTTGCGTGTTTTTCCGCCTGTGCATGTCAGGGAAATATCTCCGAGCCTATAGTTAGATTGTTTTAAATTAGATACATGCGTAGAGTGCGTGTTCAAGGTGTGCAACGTCGTATTTTTGTTGTACAACGTCGTATTTTTGTTGTACAACGTCGTATTTTTGTTGTACAACGTCGTGCTATTATTGTGACATTCATGAAAATTGTCGCAATAATAATATTTTCTCGATTGGAATTTCGTCGTATTTTCGACGTCGTAGTAGGAGTAGGATGAGAGAACTGGGCCAAGCCTAGAGCATAGAACGAGAAAACTGAGCCAAACGAGGGAACTGGGCTAATCCCACCCCGAATGTAAAATTTCGTATATTTATCCGTTTCAGACAATTCTGAACTTCTTTGGTTTTTGATCTTCTGACTTTTTGGCCTTGTACTATGTTAAGTTGAGATCAGTTGACTGAGGATGTTGTTGTCATTGTTTTTGTTGTTTTGAACATTCCCACGGTCCTACGATAGAATATATTGACTTAACTCTTGGCATGAGTGGAACCTGTTGGGTACTTTGTTCAGCACTTTAAGTTGACTGACCTCATTGTTGTTGTTGCCACCCCATCTACTGACCGATGTGCATACAGAAGTATTCTTCACCTCCTACTGACCAATGCGAGTGAAAAAAAGATCCAGAAGTATCATTTCCCACCTTCTGGCGTTGGACTAACGTTGGACAGATCGGACAAAACAATCCTGCCATAGTCACCCGGTCCAAACAGCTGCCATCGTCACCCTGTCGGAACTGCTGCCATCGTCACCCTGTCGGAACTGCTACCATCGTCACCCTGTCGGAACTGCTGCCATCGTCGACCTGTCCGAACTGTTGCCATCGTCACCCTGTCCCAGCTGCTGCCATCGTCACCCTGTCCCAGCTGCTGCCATCGTCACCCTGTCCGAGCTGTTGCCATCGTCACCCTGTCCGAACTGTTGCCATCGTCACCCTGTCCGAACTGTTGCCATCCTCACCCTGTCCGAACTGCTGCCATCGTCACCCGGTCCGAACTGCTGCCATCGTCACCCTGTCCGAAATGCCGCTATCGTCACCCTGTCCGAACTGTTGCCATCGTCACCCTGTCCGAACTGTTGCCATCGTCACCCTGTCCGAACTGTTGCCATCGTCACCCGGTCCGAACTGCTGCCATCGTCACCCTGTCCGAACTGATGCCATCGTCACCCGGTCCGAACTGCTGCCATCGTCACCCTGTCCGAGCTGCTGCCATCGTCACCCTGTCCGAGCTGCTGCCATCGTCAACCTGTCCGAGCTGCTGCCATCGTCACCCTGTCCGAGCTGCTGCCATCGTCACCCTGTCCGAGCTGCTGCCATCGTCACCCTGTCCGAGCTGCTGCTATTGTCACCCTGTCCGAACTGCTGCCATCGTCACCCTGTCAGAGTAGCCGCCATCGTCACCCTGTCCGAACTTCTGCCATCGTCACCCTGTCGAACCTCTACCATCGTCATCCTGTCGAACCTCTGCCATCGTCACCCTGTCAGAACTTCTGCCATCGTCACCCTGTCCGAATTTCTGCCATAGTCACCCTGTCGGAACTGCTGCCATCGTCACCCTGTCGGAACTGCTGCCATCGTCACCCTGTCGGAACTGCTGCCATCGTCACCCTGTCGGAACTGCTGCCATCGTCACCCTGTCGGAACTGCTGCCATCGTCACCCTGTCGGAACTGCGGCCATCGTCACCCTGTCGGAACTGCGGCCATCGTCACCCTGTCGGAACTGCGGCCATCGTCACCCTGTCGGAACTGCGGCCATCGTCACCCTGTCGGAACTGCGGCCATCGTCACCCTGTCGGAACTGCGGCCATCGTCACCCTGTCGGAACTGCGGCCATCGTCACCCTGTCGGAACTGCGGCCATCGTCACCCTGTCGGAACTGCGGCCATCGTCACCCTGTCGGAACTGCGGCCATCGTCACCCTGTCGGAACTGCGGCCATCGTCACCCTGTCGGAACTGCGGCCATCGTCACCCTGTCGGAATTGCTGCCATCGTCACCCTGTCGGAACTGCTGCCATCGTCACCCTGTCGGAACTGCTGCCATCGTCACCCTGTCGGAACTGCTGCCATCGTCACCCTGTCAGAACTGCTGCCATAGTCACCCTCGCCAACTGCTTCGTAGGTCTGAATAAAGCTTCTTCGTTGTTGTATGACGCACCACATTCTATGCAAGCATGTGCACTATTTTCATCCATGTTGACTCTTTGGCGTGGAATAGAAGACTCGTATAAAGTTTCTTGATAGGCATTTTTATACTCTATACTCTTCGAGTTTCTATGCTCTAGGTTTAATCCAGTTTTCTCGTTCTATACTCTAGGCTTGGCCCAGTTCTCTCGTTATACTCCTACTCGTCATGTGCACGCTAGATCTCCGAAAATTATGAGTTGAATTGTGTTGAAATTTTATATACGGATAGAACACATATTGAAAATATGCAACGTTGTAATTTTGTTCGCATAAGGTTGTAATTTTGTTCAAAATCATGAAAAATTTGCCAAAATTTGCTTTTTTTATTTTTTGAACTTTGGTGTATTTTCGACGTAGAGTCCAGGCCATATTTCCAAAACTCGCAATTGAATTGTTTTAAAATTTCACATTAGGATAGAGTACATATCGAAGGTGTGCAGCGTTGTGCAAAATGTGTGTTCGAAATCATAAAAAACTGTCAAAATTACAGTATGTTGAAGTTGGTGAAACTGCGTTTTGATGTAATTTTGCCTGCATAATGGAACGTATCGTCCAGGCTGTATCTACAAAACTATTAAATAGATTTTAAAAATTTCGCTCGCGGATGAAATTGATATTTAAAATGACATTTTTAAAATATAAAACTTTGCTTTTAAGAATTTAAAGCTGTTAGAATTGTGAAAAACGTGATGAAAGTGGCAGTAGTGTGACACTTTGGAAACCCGACTCAATTCATGGGTCAATCTCGTTACACAGGTGATCGTGTCTCTAAAGGCTGTAGTTTTTGACGGTTTAATAAAGAATTTTTGTTTGAAATCAGGGCATAAAGTTCACGGGGTCCTGGGGATCCCTGACTATCTGCTCTGGACCCCTGGAATTTGACTCTGGGGTCCCACAGAAAAAGATTGTTCTCTTGCAAGTTACCTGTGTCACAGTGCAGACTAACTTATAAGAGAGCGTAAGGGCCTGCACAGTCGTGTTTCCCAGTAAAGGGAGAAAAATATCAAATACATGTATTAACGGAAACTGTTCAATGACTGTCAGTATAGTTTGAAAATGGAGAGAGTTGATTTGGTAATAAAAACGTGTAATGGCCAACAGCTATGGAATACCATTTTCATATTTATTAAGGCATTATTGATAGATATTAAGAATTAATTTTTTATTTAAAAAAAGTAGTATTTTTATGTCTAAAAATCATTTTTGCTATCTGTAATTATATTTTTGATACCTCTAATTCTATTTTTGATCTCAAAAAATAATTCTTGGTATCAAGAAATATTTAGAGGTATCAAGAAATAGTTATTGATATCAAAAATGATTTAATGATCTCTAAAATTGATTTTTAGAGGCCAAAAATTCCTTTATAGCAAAAATGAAATATTTGATAGCAAAAGTTCAATTTTGAGCTCAATAATTTTTCCTTTTACTGATATCAAGAATTTATTTCAGATATCATTATTTCACAATGAGACTGTTATATGTAGAAATCTGCAAATGATTTTGCATAAAAAATTCAGAAGCACATATCTGTAGATAACTGATGACTGACCCATGTGTGCAAAATCTGTATTTTAATTTTTTACTGTACAAAAATGAAGTAATTCTAGAGCTCAAAAATTGTGTTATTACTGATATCAGTAATTCAAGTTTTAATCTCCAAAATTAAATTGATAATTCGTTAAATTGTATATAACCATGCGTCTCCTTTAAGATTTTTTAAGTTTGTAAACTTAAATTTTTTATCTCAAAAATCAACTATTGCTATCTAAAATTCAGTTATTGTTAGCAAAATATAAATTAATGAGATCTACATTGATTTATTGATATGTTTAGTTGTATTTTGATATCAAAAATAATGTTAAATGTTAAAACTATGGAATGCCGTTTTCACATTTATTAGGGAACTATTGATATCAAGAATTTTTTTTGATCTCAAAAATTGATATTTTAATATCAAGAATTAATGTCTGATCTCAATAAATCCATATTTTGATATCAGGAATTCATTTTTGTTTTCTGAAATTGTATTTTTGATATTTATGTATTCTTGATCTCAAAAAATAATTTTTGTTATCAATAAATATTTATTGAGATATCAAGAAATATTTATTGATATCAAAAATGATTTAGGTCTAAAATTGATTTTTTGATCTCAAAAATTGATTTTTTGACATCAAAAATAAGCATTAAATGTTAAAACGGCATTCCATAAACAGCAACGTCATATGTTGACTTGAAATTAAAACATGTAGTTGATTAAAACATGATCACTTGTATATTGTAGATCAAAGAAGTCTTAAAACGGGCATCATTTAGCCCTTTACAACTAACCTCCCTGACCCCAATCTCCATCCCCGACCCCGCAAAAAATAAAATGGTGTTGAGTGGTTGTAATTCTCGTCTACTTATGAAAGCAACAAGTTAATTTCTGTTGAAACTTTTAGTGGTGCTTAGTTAAGTGTTTTTAAATGATTTAATTTTCCTTCTGACAATAACTACGTCTAACGGAGGGATATAGTTGCGTATTTTTCCCCCTGTGCATGTCAGGGAAATATCTCCGAGCCTATGGTTAGATTGTTTTAAATTAGATACATGCGTAGAGTGCGTGTTCAAGGTGTGCAACGTCGTATTTTTGTTGTACACGTCGTATTTTTGTTGTACAACGTCGTACTATTATTGTGACAATCATGAAAATTGTCACAATAATAGTATTTTCTCGATTGGAACTTTCGTCGTATTTTTGACGTCGTAGTAGGAGTAGGATGAGAGAACTGGGCCAAACAAGGGAACTGGGCTAATCCCACCCCGAATGTAAAATTTCGTATATTTATCCGTTTCAGACAATTCTGAACTTCTTTGGTTTTTGATCTTCTGACTTTTTGGCCTTGTACTATGTTAAGTTGAGATCAGTTGACTGACGTTGTTGTTGTCATTGTTTTTGTTGTTTTGAACATTCCCACGATCCTACGATAGAATATATTGACTTAACTCTTGGCATGAGTGGAACCTGTTGGGTACTTTGTTCAGCACTTCAAGTTGACTGACTTCGTTGTTCAGCACTTCAAGTTGACTGACTTCGTTGTTGTTGCCACCCCATCTACTGAACGATGTTCATACAGAAGTATTCTTCCCCACCTACTGACCAATGCGAGTGAAAAAAAGATCAAGAAGTATCATTTCCCACCTTCTGGCGTTGGACTAACGTTTTATAGATAGGACAAAACAATCCAGAAGTATCCTTCCCCACCTAATGACGTTGGATAGAGATGCTACCCCATATAGGTTAAATGTTTGGTTTTGGATGATTGAAAATGATATGCATTACAATTATGGCATTTCGTTAAACATCAAATACACTTGGCTTTCTAGATCTCAGTTGTAATAAAAAAAAATCAGTCTTTTTTGAAAGATTGTGTTCCTGTAATCCCCTCCTTTGGAAAATCCTGAAAATGTAGGATTTGTCCCCGGAAGAATCTATATTTGAAACAATATACTTCTTGGACCATATCATGCCACAAGTCTTTCTTAATGTAAGAACTGCTGCCATCGTCACCCTGTCCGAACTGCTGCCATCGTCACCCGGTCCGAGCTGCTGCCATCGTCACCCTGTCCGAACTGCTGCCATCGTCACCATGTCCGAATTGCTGCCATCGTCACCCTGTCCAAACTGCTGCCATCGTCACCCTGTCCGAACTGCTGCCATCGTCACCCGGTCCGAGATGCTGCCATCGTCACCCGGTACGAGATGCTGCCATCGTCACCCTGTCCGAGCTGCTGCCATCGTCACCCTGTCCAAACTGCTGCCATCGTCACCCTGTCCGAGCTGCTGCCATCGTCACCCTGTCCGAGCTGCTGCCATCGTCACCCTGTCCGAGCTGCTGCCATCGTCACCCTGTTCGAGCTGCTGCCATCGTCACCCTGTTCGAGCTGCTGCCATCGTCACCCTGTTCGAGCTGCTGCCATCGTCACCTTGTCCGAGCTGCTGCCATCGTCACCCTGTCCGAGCTGCTGCCATCGTCACCCTGTCCGAGCTGCTGCCATCGTCACCCTGTCCGAACTGCTGCCATCGTCACCCTGTCCGAGCTGCTGCCATCGTCACCCTGTCCGAGCTGCTGCCATCGTCACCCTGTCCGAACTGCTGCCATCGTCACCCGGTCCGAACTGCTGCCATCGTCACCCTGTCCGAGCTGCTGCCACCGTCACCCTGTCCGAGCTGCTGCCATCGTCACCCTGTCCGAGCTGCTGCCATCGTCACCCTGTCCGAACTGCTGCCATCGTCACCCTGTCAAAGCCGCTGCAATCGTCACCCTGTCAGAGCCGCTGCCATCGTCACTCTGTCAGAGCTGCTGCCATCGTCACCCTGTCAGAGCCGCTGCCATCGTCACTCTGTCAGAGCCGCTGCCATCGTCACCCTGTCAGAGCTGCTGCTATCGTCACCCTGTCCGAACTGCTGCCATCGTCACCCGGTCCGAGATGCTGCCATCGTCACCCGGTACGAGATGCTGCCATCGTCACCCTGTCCGAGCTGCTGCCATCGTCACCCTGTCCGAGCTGCTGCCATCGTCACCCTGTCCGAGCTGCTGCCATCGTCACCCTGTCCGAGCTGCTGCCATCGTCACCCTGTCCGAGCTGCTGCCATCGTCACCCGGTCCGAGCTGCTGCCATCGTCACCCTGTCCGAGCTGCTGCCATCGTCACCCGGTCCGAACTTCTGCCATCGTCACCCTGTCCGAGCTGCTGCCATCGTCACCCTGTCCGAGCTGCTGCCATCGTCACCCTGTCCGAGCTGCTGCCATCGTCACCCTGTCCGAGCTGCTGCCATCGTCACCCTGTCCGAGCTGCTGCCATCGTCACTCTCCGAGCTGCTGCCATCGTCACCCTGTCCGAGCTGCTGCCATCGTCACCCTGTCCGAGCTGCTGCCATCGTCACCCTGTCCGAGCTGCTGCCATCGTCACCCTGTCCGAGCTGCTGCAATCGTCACCCTGTCCGAGCTGCTGCCATCGTCACCCTGTCCGAGCTGCTGCCATCGTCACCCTGTCCGAGCTGCTGCCATCGTCACCCTGTCCGAGCTGCTGCCATCGTCACCCTGTCCGAGCTGCTGCCATCGTCACCCTGTCAGAGCTGCTGCCATCGTCACCCTGTCCGAGCTGCTGCCATCGTCACCCTGTCAGAGCCGCTGCCATCGTCACTCTGTCAGAGCTGCTGCCATCGTCACCCTGTCAGAAGTGCTGCCATCGTCACCCTGTCAGAAGTGCTGCCATCGTCACCCTGTCAGAACTGCTGCCATCGTCACCCTGTCAGAACTGCTGCCATCGTCACCCTGTCAGAACTGCTGCCATCGTCACCCTGTCAGAACTGCTGCCATCGTCTACCTGTCAGAGCTTCTGCCATCGTCACCCTGTCCGAACTGCTGCCATCGCCAAACTGTCCGAACTTCTGCCATCGCCAAACTGTCCGAACTTCTGCCATCGCCAAACTGTCCGAACTTCTGCCATCGTCACCCTGTCGGAACTTCTGCCATCATCACCCTGTCCGAACTTCTGCCATCATCACCCTGTCGGAACTGCTGCCATCATCACCCTGTCGGAACTGCTGCCATCGTCACCCTGTCGGAACTGCTGCCATCGTCACCCTGTCGGAACTACTGCCATCGTCACCCTCGCCAACTGCTTTGTAGGTCTGAATAAAGCTTCTTCGTTGTTGTATGACGCACCACATTCTATACAAGCATGTGCATTATTTTCATCCATGTTGACTCTTTGGCGTGGAATAGAAGACTCATCTAAAGTTTCTTGATAGGCATTTTTATACTCTATACTCTTCGAGTTTCTATGCTCTAGGTTTGATCCAGTTTTCTCGTTCTATACTCTAGGCTTGATCCAGTTTTCTCGTTCTATACTCTAGGCTTGGCCCAGTTCTCTCGTTATACTCCTACTCGTCGTGTGCACGCTAGATCTCCGATTGTGTTGAAATTTTACATACGGATAGAACACATATTGAAAATTACAATGTTGTAATTTTGTTCGCAAAACGATGTAATTTTGTTCATAATCATGAACAATTTGGCAAAATTTGCTTTTTTTTGTTTGAACTTTTTCGTATTTTCGACGTCGAGTCCAAGCCATATTTCCAAAACTCGCAATTGAATTGTTTTGAAATTTCACATAAGTACATCTCGAAGCTGTGCAGCGTTGTGCAAAATGTGTGTTCGAAATCATGAAAAACTGTCAAAATTACAGTATGTTGAAGTTGGTGAAACTGCGTTTTGATGTAATTTTGCCTGCATAATGGAACGTATCGTCCAGGCTGTATCTACAAAACTATTAATCAGATTTTAAAAATTTCGCTCGCGGATGAAATTGATATTTAAAATGACATTTTTAAAATATAAAACTTTGCTTTTAAGAATTTAAAACTGTTAGAATTGTGAAAAACGTGATGGAAGTGGTAGTAGTGTGACACTTTGGAAACCCGACTCAATTCATGGGTCAATCTCGTTACACAGGTGATCGTGTCTCTAAAGGCTGTAGTTTTTGACGGTTTAATAAAGAATTTTTGTGTGAAATCAGGGCATAAAGTTCACGGGGTCCTGGGGATCCCTGGCTATCTGCTCGGGACCCCTGGAATTTGACTCTGGGGTCCCACAGAAAAAGACTGTTCTCTTGCAAGTTTCCTGTGTCACAGTGCAGACTAACTTATAAGAGAGCGTAATGACCTGCACAGTCGTGTTTCCCAGTAAAGGGAGAAAAATATCAAATACATGTATTAACTGAAACTGTTCATTGACTGTCAGTATAGTTTGAAAATGGAGAGAGTTGATTTGGTAATAAAAACGTGTAATGGCAAACAGCTATGGAATACCATTTTCATATTTATTAAGGCATTGTTGATAGATATTAAGAATTAATTTTTTATCTAAAAAAAAGTAGTATTTTTATGTCTAAAAATCATTTTTGCTATCTGTAATTATATTTTTGATACCTCTAATTCTATTTTTGATCTCAAAAAATAATTCTTGGTATCAAGAAATATTTAGAGGTATCAAGAAATAGTTATTGATATCAAAAATGATTTAATGATCTCTAAAATTGATTTTTAGAGGCCAAAAATTCCTTTATAGCAAAAATGAAATATTTGATAGCAAAATTTCAATTTTGAGCTCAATAATTTTTCCTTTTACTGATATCAAGAATTTATTTCAGATATCATTATTTCACAATGAGACTGTTATATGTAGAAATCTGCAAATGATTTTGCATAAAAAATTCAGAAGCACATATCTGTAGATAACTGATGACTGACCCATGTGTGCAAAATCTGTATTTTAATTTTTTACTGTACAAAAATGAAGTAATTCTAGAGCTCAAAAATTGTGTTATTACTGATATCAGTAATTCAAGTTTTAATCTCCAAAATTAAATTGATGATTCGTTAAATTGTATATAACCATGTGTCTCCCTTAAGATTTTTTAAGTTTGTAAAATTAAATTTTTTATCTGAAAAATCAACTATTGCTATCTAAAATTCAGTTATTGATAGCAAAATATAAATTAATGAGATCTACATTGATTTATTGATATGTTTAGTTGTATTTTGATATCAAAAATAATGTTAAATGTTAAAAGTATGGAATGCCGTTTTCACATTTATTAGGGAATTATTGATATCAAGAATTATTTTTTGATCTCAAAAATTGATTTTTAATGTCAAGAATTAATTTTTGATTTCAATAAATCCATATTTTGATATCAGGAATTCAGTTTTGCTATCTGTAATTGTATTTTTGATATTTATGTATTCTTGATCTCAAAAAATAATTTTTGATATCAATAAATATTTATAAAGATATCAAGAAATATTTATTGATATCAAAAATGATTTAATGTCTAAAATTGATTTTTTGATCTCAAAAATTGATTTTTTTGACATCGAAAATAAGCATTAAATGTTAAAACGGCATTCCATAAATAGCAGCGTCATATGTTGACTTGAAATTAAAACATGATGGTTGATTAAAACGTGATCACTTGTATATTGTAGATCAAAGAAGTCTTTAAAACGTGCATCATTTAGCCCTTTACAACTAAACCTCACTGACCCCAATCTCCATCCCCGACCCCGCCAAAAGTAAAACGGTGTTGAGTGGTTGTAATTCTCTTCTACTTATGTAAGCAACAAGTTAATTTCTGTTGAAACTTTTAGTGGTGCTTAGTTGAGTGTTTTTAAATGATTTAATTTTTCTGACAATCCCTACGTCTAACGGAGGGATATAATTGCGTGTTTTTCCGCCTGTGCATGTCAGAGAAATATCTCCGAGCCTATAGTTAGATTGTTTTAAATTAGATACATGCGTAGAGTGCGTGTTCAAGGTGTGCAACGTCGTATTTTTGTTGTACAACGTCGTATTTTTGTTGTACAACGTCGTACTATTATTGTGACAATCATGAAAATTGCCACAATAATAGTATTTTCTCGATTGGAACTTTCGTCGTATTTTTGACGTCGTAGTAGGAGTAGGATGAGAGAACTGGGCCAGGCCTAGAGCATAGAACGAGAAAACTGGGCCAAACGAGGGAACTGGGCTAATCCCACCCCGAATGTAAAATTTCGTATATTTATCCGTTTCAGACAATTCTGAACTTCTTTGGTTTTTGATCTTCTGACTTTTTGGCCTTGTACTATGTTAAGTTGAGATCAGTTGACTGAGGATGTTGTTGTCATTGTTTTTGTTGTTTTGAACATTCCCACGGTCCTACGATAGAATATATTGACTTAACTCTTGGCATGAGTGGAACCTGTTGGGTACTTTGTTCAGCACTTTAAGTTGACTGACCTCATTGTTGCCACCCCACCTACTGACCGATGTGCATACAGAAGTATTCTTCCCCATCTACTGACCAATGCGAGTGAAAAAAAGATCCAGAAGTATCATTTCCCACCTTCTGGCGTTGGACTAACGTTGGACAGATAGGACAAAACAATCCAGAAGTATCCTTCCCCACCTAATGACGTTGGATAGAGATGCCACCCCATATAGGTTAAATGTTTGGTTTTGGATGATTGAAAATGATATGCATTACAATTATGGCATTACGTTAAACATCAAATAAACTTGATTTTCTAGATCTCAGTGGTAATAAAAAAATGTCTTTTTTGAAACATTGTGTTCCTGTAATCCCCTCCTTTGGAAAATCCTGAAAATGTAGGATTTGTCCCCGCAAGTATCTATATTTGAAATAATATACTTCTTGAACCATATCAAGCAACAAGTCTTTCTCAATGTAAGAACTGCTGCCATCGTCACCCTGTCCGAACTGCTGCCATCGTCACCCTGTCAGAGCTGCTGCCATCGTCACCCTGTCAGAGCTGCTGTCATCGTCACCCTGTCAGAGCTGCTGCCATCGTCACCCTGTCCGAACTGCTGCCATCGTCACACTGTCCGAACTGCTGCCATCGTCACCCTGTCCGAATTGCTGCCATCGTCACCCTGTCCGAACTGCTGCCATCGTCACATTGTCCGAATTGCTGCCATCGTCACCCTGTCCGAACTGCTGCCATCGTCACCCTGTCCGAACTGCTGCCATCGTCACCCTGTCCGAACTGCTGCCATCGTCACCCTGTCCGAACTGCTGCCATCGTCACCCTGTCCGAACTGCTGCCATCGTTACCCTGTCAGAGCTGCTGCCATCGTCACCCTCGCCAACTGCTTCGTAGATCTGAATAAAGCTTCTTAGTTGTTGTATGACGCACCACATTCTATACAAGCATGTGCATTATTTTCATCCATGTTGACTCTTTGGCGTGCAATAGAAGACTCATCTAAAGTTTCTTGATAGGCATTTTTATACTCTATACTCTTCGAGTTTCTATGCTCTAGGTTTGGTCCAGTTTTCTCGTTCTATACTCTAGGCTTGGTCCAGTTTTCTCGTTCTATACTCTAGGCTTGGTCCAGTTTTCTCGTTCTATACTCTAGGCTTGGCCCAGTTCTCTCGTTATACTCCTACTCGTCGTGTGCACGCTAGATCTCCGAAAATTACGAGTTGAATTGTGCTGAAATTTTACATACGGATAGAACACATATTGAAAATATGCAACGTTGCAACTGTGTTCGCAATCATGATAAATTTGCCAAAATTTGCTTTTTTTTTATTGTTTGAACTTTGGCGTATTTTCGACGTCGAGTCCAGGCCATATTTCCAAAACTCGCAATTGAATTGTTTTGAAATTTCACATAAGGATAGAGTACATATCGAAGGGGTGCAGCGTTGTGCAAAATGTGTGTTCGAAATCATAAAAAAACTGTCAAAATTACAGTATGTTGAAGTTGGTGAAACTGCGTTTTGATGTAATTTTGCCTGCATAATGGAACGTATCGTCCAGGCTGTATCTACAAAACTATTAAATAGATTTTAAAAATTTCGCTCGCGGATGAAATTGATATTTAAAATGACATTTTTAAAATATAAAACTTTGCTTTTAAGAATTTAAAACTGTGAGAATTGTGAAAAACGTGATGGAAGTAGCAGTAGTGTGACACTTTGGAAACCCGACTCAATTCATGGGTCAATCTCGCTACACAGGTGATCGTGTCTCTAAAGGCTGTAGTTTTTGACGGTTTAATACAGTATTTTGGTGTGAAATCAGGGAATCCCTGGCTATCTGCTCGGGGCCCTGGATTTTGACTCTGGGGTCCCACAGAAAAAGACTGTTCTCTTGCAAGCTACCTGTGTCACAGTGCAGACTAACTTATAAGAGAGCTTAATGTCCTGCACAGTCGGCAGCATTAATTCAGCAGTAGAAACGTTCACTTCCATAGCAGGTGTTCAGTATCACCGCTAAGATCGAAAATGATTTTTTTTCATTGTTTAATGTAGCATAATTCTATGGAATACCAATTTCACATTTATTAGGGAATAATTGATATCCAGAATTAATTTGTGATATCAAAAATTTAATTTTTGATATCAAGAATTAATTTTTTATTTTAAAAAATCCATATTTTGATATCAAGAATTCATTTTTGCTATCTGTAACTGTATTTTTGATATCTCTAAATGTATTCTTCGTCTCAATCAATATTTAGAAATATCAAGAAATATTTATTGATATCAAAAATGATTTAATGATATTTTTTGAGATCAAAAATTCAATTCTTGACAGCAAAAATGAAATATGTGAGAGCAAAATAGCAGTATTGAGCTCAATTATTCGTTTTCCTTTTCTTGATATCGAGAATTTATTTCAGATATCGTTATTTCAGAATGGGACTTTTTAAATTTATATTTTGAAATCTGCAAATGATGTTTTGATCTCAAAAATTGATTTTTGATATCAAAATATCGATCTAGTTTTGAAATAAAAAATTCAGAAGCATACATCTGTATATTAATTATGACTGGTCCTCATATACAGAATCTTTCTTTAAATATTTAGTGTGCAAAAAAAGAAGCAATTCTTGAGATAAAAAATTGTGTTGTTATTATTGGTCTCAATAATTCGTGTTGTTATTATTGGTCTCAATAATTCGTGTTGTGTTGTTATTATTGGTCTCAATAATTCGTGTTGTTATTATTGGTCTCAATAATTCAAGTTTTCATCTCCAAAATTTAATTGACGATTCGTTAAATTTTATGTAAATGTTTGTCTTCTTTGTAAATTTGATTTTTTGATCTCAAAAATAAATTTTTGTCATTTAAAATTCAATTATTGATGGCGAAATATGAATTATTGAGATCTACATTGATTTCTTGATATCTTTAATTATATTTTGATATCAAAATTAAGCATTAAATGTTAAAACTGCATTCCATATCATTCAGCGTTTCTTTTTTGTTGTTAGAAGTAGTAGTTTTGTGATTTGCATGATATCACTAATCGAGTTTATTCTTGTTGCAATAAAATTGATTTTATAGAATTTCACTTTCTTTATTGCCCGAAAATGTCGGACCCCACCACTTCACCCCGGGACCCCTGGTTTCAGAGATCGGGGTCCCACGGGACCCCGAGCTGAAATGTAAAATTTTTGCCCTGGAAATACATGTGTCGTTTGTGTTGTAATCTATAAATGGTAAAATATAGAACTGTAAGGTATAGTTACGTACTTCATTGAACCAATGCATTGTAAGGAATATCCATTCCAACATATGTAAAGTGATGCAAATAAAATTTATTATACTTTTAAGTCTGCTTTCGTGACCAACAAAATGTACAATGTTTCGTGTTCTGCAATCAACTCCTTTGGAAAATCCTGAAAATGCAGGATTTGCTCCCGGAAGTATCTCCATTTAAAGTTCAGAACAAGTGTAAGCCCGTACGAAAATCAGACTCGTATTATAACTCACGCTATGGCTGTATTTCCCCCAGTGTTGTGGCCCATAATGTCCCGTTATGACCATAACAATGAGCCAAAATTTAACATCTGACTTTCAAATCAAGATTCAAAAATATGGATGAAATTAATTATGACCCATGATGTTCCCGTTATGGACATAAGAATAGCCCAAAATTTCAGGTCAAGGCTCAAATATGTTGATATTTCAGCTGTACACATCTTGCTGGGATTCGAACCCTTAATCTTCTGATTTCGGGTCTACTGCCTTATCAACTCGGCCATGACGACTTCTGTTTAATACCATCATTAATAGTACTAATAAACAAAAGGAGATAGTTTATACTCTTGTTGGTCTGAAATAGCTTATGTAAGGTGAATTTTAACAGCAATTCTCGCTGAAATGCAATGCATTTAATTTTTTTCGGAGGGAAGGTAGGGGTTAGCAAGAACTAGAAAATCTGTTTTTGCTAAAGCTAAAAAAAACGGATATGTCTCCCCCAGCGCCAGAGTCTGACAAAGGCCAAGATACATTGCCAAATGTTGGAAGTCAAAAATTTAAAAAAATTCGCCAAACATCGAAAAAAAATTCGATATGAAAAATAAATATATGGGCATTATCTGTAGGTTATAGACAACACGTGTGTAAAATTTGCTTCCACTCATCGACTGCCTCGTTACTGAGAAATCGCTGTTGACGGACATACGGACGGCAAAACGGACGGACGGACAGTCCAAAAACAATATATGCCTCCAGGAGGGGGAGACATATAATTCTTATATTTCTCAGCAACAGCCCAACGACTGGAAGCAACACAACCACTTTATCATAATTGTGATAATAAAAAAAAATAATGTGTTCGGCTGCTATCAAAGACTATACCACACTGTACTCATGATTTTATTTATTTACTTATTTTGCTAAATTTGCTAAATTAAACAGCTGAGTCTAATTCAGAAACTAGAAGCTAATTGCGCGAGCGCAATTGTCTCACATGGTATATTGGGGTACATTGGGAAACTTAAAGACGAAATAAAGAATCATGGAGCTTACACTAAACGTGTTGTCGGGGGCTTATTAATAAAAAAAAAAAAGAATTTGAAAGCACTTTTCACATTCAGACAAATCTTTTTAAACAAAAACACCACTAGAATTGTTTTAACTCCGAAGGCTCGAAAATTCGAAGCCGAGATACAATGTTATATAGTGTGTTATATCCTTTGGGTCGAAAATTCGCTCAGAATCGCTCTATCTCTAACCGTTTTCGAGATAATAACCAACTTCCGGTTTCGACGTCGATCGTCATCCGACCGGGTCGCCCTCTCCGCGATACCCTTTTATGCAATGAGTTATACCCTTTGGGTCGAAAATTCGCTCAGAATCGCTCTATCTCTAACCGTTTTCGAGATATTAGCCAACTTCCGGTTTCGACGTCGATCGTCACCCGACCGGATCGAGCTCGCCGGGAACACTTTTTCTACAGTGTGTTATACCCTTCGGGCCGAAAATTCGCTCAGAATCGCTCTATCTCTAACCGTTTTCGAGATATTAGCCAACTTCCGGTTTCGACGTCGATCGTCACCCGACCGGGTCGCGCTCGCCGAGATACCCTTTTATACAACAGTTTTAAACCCGTCGGGTCGAAAATTCGCTCAGAATCGCTCTATCTCTAACCGTTTTCGAGATATTAGCCAACTTCCGGTTTCGACGTCGATCGTCACCCGACCGGGTCGCGCTCTCCGAGATACCCTTTTATACAACTGTTTTAAACCCGTCGGGTCGAAAATTGGCTCAAAATCGCTCTATCTCTAACCGTTTTTGAGATATTGGCCAACTTCCGGTTTCGACGTCGATCGTCACCCCACCGGGTCGAGCTCGCCGGGAACACTTTTTATACAGTGTGTTATACCCTTTGGGCCGAAAATTCGCTCAGAATCGCTCTATCTCTAACCGTTTTCGAGATATTAGCCAACTTCCGGTTTCGACGTCGATCGTCACCCGACCGGGTCGCGCACGCCGAGATACCCTTTTATACAACTGTTTTAAACCAGTAGGGTCGAAAATTCGCTCAGAATCGCTCTATCTCTAACCGTTTTCGAGATATAGGCCAACTTCCGGTTTCGACGTCGATCGTCACCCGACCGGGTCGCGCTCTCCGAGATACCCGTTTATACAACTGTTTTAAACCCGTCGGGTCGAAAATTCGCTCAGAATCGCTCTATCTCTAACCGTTTTCGAGATTTTAGCCAACTTCCGGTTTCGACGTCGATCGTCACCCGACCGGATCGAGCTCGCCGGGAACACTTTTTATACAGTGTGTTATACCCTTCGGGCCGAAAATTCGCTCAGAATCGCTCTATCTCTAACCGTTTTCGAGATATTAGCCAACTTCCGGTTTCGACGTCGATCGTCACCCGACCGGGTCGCGCTCGCCGAGATACCCTGTTATACAACTGTTTTAAACCCGTAGGGTCGAAAATTCGCTCAGAATCGCTCTATCTCTAACCGTTTTCGAGATATTAGCCAACTTCCGGTTTCGACGTCGATCGTCACCGGACCGGGTCGCGCCCTCCGAGATACCCTTTTATACAACTGTTTTAAACCCGTCGGGTCGAAAATCCGCTCAAAATCGCTCTATCTCTAACCGTTTTCGAGATATTAGCCAACTTCCGGTTTCGACGTCGATCGTCACCCGACCGGGTCGAGCTCGCTGGGAACACTTTTATACAGTGTGTTATACCCTTTTGCCCGAAAATTCGCTCAGAATCGCTCTATCTCTAACCGTTTTCGAGATATTAGCCAACTTCCGGTTTCGACGTCGATCGTCACCCGACCGGGTCGAGCTCGCCGGGAACACTTTTAATGCAGTGTGTTATACCCTTTGGACCGAAAATTCGCTCAGAATCGCTCTATCTCTAACCGTTTTCGAGATATTAGCCAACTTCCGGTTTCGACGTCGATCGTCACCCGACCGGGTCGCGCTCGCCGAGATACCCTTTTATACAACTGTTTTAAACCCGTCGGGTCGAAAATTCGCTCAAAAGCGCTCTATCTCTAACCGTTTTTGAGATATTGGCCAACTTCCGGTTTCGACGTCGATCGTCACCCGACCGGGTCGAGCTCGCCGGGAACACTTTTTATACAGTGTGTTATACCCTTTGGGCCGAAAATTCGCTCAGAATCGCTCTATCTCTAACCGTTTTCGAGATATTAGCCAACTTCCGGTTTCGACGTCGATCGTCACCCGACCGGGTCGCGCTCTCCGAGATACCCTTTTATACAACTGTTTTAAACCCGTCGGGTCGAAAATTCGCTCAGAATCGCTCTATCTCTAACCGTTTTCGAGATATTAGCCAACTTCCGGTTTCGACGTCGATCGTCACCCGACCGGATCGAGCTCGCCGGGAACACTTTTTATACAGTGTGTTATACCCTTCGGGCCGAAAATTCGCTCAGAATCGCTCTATCTCTAACCGTTTTCGAGATATTAGCCAACTTCCGGTTTCGACGTCGATCGTCACCCGACCGGGTCGCGCTCGCCGAGATACCCTGTTATACAACTGTTTTAAACCCGTAGGGTCGAAAATTCGCTCAGAATCGCTCTATCTCTAACCGTTTTCGAGATATTAGCCAACTTCCGGTTTCGACGTCGATCGTCACCCGACCGGGTCGCGCTCTCCGAGATACCCTTTTATACAACTGTTTTAAACCCGTCGGGTCGAAAATTCGCTCAGAATCGCTCTATCTCTAACCGTTTTCGAGATATTAGCCAACTTCCGGTTTCGACGTCGATCGTCACCCGACCGGGTCGCGCTCGCCGAGATACCCTTTTATACAACTGTTTAAAACACGTCGGGTCGAAAATTCGCTCAGAATCGCTCTATCTCTAACCGTTTTCGAGATATTAGCCAACTTCCGGTTTCGACGTCGATCGTCACCCGACCGGGTCGAGCTCGCCGGGAACACTTTTAATACAGTGTGTTATACCCTTTGTTCCGAAAATTCGCTCAGAATCGCTCTATCTCTAACCGTTTTCGAGATATTAGCCAACTTCCGGTTTCGACGTCGATCGTCACCCGACCGGGTCGCGCTCGCCGAGATACCCTGTTATACAACTGTTTTAAACCCGTAGGGTCGAAAATTCGCTCAGAATCGCTCTATCTCTAACCGTTTTCGAGATATTAGCCAACTTCCGGTTTCGACGTCGATCGTCACCGGACCGGGTCGCGCCCTCCGAGATACCCTTTTATACAACTGTTTTAAACCCGTCGGGTCGAAAATCCGCTCAAAATCGCTCTATCTCTAACCGTTTTCGAGATATTAGCCAACTTCCGGTTTCGACGTCGATCGTCACCCGACCGGGTCGAGCTCGCTGGGAACACTTTTTATACAGTGTGTTATACCCTTTTGCCCGAAAATTCGCTCAGAATCGCTCTATCTCTAACCGTTTTCGAGATATTAGCCAACTTCCGGTTTCGACGTCGATCGTCACCCGACCGGGTCGAGCTCGCCGGGAACACTTTTAATGCAGTGTGTTATACCCTTTGGACCGAAAATTCGCTCAGAATCGCTCTATCTCTAACCGTTTTCGAGATATTAGCCAACTTCCGGTTTCGACGTCGATCGTCACCCGACCGGGTCGCGCTCGCCGAGATACCCTTTTATACAACTGTTTTAAACCCGTCGGGTCGAAAATTCGCTCAAAAGCGCTCTATCTCTAACCGTTTTTGAGATATTGGCCAACTTCCGGTTTCGACGTCGATCGTCACCCGACCGGGTCGAGCTCGCCGGGAACACTTTTTATACAGTGTGTTATACCCTTTGGGCCGAAAATTCGCTCAGAATCGCTCTATCTCTAACCGTTTTCGAGATATTAGCCAACTTCCGGTTTCGACGTCGATCGTCACCCGACCGGGTCGCGCTCTCCGAGATACCCTTTTATACAACTGTTTTAAACCCGTCGGGTCGAAAATTCGCTCAGAATCGCTCTATCTCTAACCGTTTTCGAGATATTAGCCAACTTCCGGTTTCGACGTCGATCGTCACCCGACCGGATCGAGCTCGCCGGGAACACTTTTTATACAGTGTGTTATACCCTTTGGGCCGAAAATTCGCTCAGAATCGCTCTATCTCTAACCGTTTTCGAGATATTAGCCAACTTCCGGTTTCGACGTCGATCGTCACCCGACCGGGTCGCGCTCTCCGAGATACCCTTTTATACAACTGTTTTAAACCCGTCGGGTCGAAAATTCGCTCAGAATCGCTCTATCTCTAACCGTTTTCGAGATATTAGCCAACTTCCGGTTTCGACGTCGATCGTCACCCGACCGGGTCGCGCTCGCCGAGATACCCTTTTATACAACTGTTTAAAACCCGTCGGGTCGAAAATTCGCTCAGAATCGCTCTATCTCTAACCGTTTTCGAGATATTAGCCAACTTCCGGTTTCGACGTCGATCGTCACCCGACCGGGTCGAGCTCGCCGGGAACACTTTTAATACAGTGTGTTATACCCTTTGTTCCGAAAATTCGCTCAGAATCGCTCTATCTCTAACCGTTTTCGAGATATTAGCCAACTTCCGGTTTCGACGTCGATCGTCACCCGACCGGGTCGCGCTCGCCGAGATACCCTTTTGTACAACTGTTTTAAACCCGTAGGGTCGAAAATTCGCTCAGAATCGCTCTATCTCTAACCGTTTTCGAGATATTAGCCAACTTCCGGTTTCGACGTCGATCGTCACCCGACCGGATCGAGCTCGCCGGGAACACTTTTTATACAGTGTGTTATACCCTTTGGGCCGAAAATTCGCTCAGAATCGCTCTATCTCTAACCGTTTTCGAGATATTAGCCAACTTCCGGTTTCGACGTCGATCGTCACCCGACCGGGTCGCGCTCGCCGAGATACCCTTTTATACAACTGTTTTAAACCCGTAGGGTCGAAAATTCGCTCAGAATCGCTCTATCTCTAACCGTTTTCGAGATATTGGCCAACTTCCGGTTTCGACGTCGATCGTCACCCGACCGGGTCGCGCTCTCCGAGATACCCGTTTATACAACTGTTTTAAACCCGTCGGGTCGAAAATTCGCTCAGAATCGCTCTATCTCTAACCGTTTTCGAGATATTAGCCAACTTCCGGTTTCGACGTCGATCGTCACCCGACAGGGTCGAGCTCGCCGGGAACACTTTTTATACAGTGTGTTATACCCTTTGTTCCGAAAATTCGCTCAGAATCGCTCTATCTCTAACCGTTTTCGAGATATTAGCCAACTTCCGGTTTCGACGTCGATCGTCACCCGACCGGGTCGCGCTCGCCGAGATACCCTTTTATACAACAGTTTTAAACCCGTAGGGTCGAAAATTCGTCAGAATCGCTCTATCTCTAACCGTTTTCGAGATATTAGCCAACTTCCGGTTTCGACGTCGATCGTCACCCGACCGTGTCGCGCTCTCCGAGATACCCTTTTATACAACTGTTTTAAACCCGTCGGGTCGAAAATTCGCTCAGAATCGCTCTATCTCTAACCGTTTTCGAGATATTAGCCAACTTCCGGTTTCGACGTCGATCGTCACCCGACCGGGTCGCGCTCGCCGAGATACCCTTTTATACAACTGTTTTAAACCCGTCGGGTCGAAAATTCGCTCAGAATCGCTCTATCTCTAACCGTTTTCGAGATATTAGCCAACTTCCGGTTTCGACGTCGATCGTCACCCGACCGGATCGAGCTCGCCGGGAACACTTCTTATACAGTGTGTTATACCCTTTGGGCCGAAAATTCGCTCAGAATCGCTCTATCTCTAACCGTTTTCGAGATATTACCCAACTTCCGGTTTCGACGTCGATCGTCACCCGACCAGATCGAGCTCGCCGAGATATCCTTTTATGCGATAAGTTATACCCTTCGGGTCGAAAATTCGCTCAGAATCGCTCTATCTCTAACCGTTTTCGATTTATTACTTTTTTTAAATTTGACCTTGAATTTGACCTTGAAAACAATGCTCAAGGTCACTGAAATTCAGCGCAGATCCAGTTCACATTAGTCTGCGTATGTGTGCCAAGTTTCAACTTTCTGCGCCCAGCCGTTTCTGAGAAGAAGCGCGAACAAGAATTCGGCCGCAATTGACCTTTGACCTTGAATTTGACCTTGAAGACAATGCTTTAGGTCACTGAAAATCGACGCAGATCGAGTTCACGTTGGTCTACATACGTGTGCCAAGTTTCATCTTTCTACGCCCAGCGGTTTCGGAGGAGAAGCGCGAACAAGATTTTGGCGGAAAACTAAAAAAAAACAAAAAAAAAAAAAAAACAAAAAAAAAAAACAAAAAAAAAAAATAGGTGAAGAATTCTAAGCATTTCAACCTCATATGGTATCTTTGATACCATGTGAGAATAACGCAAAGTTCAATAGTATGGGTAAAAAATGAAAGTTTGACCTGGATTATTATGGATCATAATTTGGATCCAAAAACTTCAAATTTTGAGCTGTAATAGGTCTAATTTACGTGTCTGGTTCTAAATAAGCCATTATCTTAATTTTACGGCCATAACGTGGGTAATTTATTGGTGGAATATCGGTTATTTCTTCGTACGGCGGCAACAATAGGAGCAGAATCGTGTTTACAACACTAACAACCAATAAGCGTCCTTGCTAGTGTTGTTTGTGCCATTGCTAAGGGTGATTTTTTTTGACGATGAATTTTTTGCTTTCTTCTTGATTACAAACCTTTATGATAAAACTAAAAATTGCTTTGTTAAACAAAATTTTGCCACCTAGAATGGGTTTCAATTTTTATTCACATAAAATTCAACCTCAGATACAATAAAACCACACGAAAGGAAGGACTGATCCGACAAAGCCTGGAGCGCTGGGAAGGGAGCGCAATTCGATGCTGCAAAATTGATCCAATTCTCAACCAGTGCATATCCACGAGGGCATACCCCTGACCAGATCAGATTGCGGCATATGTGGCTTTGAAACTGGATCAATGTAAAACTAACAGCCCTCAACTGGAACAGAAACTCTAAGATGACGGCCATTGTGACCTTGAAATAGAGTCACGGTCAAAATAAAAATCACACGCACCTACCCACTATTGTCCTCAGTCGCGGGAAGAAGATCATCAGGGTGGGAGTAGTGGCCTGTGATGAAGGGAAGAGCAGTGGGCACGACGGACGGACGACAGAGCCACCACCATGAGCCACCTGGGCTAAATTTGTCGATGGACATGTTACGAAGTTTGTACTCCGCCCTCACATTCACCTACGAAAGGACCGTTGGAGAAACCGAAATTGGCCGAGTGCATGCAAGATAAGTGACACCGTCTGAAACCGCTTTCTGTCAAGCTTTCAAACCCCCCAACAAAACTTGGAGAACGTTGAACATGATTTAAAACTGATATGTAGGAATTACGAAATAAAGTAAAAACCACTCCAAAAATGTAACACAAAGTACCTGCAAAATTCATATTTCAAAACACCAGTATCATGGCTTCTAACCGATTTAACTTACATCGACACCTGATTTTTGTAATTAAGGCTCCGTATGTATTGAAATACGTTTTAAACTGACAATGCAAACGCGTGTTTTATACTAAATTTTCTGACTGACGCATAATTAAATAATGAAAATTGCTGACCCCACTGTCACCAAATTCGCGTTACCCCCCCCCCCCCCTCCTGGTCACCAAATTCGCGTTTTTCCCCACTGTTACCAAATTCGCGTTTTTCCCCACTGTCACCACATTCGCGTTTTTTTTCCAGTCTTTATTATAACTTATCAAGTTTAACATATAAAAACATTTCTTTCTCCTCAGAAAGAAAGTTTGGAATATCTGGAGTCCAAGCAAAAAATTGGTTAGCTTTTTACCCATAATTTCAAAACTCCTATGAACTGACGATATAATGCGCAATATCAAACAGTCACAAGCCACGATGGGCTGCATGGTGTCCACGCAACTTGTTAATAAAAGAATAATTTTGTACGTTTTGCAGTTTTATTTATAAAATGTGATTTCATCTTATTCATCTGGCAATCATGAAAAATAATTCAAGAACAGACAAAACCATATTATTTTTTTTTTGCAAGATTCGCAGTTTATTTTAAGTAATGTCATTCTGAAGCAAATTCATCTGGAAATCTCAACAATAATCTTGAAACTTCGCAGGCAAAAACCTGATCAGATAAACAAATGAACTTGAAACCAATGTTTAGAGTTGCGGGTTTTGATATCCCCTCCCCCCTCTCTCTCTCGCTCGCTCCCTCCCTACCTCTCCCTCTCTCTCTCGTAAATATCTGTCACTGCCGCAGCGTCTGCGGTAGTATTCACAGAAGTCAAGTGCACAGTTAACTGCGCTTGTATCAGCGAAGATCAGCCGAACTAGCTATGCCACACACAAAATTGACTGATTATTGACACAGGTCTGAAGTATCCATTCACTTTCGTGCGTTCAGTTTACTTGCGGTCCAGTTACTGGAGTCAGTGAACTGTACAGTGAACTTCTGGCATTACGACCACTGACAACAAGATACACAAACCCTCCATTCTGTAGAATAACACATTTCATCACTCTTTCTTTTTTAAAATATAAATATTTGTTAGGCTTTTTTCAGCTACCAGGGGCTATGACAAAACAGAAATACCCCACAAGGAACACTTAATAGCCACCACTCAAGGAAAAAAAAAGTATCCGCACCTCAACACCACCGTAACGACAGTAGTCCTACATACAGGAAAACTTTAAATTGTTTTTATATGCATTTCGAGTTTTACAATACGCTTGTTACAGACGTTCTTTACCACACTCATGAATGCGTAAATCCGATAATTGAGCCGATAAATCCGATAACTGAGCACCTGTGTAACTTAAATATTATTTTATCAATGCATTTCCCATTGGAAACAACAAATTAATTAACACCACTTTCCTTCAATGAATATGAACTGATATTCTTAACGAACCACAAAAACAGAGCACACATCTGTAAAGTGTAGTTATACTAATAAACGTAAAACTTGTCACTTTCTCGTTTTTCACCTATCTGTTGCAGTCACTAATTCAAACCATTTCCGTAAAGCGTCACTTAAAGTGTTTGGCAAAGTATTGATATCTCTCAACAGCATGTAGAACGGGAAAGGAATGTAAGGCTTGATTTCTGGCAGTTGGTTTTCACCTTTGAAAACGGGTACCTTGATGTCCAGTGTGGAATCCTGTCGAGGCAAAGCGATCAATCACAGCATCGTGATCACATGAATGTGTTCTTATGACTCGACTCAACAACACCAATTTACAATGTATTTGATTTCAATTGATTTGACTTTAAATTTCTTTGTACACACGATTCCAGTCATGACGACATAGTCTTAAGAATCTAATGACTCCCCCACCCCTCCCCTAAAAAAAAAAAGAAAAAAAAATGCCTGTGAAGCCCGTAAATCAATGGTCTGTACTTGCCTTGTTATTGGCACTGTCTGATATCACAAAGGCTGATATCATCCAGAAACAAGCCCCTCCCATCCGACACTATAAGTAGCAGCTGCGAAGTTTCCGGATTGTGGTGTGTAGAATGCCTCTTGGACCTCGCGTCAGTCGTGAGCACCGTCATCTTTTTCAGAAGCTGAAATGCATCTTTTTAACACTTGACAAGCCTTTGGCTTGCAAGAGTTATATGAAATTGTGCGAGCAAAATTCGTCCTTTTTTTTTCTTCTTGACACTTTTTCCGATTTTTTGTGTCTTCTTCTTCTCTGACACTATGGGCCCTACGACCATGAAACTTGGGACTTATGAAGAGCTTGATCTGAACATGTGCATGTCACTTTTTATTTTCGTCTTTGATTTCGTGTTCTTTGTTAAAACGCCATGTGAAAAGAGTGTATTTTTTGCAAGTTAATGCGTAGCATTTAAGCCACATCACACACAGTTGCTCAGTGAGCTTTGTGCGAGCTCTCACTGTGTATGCTAGATCAGTCAATAAAACCTTAAGTCAACAGAAACTAAACACTACTCGGCTTATAAGACGTATTCAAGCTGTGTTGTTTGCAATATATTATTCAAGAAATAACCCATTGAAGCCAGTATTTTTGCGTTTTAAGTTTTGTCAAGTGTTTAACATTTCGCTAGCGGGATGAGCTTCTAATTCCCACTTGGCATTGAAAAAGCCAAATGGGGATGGATTGCCTCGAATTCTTCACCTATTTTTCCTTTTTTTTCTCGCTTTTTATTTTTATTTTTTTTCTTCTTCCGCCGAATCGGTTTCCAGACATCTCCTCCGAGACCGCTGAAGCTAGACCAACCAAACTTGGCACATGTATGGAGGGTCATCTGAAGTGGTGCACTTGATAAACATTTTCGACCTTGACCTTACTGGTCAAGGTCAAATCGCGAAAAAGGTCAAACGGTTTTCAGACAATTACTGCAAGACCGTTGAAGCTAGAAAAGCCAAACTTGGCATATATATAAAGGGCGATGTGATACAAAGCAATGAATAAAAATTTTTGACCTTGACCTTGACCATGACCTTGAAATCGCGAAAAACGTTATTTAAGAAAAACAATGAGTTATCTCGAAAACGTCCGAGACCACTGAAGCTAGACCAACCAAACTTGGTACATGTATGGAGGGTCATCGAAAGTGGTGCACCTGATAAATTTTTTGACCTTGACCTTACTGGTCAAGGTCAAATCGCGAAAAAGGTCAATCGGTTGTCAGACAATTACTGCAAGGCCGTTGAAGTTAGAAAAGCCAAACTTGGCACATATATAAACAGCGATGTGATCTGAAGCAACCAATAAAAGTTTTTGACCTTGACCTTGACCATGACCATGAAATCACGAAAAACGTTATTTAAGAAAAACAATGAGTTATCTCGAAAACGGTAAGAGATAGAGCAATTCTGACCTCATTTTCGACCTCCACCCCCTATACGACGATACGTAAGGTATAACTTCCGGTGTCCTTGACCTCCAGGTCACTTTCGAACCCCAAAACGGAAGTTGGCCTTTATCTGGAAAACGGTAAGAGATAGAGCAATTCTGACCTCATTTTCGACCTCTATCCCCTATACGACGATACGTAAGTTATAACTTCCGGTGTCCTTGACCTCCATGTCACTTTCGAGCCCCAAAACGGAAGTTGGCCTTTATCTGGAAAACGGTAAGAGATAGAGCAATTCTGACCTCATTTTCGACCTCCACCCCCTATACGACGATACGTAAGATATAACTTCCGGTGTCCTTGACCTCCAGGTCACTTTCGAACCCCAAAACGGAAGTTGGCCTTTATCTGGAAAACGGTAAGAGATAGAGCAATTCTGACCTCATTTTCGACCTCTATCCCCTATACGACGATACGTAAGTTATAACTTCCGGTGTCCTTGACCTCCATGTCACTTTCGAGCCCAAAACCGGAAGTTGGCGGGGGATGTGCGTATGATTTTATTATCGCACTTCTCTATAATTCAGAAACGGCTACATATATATCATATTGCTGTAAACGTAGGTAAGCCCTTTTCTATGCTGTACTGACTCGGAAATCTCTCTCTCTCTCTCTCTCTCTCTCTCTCTCTCTCTCTCTCGCTAACGTGATTATGAAGTTTCACAATGTTATCATATCGTTTACGATCCCAAGCATTGAGGGAAATCAGAAAACACCTTTCCTCTCTTTATCTCAGTGTGACATTATTTATGGAGGCTTTTGGTACATTTCATTGACATTAATTGCCCAAATGCAACAAACATTGGATGGTGATGGTGGTTGTTAAGAGGGGGTGTGGGAGGTTGGTGCGTTAGATTTCTTTTCCCTTATCGTCCTTCAAGTTTTACATATCCTGTGTGTGTTTTTTTTCGTATGTTTCTGCTGCATTTTTTGGAGTAGTCGTGCTTTTACTATGCGCTATTTGATGTACAGTATCAAGCCTACATCGTCCAAGTTTGGATCTCTCTCTCTTTCTCTCTCTCTCTCTCTCTCCAAATATATATATATATATATATATATATATATATATATATATATATATATAAATGTATATATATATATATATATATATATATTAATCACAGGATGCACACACACACACACACACACACACACACACACACACACACATATATATATATATATATATATATATATATATATATATATATATGTGTGTGTGTGTGTGTGTCTGTGTGTCTGTGTGTCTGTGTGGTGGCTGCATCCTGTGATTAAGTGATTTATTCTACTATATGATAAACATTTTTGGTGTGCGTATGATTTTATTCCCACTTGGTATTGAAAATACCAAATGGGGATGCATTGCCTTGAATTCTTCACCTATTTTTTTTCCTCCTTTTTTTCTTTTTCCGCCGATTCGGTTTCCAGACATCTCCGACGAGACCGCTGAAGCTAGACCAACCAAACTTGGCACATGTATGGAGGGTCATCTGAAATGGAACACCTGATAAAAATTTTCGACCTTGACCGTACTGGTCAAGGTCAAATCGTGAAAAAGGTCAATCGGTTTCCAGACATCTACAGCAAGGCCATTGAAGCTAGAAAAGCCAAACTTGGCACATATATAAAGGGCGATGTGATCTGAAGTAACCGGTAAAAATTTTTGACCTTGAGCTTGACCTTGAAATCGCGAAAAACGTTATTTAAGAAAAACAATGATTTATCTCAAATACGGTGAGAGATAGAGCAATTCTGACCTCATTTTCGACCTCCACCTCATATACGACGATACGTAAGGTATAACTTCCGGTGTCCTTGACCTCCAGGTCATTTTCGAGCCCCAAACCGAAAGTTGGCTTTTATCTCGAAAACGGAAAGAGATAGAGCTATTCTGACCTCATTTTCGACCTCCACCCCCTATACAACCATACGTAAGGTATAACTTCCGGTGTCCTTGAACTCCAGGTCACTTGTGAGCCCCAAACCGGAAGTTGCCCTTTATCTCGAAAACGGTAAGAGATAGAGCAATTTTGACCTCATTTTCGACCTCTACCCCCAATACGACGATACGTAAGGTATAACTTCCGGTGTCCTTGACCCCCATGTCACTTTCGAGCCTCAAACCGGAAGTTGGCCTTTATCTCGAAAACGGTAAGAGATAGAGCAAATTTTTGGCCTTGACCTTACCGGTATAGTTAGTAGTATTTAGGAGGATATTCTGCATTCAGAAATGTGAAAATTGTCAACAAACTGCAATATCATCTACCTTCCGCTTTAAGTTATCATTCCAAGTGGGGCTAATTCGCTGTGCGAATTTCTGTCTAGTTTTACTTGAGCTAGTCTACATTTAAGAAAAAAGATGTCTTAGTATAACTTACAGTTGCAATGCTTCTTTCAATGCCATTCTTTTTAAATACTTTTTATCGTTCACCGGCTTCAGATGGATTGCCTCATCGTATTTGTTTGGTGCTTACATCCCGTTTAGCAACTACGATAGCTATTGTATAACCCATCTGCTAAAGGAACAAGTGGAGAAAAAAGAAGGAAGAATGAAGAAATGGTAAGAGAAGAGCTAGAAAGAAAAAAAATCCGATAAGTCGCCTCCTATGACATGTCTCGGACAGAAGGCAGTCGGCCTGTTATTATAAGATGCCCCAAACAAACAAACTGAATCCAATCCATCATCGAGTTGAGTTTTGTTTACGTTGCACATGGTGCACTTTCTACCTTGAACCTTCTGATGTCAGCTTCAGTCATAGTCCACTCAGCGTGTGACGTGTGGATTTGTGACTTTTCGAGTATTTCAAAACATCAGCAAACTGTGAGAAGTGACGCGTACCTGGGCGATCTTGGTTTTCTTCTGATCAAAGATGAGCTGTTGTAGGAACTTGATTCCGGACAGCGAGCTGAACTGCTCGTGAAATTCATGAATCACTTTGATGAGTCCCCCGAAACTATAACCAGAAACAAGTCGTGTGTTGTAACCAGTCAAGGCCAGATATTCCCAGCGCATTAGCTACAAGTGCTGCATGAGTAATGCACGGAACAGAAGCTCGTTATAACGACATGGTTAGGACCGGGAAAACAAATCGTTATCACAGCCAGTTTTAAGCAAGGAAAATCATGCAGATCCAGATAACTGTGTCGTTACCTCCGTATGTCGTTACCTCCGTATGTCCTTTCCTCCGTATGTCGTTACCTCCGTATGTCGTTACCTCCGTATGTCGTTACCCCCGTATGCCGTTATATATTTATGTTCTGCTGTATTTAATATTTATCTGGACAGGGTTTCGCGAAACTACATAGTTTCAGCGTTAAGCAAAACTACACAAACGCTTTTTATTAGAAATTCTAATGATACTTGCTGTTTCTAACCAAATGGTTTAAAACCAGGTACTCTTCAATCTTATTCATCGTTAAATCATCCACAATAGTTTCAGCCAAATAAAAGTTCAAACCGCATTGGAGCCAACTGCAGTATAACGAAATGTAAAAGCACAATTACAAGCTGAATACCACAGCCTGCGATACGAAACGAGAAAATACATATAAATATTCAACCATGGGATCACCTTGCAATGGCAAACTGGCCTACTTCTAGCAGCATTAGTGCGTTCGATATGGTCACCAACTCTCGAAAGCCAGTTGCTTCGAATGGTTGTCCGCCATGCTGGATGAGTCATCTACGGCCACCATAACCTGTAAGCAGCAATGTTTCCAGCAATACTTCCAATGACACTGACCATGAAAGATTCTCCGACTACACACGCTTACGCAAAGAGCAGAAGGCAACAGCCACGGTCAATTGTAGCCTGGACAGCAGAGCTGTTCAACTTCGTGGAGAACGACTGGACGATTGCAGAAGTTGTATTGTTGCCACTTATGCCCTTTATAAGCAAGCAAACGCTTTGATATAAACTGGCATATCAACCTCGGTGTATTGATCGCCCAACTATCTACAACGAGAGCCATCACAGCATGCGTGTGCAAGTTTAAGTTGGCTGCAGCGTTTGGGTTTTTCCCCTTTGCTAAAGAGTGATGAAATTTGGCTCACTGATAGAGGGTGATTAGACGCCTTTTTTAAACCATGACCTCAGAGAATGACTGACATGCTCAGCCATGGTCAATGTCAAAAACCGGAAGTGAGTATTTATCTCGAAAACGGTTAGTGAAAGAGCGATTTTGAGCCTATTTGCCATCCGTTAGGACCTAAAACGATATGTAAGAGGTACATCGGTGACCTTGACCTCCTAGACCATGGTCAAAGTAAAAAACCGGAAGTTGACCATTATCTCGAAAACGGTTAGAGATAGAGCGATTTTGAATTTATTTTTGACCCTTTCGGCCTAAAAGACTATATGTAAGAAGTACCTCGGTGATCTTGACCACCTCGGTCATGGTGACGGTGAAAAAAATGGATACTGACCATTATCTTAAAAAACGGGTAGAGACAGTTCTATTTTGAGCGTATTTCGAACCTTTCAGCTTGAAAAGCGTCACGTAAGAGGTATCTCGGGGATCTTGACCATTCCGGTCATGGTCAATGTCAAAAACCGGAAGTTCTAAAAAATCGGTTAGAGGTTGTGCGATTTTAAGCTTATTTTCGACCGTTTGGGCCTAAAAGATAAGGGAGGAGGTATCTTGGTAACCTTCACCTTGTTTATGGTCAGTTCTGAATTATTAAGAGTTCAGAATCGTATTTTTTGTGACCCCAAGTGCAATTTTCGGTATTCGGCAAGCGAAAACTGTCTAGTTAACACACTGTTTTGGTAAAAGTGACTCGCCTCTTCTTGATTTTGATTGGATGTCATGTCGACAGTCTCCAGTCTTCGCTGGATTTTTTCCCCTTCTGATCGAAGCGACCTGTTTTCAGAAGATTGGCCAGGCTTCTGCGAACGCTGCTGTCTAGTTTCTGATTGGCTCCCCTTCGTGACACGTGACATTTCTTCACCCGTATGGCTCTGTTCTCTCGATTCCGCCTTCCCGACGCCTTCAATCTGTTTCGAATATACCAATTATTAAAATCGAGTATCCTGAAGTAAAGGAATCGAGTTTTGAGAAAGACAGAGCTGTCCCGGATTAGCTTCGCGTCGTGAAGGATCCCGTTCAGAACAGTAACAGGAATGTGACACTAAAATTACCAGGACTAAGCTTTGTATTTCCAAAATATAATATAAGTCTTTGATCGAACTAAATGACATGAACCCTATTTTTAAAAAGCACGCTATTCTTTCCAATGCAATCTTGTCACTGTAATTCACGAGAATATTGTTTGGAGCGGAAAACCACCAGATTTTTTTTATTTTTGGTATTATTTTATTTTTGGTTTGCGGACAGGAACCTATTTTGCTCGTTTTCGCTCTGACCGGCCGAGTCCTCGCCTGCTTCACCTGCTGTACTTGCTGCGTATCATGCACAGTTTTGCCCGCAAGTCCCGCAGACTAGGGGATATCTTCCGCCCTGTTCGTGCTTTCATACTTACCTTCTTCATCCTCAACTTTGTTTTCTATTCTATCATCCTGTTTTCAAAATTGTCATTTAATCATCAGCTTGATTTGCTGAATTTTAACGATTCGTTGAAAACACAGATCCAAACTAGAGCAGTGTGCATAGGCCCCATATTCCCCACAGCCCCCCCCCCCATCAGTTAAACACGGCCATAAATAGTCAATCAAATGCTGAAATTTTCTAAGTCCAGTTGGTGCATTTTCCTTGGACGAACCGGGTCCATTTACAACACTGATCTGTGTTTGTTCCCACAGAGGCTGCATACCAAGTTTCATTAAAATCCCTGCACTTGTTCTTGAGATATGGTGTTAACAAACTCATTCCGATGCTGAATAATTTCCAGGATTTCGTAAATTTCCAAATCCAATTGGTTCATTTTCCTTAAGCTAACCTACCCCATTTACAATGTCGATCCTTGTTAGTGCCCATAGAAGCTACACACCAAGTTTCATTAAAATCCTTGCAGTTGTTCTTGAGATATCGTGTTAACAATAGTCAATCATGAGCTGAAATTTTCTAAATCCAGCTGGTTCATATTCCTTGGACAAACCTAGCCCATTTACAATACCGATCTGTGTTTGCTCCCATAGAAGCTACATACCAAGTTTCATTAACATCCTTGCAGCAATGTTTTAGTTATCGTGTTATCAAGCTGTTGATGACAGACCACACACGGTCGATCGCATATATTCCCCCACGCTCTTTATATATGTGCCAAGTTTGGCTTTTCTAGCTTCAACGGCCTTGCAGTAATTGTCTGAAAACCGTTTGACCTTTTTCGCGATTTGACCTTGACCAGTAAGGTCAAGGTCAAAAAGTTTTATCAGATGCACTACTTTCGATGACCCTCCATACATGTGCCAAGTTTGGTTGGTCTAGCTTCAGTGGTCTCGGACGTTTTCGAGATAACTCATTGTTTTCAAAAATAATATTTTTCGCGATTTCAAGGTCATGGTCAAGGTCAAGGTCAAAAATTTTAATTGATTATTTTAGATCACATAGCCCTTTGTATATATGCCAAGTTTGGCTTTTCTAGCTTCGATGGCCTTGCAGTAATTGTCACAAAACCGTTTGACCTTTTTCGCGATTTGACCTTGACCAGTAAGGTCAAGGTCAAAAATTTTTATCAGGTGCACCACTTCAGATGACCCTCCATAAATGTGCCAAGTTTGGTTGGTCTAGCTTCAGCGGTCTTGGAGGAGATGTCTGGAAACCGAATCGGCGGAAACAGAAAAAAAACGAGAAAAACTAGACCGAAATTCGCACAGCGAATTAGCCCCACTTGGAATGATAACTTAAAACGGAAGGTAGATGATATTGCAGTTTGTTAACAATTTTCACATGTCTGAATGTAGAATATCCTCCTAAATACTACTAACTATACCGATAAGGTCAAGGCCAAAAATTTGCTCTATCTCTTACCGTTTTCCAGATAAGGGCCAACTTCCGGTTCGGGGCTCGAAAGTGACCTGGAGGTCAAGGACACCGGAAGTTATACCTTACGTATCGTCGTATAGGGGATAGAAGTCGAAATTGAGGTCAAAATTGCTCTATCTCTTACCGTTTTTGGGATAACTCCTTGTTTTTCTTAAATAACGTTTTTCGCGATTTCAAGGTCATGATCAAGGTCAAGGTCAAAAATTTTTATCGGTTGCTTTAGCTCACATCGCTCTTTATATATGTGCCAAGTTTGGCTTTTCTAGCTTCAACGGCCTTGCAGTAATTGTCTGAAAACCGTTTGACCTTTTTCGCGATTTGACCTTGACCAGTAAGGTCAAGGTCAAAAAGTTTTATCAGATGCACTACTTTCGATGACCCTCCATACATGTGCCAAGTTTGGTTGGTCTAGCTTCAGTGGTCTCGGACGTTTTCGAGATAACTCATTGTTTTCAAAAATAATATTTTTCGCGATTTCAAGGTCATGGTCAAGGTCAAGGTCAAAAATTTTAATTGATTATTTTAGATCACATAGCCCTTTGTATATATGCCAAGTTTGGCTTTTCTAGCTTCGATGGCCTTGCAGTAATTGTCACAAAACCGTTTGACCTTTTTCGCGATTTGACCTTGACCAGTAAGGTCAAGGTCAAAAATTTTTATCAGGTGCACCACTTCAGATGACCCTCCATTATTGTGCCAAGTTTGGTTGGTCTAGCTTCAGCGGTCTTGGAGGAGATGTCTGGAAACCGAATCGGCGGAAACAGAAAAAAAACGAGTAAAACTAGACCGAAATTCGCACAGCGAATTAGCCCCACTTGGAATGATAACTTAAAACGGAAGGTAGATGATATTGCAGTTTGTTAACAATTTTCACATGTCTGAATGTAGAATATCCTCCTAAATACTACTAACTATACCGATAAGGTCAAGGCCAAAAATTTGCTCTATCTCTTACCGTTTTCGAGATAAGGGCCAACTTCCGGTTTGGGGCTCGAAAGTGACCTGGAGGTCAAGGACACCGGAAGTTATACCTTACGTATCGTCGTATAGGGGGTAGAGGTCGAAAATGAGGTCAAAACTGCTCTATCCCTTACCGTTTTCGAGATAAAGGGGAAATTTCGGTTTTGGGGCTCGAAAGTGACCTCGGGGTCAAGGACACCGGAAGTTATACCTTACGTATCGTCGTATAGGGGGTGGAGGTCGAAAATGAGGTCAAAATTGCTCTATCTCTTACCGTTTTCGAGATAAGGGCCAACTTCCGGTTCGGGGCTCGAAAGTGACCTGGAGGTCAAGGACACCGGAAGTTATACCTTACGTATCGTCATATAGAGGGGTGGAGGTCGAAAATGAGGTCAAAATTGCTCTATCTCTTACCGTTTTCGAGATAAGGGCCAACTTCCGGTTTGGGGCTCGAAAGTGACCTAGAGGTCAAGGACACCGGAAGTTATACCTTACGTATCGTCGTATATGAGGTTGAGGTCGAAAATGAGGTCAAAATTGCTCTATCTCTTACCGTTTTCGAGATAAGGGCCAACTTCCGGTTCGGGGCTCGAAAGTGACCTGGAGGTCAAGGACACCGGAAGTTATACCTTACGTATCGTCGTATAGGGGGTGGAGGTCGAAAATGAGGTCAAAATTGCTCTATCTCTTACCGTTTCCGAGATAAAGGGCAACTTCCGGTTTTGGGGCTCGAAAGTGACCTGGAGGTCAAGGACACCGGAAGTTATACCTTACGTATCGTCGTATAGGGGGTGGAGGTCGAAAATGGGGTCAAAATTGCTCTATCTCTTACCGTTTTCCAGATAAGGGCCAACTTCCGGTTCGGGGCTCGAAAGTGACCTGGAGGTCAAGGACACCGGAAGTTATACCTTACGTATCGTCGTATAGGGGATAGAAGTCGAAATTGAGGTCAAAATTGCTCTATCTCTTACCGTTTTTGGGATAACTCCTTGTTTTTCTTAAATAACGTTTTTCGCGATTTCAAGGTCATGATCAAGGTCAAGGTCAAAAATTTTTATCGGTTGCTTTAGATCACATCGCTCTTTATATATGTGCCAAGTTTGGCTTTTCTAGCTTCAACGGCCTTGCAGTAATTGTCTGAAAACCGTTTGACCTTTTTCGCGATTTGACCTTGACCAGTAAGGTCAAGGTCAAAAATTTTTATCAGATGCACTACTTTCGATGACCCTCCATACATGTGCCAAGTTTGGTTGGTCTAGCTTCAGTGGTCTCGGACGTTTTCGAGATAACTCATTGTTTTCAAAAATAATATTTTTCGCGATTTCAAGGTCATGGTCAAGGTCAAGGTCAAACATTTTAATTGATTATTTTAGATCACATAGCCCTTTGTATATATGCCAAGTTTGGCTTTTCTAGCTTCGATGGCCTTGCAGTAATTGTCACAAAACCGTTTGACCTTTTTCGCGATTTGACCTTGACCAGTAAGGTCAAGGTCAAAAATTTTTATCAGGTGCACCACTTCAGATGACCCTCCATAAATGTGCCAAGTTTGGTTGGTCTAGCTTCAGCGGTCTTGGAGGAGATGTCTGGAAACCGAATCGGCGGAAACAGAAAAAAAACGAGAAAAACTAGACCGAAATTCGCACAGCGAATTAGCCCCACTTGGAATGATAACTTAAAACGGAAGGTAGATGATATTGCAGTTTGTTAACAATTTTCACATGTCTGAATGTAGAATATCCTCCTAAATACTACTAACTATACCGATAAGGTCAAGGCCAAAAATTTGCTCTATCTCTTACCGTTTTCCAGATAAGGGCCAACTTCCGGTTCGGGGCTCGAAAGTGACCTGGAGGTCAAGGACACCGGAAGTTATACCTTACGTATCGTCGTATAGGGGATAGAAGTCGAAATTGAGGTCAAAATTGCTCTATCTCTTACCGTTTTTGGGATAACTCCTTGTTTTTCTTAAATAACGTTTTTCGCGATTTCAAGGTCATGATCAAGGTCAAGGTCAAAAATTTTTATCGGTTGCTTTAGCTCACATCGCTCTTTATATATGTGCCAAGTTTGGCTTTTCTAGCTTCAACGGCCTTGCAGTAATTGTCTGAAAACCGTTTGACCTTTTTCGCGATTTGACCTTGACCAGTAAGGTCAAGGTCAAAAAGTTTTATCAGATGCACTACTTTCGATGACCCTCCATACATGTGCCAAGTTTGGTTGGTCTAGCTTCAGTGGTCTCGGACGTTTTCGAGATAACTCATTGTTTTCAAAAATAATATTTTTCGCGATTTCAAGGTCATGGTCAAGGTCAAGGTCAAAAATTTTAATTGATTATTTTAGATCACATAGCCCTTTGTATATATGCCAAGTTTGGCTTTTCTAGCTTCGATGGCCTTGCAGTAATTGTCACAAAACCGTTTGACCTTTTTCGCGATTTGACCTTGACCAGTAAGGTCAAGGTCAAAAATTTTTATTAGGTGCACCACTTCAGATGACCCTCCATAAATGTGCCAAGTTTGGTTGGTCTAGCTTCAGCGGTCTTGGAGGAGATGTCTGGAAACCGAATCGGCGGAAACAGAAAAAAAACGAGTAAAACTAGACCGAAATTCGCACAGCGAATTAGCCCCACTTGGAATGATAACTTAAAACGGAAGGTAGATGATATTGCAGTTTGTTAACAATTTTCACATGTCTGAATGTAGAATATCCTCCTAAATACTACTAACTATACCGATAAGGTCAAGGCCAAAAATTTGCTCTATCTCTTACCGTTTTCGAGATAAGGGCCAACTTCCGGTTTGGGGCTCGAAAGTGACCTGGAGGTCAAGGACACCGGAAGTTATACCTTACGTATCGTCGTATAGGGGGTAGAGGTCGAAAATGAGGTCAAAACTGCTCTATCCCTTACCGTTTTCGAGATAAAGGGGAAATTTCGGTTTTGGGGCTCGAAAGTGACCTCGGGGTCAAGGACACCGGAAGTTATACCTTACGTATCGTCGTATAGGGGGTGGAGGTCGAAAATGAGGTCAAAATTGCTCTATCTCTTACCGTTTTCGAGATAAGGGCCAACTTCCGGTTCGGGGCTCGAAAGTGACCTGGAGGTCAAGGACACCGGAAGTTATACCTTACGTATCGTCGTATAGAGGGGTGGAGGTCGAAAATGAGGTCAAAATTGCTCTATCTCTTACCGTTTTCGAGATAAGGGCCAACTTCCGGTTTGGGGCTCGAAAGTGACCTAGAGGTCAAGGACACCGGAAGTTATACCTTACGTATCGTCGTATAGGGGATAGAAGTCGAAATTGAGGTCAAAATTGCTCTATCTCTTACCGTTTTTGGGATAACTCCTTGTTTTTCTTAAATAACGTTTTTCGCGATTTCAAGGTCATGATCAAGGTCAAGGTCAAAAATTTTTATCGGTTGCTTTAGATCACATCGCTCTTTATATATGTGCCAAGTTTGGCTTTTCTAGCTTCAACGGCCTTGCAGTAATTGTCTGAAAACCGTTTGACCTTTTTCGCGATTTGACCTTGACCAGTAAGGTCAAGGTCAAAAAGTTTTATCAGATGCACTACTTTCGATGACCCTCCATACATGTGCCAAGTTTGGTTGGTCTAGCTTCAGTGGTCTCGGACGTTTTCGAGATAACTCATTGTTTTCAAAAATAATATTTTTCGCGATTTCAAGGTCATGGTCAAGGTCAAGGTCAAAAATTTTAATTGATTATTTTAGATCACATAGTCCTTTGTATATATGCCAAGTTTGGCTTTTCTAGCTTCGATGGCCTTGCAGTAATTGTCACAAAACCGTTTGACCTTTTTCGCGATTTGACCTTGACCAGTAAGGTCAAGGTCAAAAATTTTTATCAGGTGCACCACTTCAGATGACCCTCCATAAATGTGCCAAGTTTGGTTGGTCTAGCTTCAGCGGTCTTGGAGGAGATGTCTGGAAACCGAATCGGCGGAAACAGAAAAAAAACGAGTAAAACTAGACCGAAATTCGCACAGCGAATTAGCCCCACTTGGAATGATAACTTAAAACGGAAGGTAGATGATATTGCAGTTTGTTAACAATTTTCACATGTCTGAATGTAGAATATCCTCCTAAATACTACTAACTATACCGATAAGGTCAAGGCCAAAAATTTGCTCTATCTCTTACCGTTTTCGAGATAAGGGCCAACTTCCGGTTTGGGGCTCGAAAGTGACCTGGAGGTCAAGGACACCGGAAGTTATACCTTACGTATCGTCGTATAGGGGGTGGAGGTCGAAAATGAGGTCAAAACTGCTCTATCCCTTACCGTTTTCGAGATAAAGGGGAACTTTCGGTTTTGGGGCTCGAAAGTGACCTCGGGGTCAAGGACACCGGAAGTTATACCTTACGTATCGTCGTATAGGGGGTGGAGGTCGAAAATGTGGTCAAAATTGCTCTATCTCTTACCGTTCTCGAGATAAAGGGCAACTTCCGGTTTTGGGGCTCGAAAGTGACCTAGAGGTCCAGGACACCGGAAGTTATACCTTACGTATCGTCGTATAGGGGGTGGAGGTCGAAAATGAGGTCAAAATTGCTCTATCTCTTACCGTTCTCGAGATAAAGGGCAACTTCCGGTTTTGGGGTTCGAAAGTGACCTGGAGGAAGTTATACCTTACGTATCGTCGTATAGGGGGTGGAGGTCGAAAATGAGGTCAAAACTGCTCTATCCCTTACCGTTTTCGAGATAAAGGGGAACTTTCGGTTTTGGGGCTCGAAAGTGACCTCGGGGTCAAGGACACCGGAAGTTATACCTTACGTATCGTCGTATAGGGGGTGGAGGTCGAAAATGTGGTCAAAATTGCTCTATCTCTTACCGTTCTCGAGATAAAGGGCAACTTCCGGTTTTGGGGCTCGAAAGTGACCTAGAGGTCCAGGACACCGGAAGTTATACCTTACGTATCGTCGTATAGGGGGTGGAGGTCGAAAATGAGGTCAAAATTGCTCTATCTCTTACCGTTCTCGAGATAAAGGGCAACTTCCGGTTTTGGGGTTCGAAAGTGACCTGGAGGAAGTTATACCTTACGTATCGTCGTATAGCGGGTGGAGGTCGAAAATGAGGTCAAAATTGCTCTATCCCTTACCGTTTTCGAGATAAAGGGCCAACTTCCGGTTTTGGGGCTCGAAAGTGACCTCGGGGTCAAGGACACCGGAAGTTATACCTTACGTATCGTCGTATAGGGGGGTGGAGGTCGAAAATGAGGTCAAAATTGCTCTATCTCTTACCGTTTTCGAGATAAGGGCCAACTTCCGGTTCGGGGCTCGAAAGTGACCTGGAGGTCAAGGACACCGGAAGTTATACCTTACGTAGCGTCGTATAGGGGGTGGAGGTCGAAAATGAGGTCAAAATTGCTCTATCTCTTACCGTTCTCGAGATAAAGGGCAACTTCCGGTTTTGGGGATCGAAAGTGACCTAGAGGTCAAGGACACCGGAAGTTATACCTTACGTATCGTCGTATAGGGGGTGGAGGTCGAAAATGAGGTCAAAATTGCTCTATCTCTTACCGTTTTCGAGTTAAGGGCCAACTTCCGGTTTGGGGCTCGAAAGTGACCTGGAGGTCAAGGACACCGGAAGTTATACCTAACGTATTGTCGTATAGGGGGTGGAGGTCGAAAATGAGGTCAAAATTGCTCTATCTCTTACCGTTTTCGAGATAAGGGCCAACTTCCGGTTCGGGGATCGAAAGTGACCTGGAGGTCAAGGACATCGGAAGTTATACCTTACGTATCGTCGTATAGAGGGGTGGAGGTCGAAAATGAGATTAAAATCTCTTACCGTTTTCGAGATAACTCATTGTTTTTCTTAAATTACGTTTTTCGCGATTTCAAGGTCATAGTCAAGGTCAAGGTGAAAAATTTTTATCGGTTGCTTCAGATCACATTGCCCTTTATATATGTGCCAAGTTTGGCTGTTCTAGCTTCAACGGCCTTGCAGTAGTTTCCTGAAAACCTTTTGACCTTTTTCGCGATTTGACCTTGACCAGTAAGGTCAAGTTCAAAAATTTTTATCAGGTGCACCACTTCAGATGACCCTCCAAACATGTGCCAAGTTTGGTTGGTCTACCTTCAGCGGTCTCGGAGGAGATGTCTGGAAACCGATTCGGCGGAAGAAGAAAAAAAATTTTAAAAAAGCGAGAAAAATAAAAAAAAATAGGTGAAGAATTCGAGGCAATCCATCCCCATTTGGCATTTTCAATGCCAAGTGGAAATAAACACTTTAAATATCTAACTTAACAAGCTATCGAGTCATAAAGAAGGCTCCTTTTTAAGAACTAGAACTCCCTCGGCGCGACATAAATCGTCTCTACCTTTTGTTCGCTGTTGGGATTTTCCTCCACATCCTTTTCTTCCCCGTTTTCTCCAGTATCTTCTTTTCCCTCTGGTTCCTTTTCTTCCGAATCATTCCCTTCATCCACGTCCTCTCCTTCTCCATTCCTTCCATCCTCTTTTCCTTTATTTCTCCTTCCTCTTTGTTTTCGGTTTCGTTATCTTCCTTTTCCACATCTTCTTTGTTGACATTGTCAACATCAAACGGGTTCTCTTCATCTTGAAATGAAGTAACGTACAATTTATAGCAAAATATTTTATCTCATCCTGCCTAAAATCTTATGCGTCAGCGCAACAAAAATATATTCTTTGCCTTCACGATTTAAATATTATTTTGCGTTTGGTTAAAAATTTATAAAAAATATTCACATAGTTTGTCTGTTTCCTCTTCCTCGTCCATGTCTTGGTAAGATCAAGGTCATCGGAGAGGTCCGTCTTTTCGGGCACTTTCTTGTCTTGATTGCTGTACGGGTCGCACTCATTTTCGTCATATTCTCTCTGATTGTAAAATAACGCAACATAAAACAAGAGTGAGCCCCACAAGGGGTATCAGCAGAGTAGATTAAGATTCCGAAAGTATCATCAAGTATTTTCGCAGTAAATCCTCACTTGAGTCATTTAAAAAACCAGTGTTCACAATTGGTGACCAGAAAACGGTCACCGACAGAAATGACCGAATATGTTTTAGTTCAGAAAGGGAAGTTTTTGGAACTACAAGTTGGCAGGGCGGAGAGCGAGGAGCAAACTTCTTGTTGTAGGCAGTGGAGTGGGCTTACTGCCACATTTTCCCCTCCAACACCTTTTTAAAAGTCAGTCTTTATTTTCAATCCACCTAGAGAATTTATCATTACATTTTCCCGGCCTTATTTAACCACTCCCCCACCAACTCCCACCTTAACAGAACGATAAACTAATTAGTCACGCATCAGTCCAAATAGTTTCTAGTAGTTATGACTTGGGCAAACCTGTCGGGAGGGGGGATGAAAGGCTCGAGCCCCCCCCTCCCCTTCCATCCCCTCTTGCACACAACACACTGAATCGGCAACGTAAATGTCGGTGACCGCGGTCTGTGACCCACAAAAAAATGCTTGAGAAACCGAACCCGAAATTTTTCGAAGACTGCGAACCCTAAATTAAACAGTTAAACATCCCTTTACATTCTCTATAAGCATATCAACTGAGATCCCAGTAATATATTTTTGACCCTGTATACCTAAATCATCGGACACCTCAACACATCCCTGAGAATGATCACCTGATCTTTATCCATCTCGTTGATGTGTTCCCTCCCTCCTCCTCTGGCTGCTGCTCGGGCGTTTCCTCCTCGTCCCGCTCGTCCTGTTCTAAGTCTTGTTTAGCGGCCAGCTCTGACGACCCTTCCTGTCCTGCCCCGGGTCCCTCCTCTTTCTTCTCCGCGTTCTTCTGGCACTGGGACAGCAGATGGCATTCACTGATTGAATTGCGCGGATTTTATTTACATTTATATCATCTATACCTTGCCGTTATTACAAGATTTCCATCCATAGGAGACAAAAATGTAAGATAAGACCGGAAAAAAGATAAAATTTTAAGATGCGACTTTAATTGATAGATAACTGAGGTTTTATTTAGAATTTCCTTCATGTCATTTTACTCAAATGGCGTTACATGTATAGTGTGATACAATGTCATGTATTTAGTATTGTATTGTTCTTTAGATCCCTTTCAACTGCAAAGGTCATATCGGGACCCCCTGCCACATTTTTCTGAAATGACGCATTCCAGCTAACCCTTACATGTGGAGTGCCTCACAGGGTAGCAAGGAGTCCGAATTTTAAAGTCTTACGTATGACCCGACCGGGGTTTGAACGCACGATCTTCCAGTCTCGAGGCGGACACTCTAACCACTAGGCCACCGAGGCTGGTCACAATGTCACGTGAAGCAGTCGGCCATACCTCGTCCTCCTCGTTGTCGCTGCCCCAGACTTAGTCGTCGAGTCTGTCTGTCTGTGCGTCGCCGAGGTCGCCCATCTCCTTGTCCAGCTTGTTCTCGTCGTCCCGTTCGTCCTACGATTCGTTCTCCGAACCGTCTGCAAAAAACACTATCCTTACCACGTCAACAACGACGTCACCCCGCGTACAGGCGCACCGAATCACACCACAGAAGATATTGGTACAAAAATACCGTTTGTAAAGAATAGTACCGCTCTTAAAAGATAAATGATACAACCGTTTAGCAACCTGCCTTCCGCGACTCCCATCGGTTTTAATAATTAAAATTTTCTTATTGAGAGATCGACTTGAAAAAATAAATGTTAGTTCACGCTTTTGAATGCCATAAGGCCACCGCTGCACTGACGAGCGGCGTCCAGGTCATGCAGCCTGGCGTCCATATCGTCGGTCATCTCTATGGCATTGTCCTCGTCCTTGACCTCGGGCTCGTCGTCGTGTTTCTCCTCCTCCTCTTGGCCGGCTTTGCGGGCGTCATCCACCTACACATTACAATGTGGCTTACTTTCAATATACGGCGACCAATGTCGCATGAGATTTCTGCTGTTTACTAGTGATGACGTATGTATGTTACAGTAAATCTGTGTAATAAGTAAATTCACGTAATTACTAAAAGTTTTAGGAATTACGTGAAATTACTGTCGGGGCCAGGAATTACGCGAAATTCCTCAAATCTTCAGGAATTTCATGTATTTACTGCTTTCAAGGGTGTTTTATTTCACAAATTTCCTAAACATCAGTTAGTATATATGCGTAATGAAAGTCGAGCAAAGTTAAACGGCAAAAAATGGAGGGACACGCTCACATGAACTTAGCTTGTCATAGATTATTTCGACCATGGTGAGTCCTTTTTCATCTTGAATTGCAATTCGTGAACTTACTCACCCAAGGTGACATTTGGTGTCATTTGCCGGAGATGTAATTACGTATTGAGGCCTTTGCTTTCATCTCGAATTGCAAAGTTACAAAGCTAAGATCACTCGTGAGTCCCTCATATCAGCATTTGCTTTCAATAAAGACATGTGTTTCTGTATTTGAAACATTGTTAGAACTCTATTTGACCATGATGCGTTTGTTCTGATTTGAGTAAAGGCATGCATTTTGTATTCGATTTGAGTGAAGACATGCATTCTGTAGTTGATTTCAGTAAAGACATGCATTCTGTAGTTGATTTGAGTAAAGACATGCATTTCGTATTTGAAACCATGGTAGAAGCGATGTATTTCATCACTGCAGTGTTGATTCAAGTCTTGAGGTTTATTAAACAAGCATGTCCAAGGACTTGACCCAGCCGAATTACCAAACAAGAAAAGAGAGAAAAACTCTGAAACGAATGCTGTTAGGCCAAAAAATGAAGAACTTAATTTCGGAACGTAACTTTTTCATAATTTTAATACACAAAACTGGGTGGAAGCTACACGAAAAGGGATGTTGGAGAGGTTGGGTTTTGACGATTCACGTATTTACCGACATTTCGGCATTTATTTTTTGTCATTTGCGAAAAAAGCAAAGTCCAGGCGAAGAAGCACCTAAGAAACTTTCGATTAAAATTTTATAACTATTTGAAAAAGACTGAGAGAAATGAATGGTTTGACAATTCAGTTATTTACTACCATTTATTTCAGTTTTTGCCAAACTTCAAAGTTGCGCCATTTCGGCAGTTTTTGGCGAACCGCGAAAAAATAATAGTCTGGTGGGCGAACCTCTTCGGAACATCCCTGCGTAACATCTAAACGATTGGAGTAAAACTGTAGGAGCAGCATTTTAAACATAGGGTCAAATCGGGCACAAAAAGTGCCGCCATTTTGTCAGTTCTTTGTTAATCGTCAAAAAAAGTAATAGCTAGATGGGGGACCACCCAGGAAACATTCTGCGTAATATCAAAACGATTGGAGCAAAACTGTAGGAGGAGTAGCATTTTAAAGAAAAAGTTTACCATACGCACACACATTCAAGCCCCTCTATAGTGATACGACTAATAATCGGCTGGGTTAATAAAACGTTAACCCAGTTAAAACGTTAACACATTGTTTTTGTTTAATTCACAGTTTAGTAATTTCGTGTAATTACTGACCTCCTGTTTCAGTTATTACATGAAATTCCTGCAGATTTTAGGAATTTCGCGTAATTCCTGGCCCCGACAGTAATTTCACGTAATTCCTAAAAGTTTTAGGAATTACGTGAAATTACTGATTACACAGATTTTCTGTAACATATATAGTTATTATTACCTTTATGTCTTTGAAAAGTTCTAGTTACAGGGCTATTTATAAAATTTCATCTTAAATCATAACCCAAAACTTTTTCAAACTTCCTTCCTAAACCTTCACTCATTCTGCATTGAAATACAATTCAGCTATATTGTTTGGTACACTCTTTTAGTATAAAAATCTTATACCTGATCTTCCGTTTCTATCTGATCGCTGACGTCCTTGACCCCCTCGCCCTCTCCCAGACCACTGCCTTCAATGTCTTCAAATTGGGTAGAAAATTCCTCGGCTATCTCATCGGAAAAGTCCGCATTCAGGCAAAAGCCCTAAACATTTATATTCAGTCACAGGCTGAATTAATTGTAGTTGTAAATATTTTTACGTTTTATACGTTTAATCTTAACTTGCAGTACGGGTACTTAAAAAGTGGAAGACTAATCGTGCTATTCATCTTTTTATTATGTAATACACTCACTGATTATAAATAATGACATTCTTCAAAAGATGAAAGTGAATTATAACTTATTTCCACGTTACTCCCCTGAATGCAATAACTTTATCCTCCACTTGACTGTAAACAAAACTTGATTTGTAATCAAAACTTTTGGCTTACCTTTCGGGCCAGTTCCAGAAAGAGGCCCTGTAGTACACGAGCAACTTCGGTGAACTTCCTAAATGCAGCTACTTGCTGGGTGATCAAGTACTGCACAAGCATTGTGTACTGATGCTGGAGACTTCCAAGTGCACGGGGACTATACTGCTGAGCAGTGCCGCATTCTCGCTCATATTCTGAATTTGACTTGAAATCTGCATTAGTTTACACCTGTGACGTCATCCCTTTGTTCTTGCAGTCCATTATTTAAATGTAATGGACTGATGGGAGTCCATTATTTTAAATAATGGACTCTTTGCTGTTCGAGTCCATTATTTTAAAAGAATGGATTCGCTGCTGTTTGAAAAGAAATTAAACAAATATATCAGTGAATGTACCGCTGAAAGATAGCTGAATATCTAAATGTACACTCCTCCGGGCAAAAGCTCACTGAAAAATCGCAAGTAAAAAAGCAGGAACCCGAACACTCGCGTAACGTCGGGCCGACGTCGGAACGGTATAAACCAGGTCGGAAAACGTCGGCATCGGCTTCGATGCATCGGTAATGCATCGGTTATAGGTTGGCAATAGTCGAATTTCCATTTTTTCTCGTTCGTCGGAAGTTCATCGGTTACCGACGTTGGCCCGATGATTATTTTCCTCAGTTTAATAGATGTTGGCAAATATTCATCGGGCCGACATCTTTTTCCGACGAAATTCCGACCAATTGGGAATTTTTTTTTTTGCTAAAAATATTATATTCATATATTACACGTATTTCTCAATGCATATATTATACATATATTTTTATGCATTGGTTATACGTGGGAAATAGATTAACTTCCGACCAATGGTAAAAAAAATGAAACGGATATTGCATACGTATATTCGATGTATTTAATTATACGTACATTATACATATATTTGTATATGTTGGCCCAACGTCTGACATAGACGTACTTCCGACGGAACAAAACTTAATTGTTTTTGAAAAAGATATTACTGATGTATAATATAATATACACATATATCACTGCATCGGCTATACGTAGGAAATATACCGAATTCCGACGAAAACTAATTTTTTTATTTGAGATTTTACAAGCATGTAATATGCGTATAAAAATATACGTATATTATACATATAGTTATATTTGTCGGTGAAACGTCGGAAATATACCGATAGCCAATGGATCTCAAATATATCACTACATCGGCTATACGTCGGAAATATATCGAATTCCGACGAAAACTAATGTTTTTATTTGAGATATTACAAGCATGTAATATGCGTATAAAAATATACGCATATTATACATATAGTTATATTTGTCAGTGAAACGTCGGAAATATACCGATTTCCAATGGATCTCTAAATCTGTGTATTTCACGCATAACTTGAAATGAAAACTATATATATATATATATATATATATATATATATATATATATATATATATATATATATATATATATATATATATATATATATATATATATATATATATATATACTGCGTTGTGTACGAGTGCTCCACATATTCCACAGCGTCGGAAAAAAGATGCCGATATTGCAAACGCGTATTATACCTATTTTTTTAAACGTCTATAAAACGCATATTTTCCTATGTATAAACGACGTCGGAAATACATCGGAAAAAAGATGCCGATATTGCAATCGTATATTATACGTATTTTTATACGTCTATAAAACGCATATTTTCCGATGCTTATTCGTCGTCGGAAATTTATCGATTGACGTTTTGTAGGGGACATTATGAAGAATCAATAGTTGAGCATTATGAATATACTTGAAAATTATCATTTGCCTCAATAAACTAGCCCCAGCCGCCGTGGAGTAGAGGTAGGTTCCGCGCCTAGGATGCAAGAGGTCCCCGGTTCAAACCCGAGTAAGTACCAGTGTTCAGTTGCAATATATAGATATGCTATGTTGTATATTGATATGCTATGGTGTATGTATGAATATGTGAATTATGAATGGTTGGTAAAGGTTCAATGGGTCAGTTAAGGTTAGAAACAATTTTTTTACGTATAAAAATCATCGGAAGTTCGTCGGAAATGCATCGGAATATAAACGTATAACCGACGTATAGCCGACGGTTGGCATCCGACGTCGAAGAATTTGTAGGGATATTTCCGACGGTGGCCCGACGTATTAAAGATATATCGGCCCGATGTATATCCGATGTACGAAGCCGCTATATCTATTATGCGTCGGGCCATAGTTAATCCTATGTGCAACCGATACATCGGCCGACGAAGTTGCCGATATTGCCGATCTAGTATAGATATATTTTAGACGTTACGCGAGTGTTCGGGAAGGTGGTGGACGGAATTTTGGTCAGCGAACAAAAGTGGAAGCATCGTGCCTCCACAAACAAAAATTTTGATCATGTTGAAAGTTTCATATTTTCTTCAATTTTTGGTTAAATCCAAACACAATCCCACGTCGCACAATCGCAATACATATTACTTCGCTCCATAAAAACTCAAAAGGCTGCCGTGCAGAATAACTGAGAAATTGCGCGTACAAAAGCGCCCCCACAGTACCCCCCCCCCACAAACAAAAAATTTGGTCAGTTTGAAGTTTCACGCTTTTGTCAATTATTGGTCAAAGTGAAAAAATAACCCCAGGTCGCACAACTCCAACACATGTTGTTACTTCCCACAAAAAAATCAAAAGCCCGCGGTGAAACGTGAGTGAGTAATCGAGCGTACAAAAGTCGGGGCACTTGTGGGGGACAGACGGACGGACGGACAAACAGATAGACAGACGGACAACGATCGCTTTATAAGTCCCCCGCTCCGCGAGTACCGCGGCGGCGTGGGTCTAACAAGCTAAAACAACCGCCGTTCCATGTGTTAACCACCCCCGGCCCGTCCCACTATCCCCCGTCTCCCCCTCGCCGCCCCCGTTCCTCCATCCCACCCCACCCCGCCCTCCCCTCGCGTTTTGCGTGTGTGTGTGTGTGTGTCTGAATGTGTGTGTGTTTACTAAATTTTACAAAAGAATTTGCATCCAATGTGCAATTCAGCCGGGCATTTTCATTAATGATATCCAAGAACTCTTTTTCCATGTTTACACTTCGCACACTACACACTGAATGAAAGACTCGGAACTGTCCATTATTTTTCTCACACCTTGTTTATTGATTTCAAACCAGACGAGGCGGGGTCACCGTATGCTCGGGACCTCAGTACCACCAGTGGTAATGAGGTCCCGAAGTGGCACTGAGGACCCGCTGGCACTGAGGACCCAAAATATTTTTTACTTTTAAAATCCTAGATTAAGTTGTTTTAAGCTGAAAGAAACATTCAAAACCAAAAATCAATGTTACTTTCCGAAAAAAGTGAAGATTTGGTACTGAGGGCCCGGTGGTGGCACTGAGGACCCAAACTTTTTTTTGCTTCAAAATGCTAGATTAAGTTGTTTTAAGCTGAAAGAAACGTTCAAAACAAAAAATCAATGCTTACTTTCAGAAAAAAGTAAAGTGGTGGTACTGAGGACCCGGTTGTGGCACTGAGGCCCGGTGGTGGCACTGAGGACCCAAACTTTTTTTGCTTCAAAATGCTAGATTAAGTTGTTTTAAGCTGAAAGAAACGTTCAAAACCAAAAATCAATGCTTACTTTCAGAAAAAAGTAAAGTGGTGGTACTGAGGACCCGGTGGTGGCACTGAGGCCCGGTGGTGGCACTGAGGACCCAAACTTTTTTTTGCTTCAAAATGCTAGATTAAGTTGTTTTAAGCTGAAAGAAACGTTCAAAACCAAAAATCAATGCTTACTTTCAGAAAAAAGTAAAGTGGTGGTACTGAGGACCCGGTGGTGGCACTGAGGACCCAAACTTTTTTTTGGCTTCAAAATGCTATATTAGGTGGTTTTAAGCTGGAAGAAACGTAAAATACGTAATCCAAAATTTAAAATAATCGGGTCCTCAGTATCACCACCTGGTCCTCAGGGCCACCACCGGCACCTCAGGACCACCACCGGTTACTCACTACCACCGTCGAGTCCTCACTACCACCACCGGGTCCTCACTACCACCACAGGGTCCTCATTACCACTACCGATTCCTCAGTACCACCAACCGAGCCTCAGGGCCACCAACAGGTCATCGATGCCACCACTTAGATTTTTTCGAAAAGTATGATTTTTGTTATTGTTATAATGGTTGATTTTCACTCTCAAACATTACAAATCTAACATGTAAAATGAAAATAAAGCAAGAATGTCCAGGGACGTTGTTACCAATCTAGTAAATCACGTATCAGTAGGCTTGTATGGTCGCCAGAAAGTGGTCATATTGCAAAACATGTCTGCAGGAAAATTTTACATATTTATGAAGGAATCCGCTCAAAATTGTGGGAGAAGGAGAATTTTACAAAATTGCTACTAAATATTTATAAATACCCCCCTTTAGCCAATCTTTGGCTGATCGCCAAAAATAACTTTCCAAAAGCATACCGCCCACTGAACAACTTTGTAAAATTTGAAGACAATTCGATCCAAACTGTGAGAAAAAAAAACTTTTTAAATATGCTTCCAAACAATTTAAAAATGCCCCTATTTGGCCAGTTGTTGTCAGTCCCGATCGCGGGAGTAGAAGCATTTTCAAAATTAGCACCCCAAAACTTTACAATGCCCCCCCCCCCCCCAATTTACCCAATTTCCTTTATGATCGGTTTTTCAAGAAGTTCATCCGATCGAAATTGTGGAAGAAGAATTTTGACAATTGGCTACAAATAAATTAAAGAATGACCCCCATTTGGTCAATTTTTGGTCGATCGCCAAAACAAGTAAATTTTCAACACAGAAGCATCAAAAGAACAATCGTACAAAATTGGAAAGAAATCCAGTCAAAATTACGGGAGAAGAAGCATTTTGAAAATTCGACGCCAAAAATTACAAAAGAAAAATGCCCCCACTTAGCCAATATTAGGCGGATCTCCAAATGAAGTAATTTTTCATGAGAGGCCTACCTAAAAATATTCTTACAAATTTTAAGAAAATCTGACCAATACTGTGGGAGAAGAAGCATTTTGAAAACTAGACCGAATTTCGCTACACGTAGCGAAATAGCACCCACTTGCAAGGGCAGAGACACAACATATTTGGTCAAAGACACATTTTTCAGTGTTTCGACATAATTGTCAGCTTCCGGATTATTATCTTGAACGAGGCCATCGAAGTGAATACAATGTAACCTCATTTGGGCACAAATAAATCAAATTCAGTTTTCTAACCGTTTTTGAGATACTGGTCAACTTACAATTTTTGACCTTGACCATGATGGAGGAGGTCAAGATCACCGAAGTACCTCTTATATAACGTCTTTTTGGCCCAAAGGGTCGAAATTGAGCTTAAAATCGCTCTATCTCTAACCTTTTTCTAGAAAATAGTCAACTTCCGGTTTTTGACCTTGACCGTGACCCAGAAGGTCAAGGTCACCGAGGTACCTCTTATGTAACATTGTTAAGGCCCAAAGGGTCGAAAATGAGCTCAAAATCGCTCTATCTCTAACCGTTTCCGAGATGAGTCGGCCTGTCGTTAAGGACGCGTGAAGTCACGTGACCTATGACCTTGACCCTCAAGGTTCAGTGTTTAGACCTCAAGGTCAAGGTTAGTGATGAAAGTTTACCCTTTACTGAGTACGTTTTATGCATTCACACTGGGATTTGAGCACCTTTATGGCTACTTTTCGTGATTAATAGGTGTTTCCAAAAATATTTTGACCTCAATTTGACCTTGACCTCTGAGGTTCAAGGTAAAAAAATTTTACGGATTTGACGACAACTCATTACCCTTTATGTCTCTGCCAAATGCCGTCTTTTTACGACGAACCCTGTAGGAGGAGTTTTCTGGAAACCACCTTTGAGGTCAGAAAAACTTTGACCTCAATTTGACCTTGAACTTCAAGGTCAAGGTCAAAAAATTTGCGGATTTGACGACATCTCGTTACCCTCTATCATTGTGCCAAATTTCATCGTCCTACGTCAAATAGCCTAGGAGGAGTTTTCTGGAAACCTCCGTGACGGAAAAAAGAGAAGAAAAAAAGGAAAAAAGGACAGAAATTTCGAGAAAAATTACAAACTTATACCCATTTGCAAACGAAGTTTGCAAGTGGGAATTGACAATCGAAAATTTTTTTATGTCCCCCGCCCCCATATATATATGCCCTCCCTCTCACGCCAAAAAGATAAATTGCATTTTTGCCTCCCCCCTCCTCCCCGTTCTCTCCCCCCCCCCTCCGATGCCAAAAAGGGAAACTTCGCTTTTTTTAATTTTATGAATAGACATATGTATTTGTATATATTTTGTGGAAAACAATTAAAAAATGCACCCAATTTAGCCAATTTAGGCTAAATTGCCTAAAATGGCACATACTCGAAAAATGTACGTCTCAGTGCATCAACACCGAAAGGTAGAATGCATAAAAAGATTGAACAAAAACATGCCGTGTGAAAACGTCAATGCTGCTCATAGTGCTGCTTTGATGAAGCCGCTTCAAGGCTTAATAATTGCAAAGCCTATGGGAAAGGCCCCAAAAATGTTTTTTCTTCAACATTTTGTGAATAGACATGTGTATTTGCATATATTTTATGGAAAAAACTGTAAGATATTGAGATAAACATATTGGGTGATGGTGGGGGTGGGGGCGGGGCAGCAGGGAGGGAGGCGGAAGAAGCAGTGATTTTAAGATGCAATTAAAGATGGGGGCGGGGCGGGGACGGGGACGTTGAGTTCATATGAAAAATTTGTCGGGACCTCTGTGCCACCGGGTCCTCAGTGCCACTTCGGGACCTCAGTACCACTAGTGGTACTGAGGTCCCGAGCAGACGGCAACCCTTACTGAACCAGACAGCGCGTGACAAAATGGGTCACAACAAAGTGGGCGACATAATTTCACACTAGACTTTTGTTAGGGACAGTCCATGGAATTGGTTGTGAATTGTGTAAACTAAGTCAGATACAGAACTCAGAGGGTTCAAGAGTTCAAATAATGGACAGTTCCTCGGCGTTGCCTCGGAACTGTCCATTATTTGAACTCTTGGACCCTCTTCGTACTGTATCCTATACATAACAATGAATTGTTTGTTCGAAAAGACTTCCAATGCTTCAAGAAGCTCAACGCGTCGTTTACATGCAAGTTAGAAACCTTCATGCATACCACCACTTTTCACCCTCCACCCCCTTGTAACAGCTATGATAGATGTATCTGAAGCCCAGGCCTACGCTATTAAGAGAACAGCCTTGAACATTACAATCAAAACTGTTTTATGATTCACAGACAACACACAAGCAAGTTGACCGCGTGGCCGTATTACCTCGTCAAGCCTGCACTTGGATGAGCATAACCTGAGATCCGCCAGCAGACAGTGAGGTGGTTCTTCTGCAGGCCTGTCTCATCCCCTTCTTACCCACCCCTTTCCTCTCTCTCCCCGCCCTCGCCATCTTTCCAGTCCCTGCGTCGCTCCTGTGCTTTTAACAAATCCTGGACCACAAGTAGCGCTGACGTCAGCACGTGATCCACGTCCTTCACCAATTGCTCAGGATTCCTGCGTGTTTCTTGAGACCAGTCAGACGTTTCGAGCGACGCCTCGTCACGGCGTGTACTGCACCTGGTTATTATGTCCACACTTTTCATCAATTCACTTCTTATGAATGCTACTCCGGTGTAATGAAACGTTTTGACCCCCAAACAAATCGACCCCCGGGTCGATTTGTTTTAAAACAAACAGACCCTGCGGTCGATTTGTTTTGGGAAAACCCGCCATAACAAGCAGACCTCCCCCATAATAAAATGACCCCCTCCAAATAATCATGTTTAAATATAAAATGGAAGTAAAAAGGTGCATCTGGTTTTAAAATACCATTTTAAGCATTTTCTACCTCTTGATGTGGAAAATTATTATTTTGAGCCTTTAAAATGCCATTATTGAGCTTAGACAGATTTTTTGGTGACTGCATGTTAGTGGTGTTGGAAGTGTTTTCGTGTTTGAAAATGCAGATGTATAGTTGCTAGATAAATTGTTATTCGTGGATATAGTTAATTAATTAAAGAAACTAATAAGGTGGCCATGTGTGGAAAGAAATAAAGAAATCAACAAAAATTAAGAGGGTTAAAACATTTCAGGGGGGGGGGGGGGGGGGTCTGTTTGTTTTAAAACAAATCGACCGGGGGGTCGATTTATTTCAGGGGTCAAAACGTTTCCTTAGACCGGTACTGAAGGTATTACTTCTTTGGTACCTGTTACCAAAAGCGACTCAATACTGGATAATGACCCAGCAACGGACTTCAAAGCGATGCTCGCCTTTTCCAAAAACGACACATGCTCATCATCAAACCAACTCGTTTTCAACGAGGCCGCATCCTCTTTTATTTGTAAAAGTGAGCGCTTTATTTCGGCAACTTGCGACACGGTTTCACCCCACAAATCCTGTTCTTGTGTGGCCAAGAAGAGCCTAGCGATTCTGGACTCACACACAGGCGACATGCTTGAAACGATCGATACTTCAACCGGTTTTTCAATGCCCAGATATTAGGGCTTGCAATTTTGCCGAAATTTTTGTGCGGGTCTCGCATCTTTTTCAGAAATAACAGTCTAGCACTTATTGTGAAATTTTTTCGTCAACGAATGATGGGGAGAAGATGCATGTTGCTACTGAATATGCTGTGTGCCTTTTCTTGGGTAAACTCAAATGGGGCATCAAATAAGCGAAATATCCGAAGTTTCAGTTCGGGACTCGACGTCTTCAGTCGGGGCTCGATTGCGAACCCTACTTGATCTGCAAAAAAAAAAAAAAAACAAACAAAAAAAAAAAAAAAAAAAAAAAAACAGAAATACTCATATCACGTACACGTTAAGTGACTGTTGTGTATGACTGGTAACCTTTTCACTATCTCGCAAATTATACCGAAAAAAAAACAAACAAAAAACAAGAATGTCCAGGGACAATGCGCTCCGCGGCAATGCGTGCGATGCATTAATCTGCATGCACTCCGCAGACGCAGTGTTAAAAGTTGCGTCCCTGGAAAAAGTCAGTGCGTCCGACTCAATAATCTGTATGCACTGTTTTACTAATTTTTTTTCAATTTACAGTACACAAAGAAGAAATACACAGTGCCCGTTCTATAAATGAAAGCGACTGCGATAAATGTGCCCACTCTCCAATGTGTGACGCGCTATTTTAGAAAAGTAGTTTTAACATGTTTTTGTCACGACATCAAAAATTATGACGAAGCTCCCGATAAAATGATCCGTCCATCGGAAGTAGTCGCGCAAAAGCAATGCGTTCCTGAGAAAATTGATACGTCCAGGACACGGGACGCAGAGCAAAAAAAAAAAAATTCCTGCTCCATATCGAAAACCATAGTTTAATCCACGGCCAACAATTTGTTTGCAAACTCAGTAACGCACACTTTAAGTTTTAAGAAGATTCCACAATTTTTAGAAGATTGGCAAGTTTGGGCCCATCGCCATAAAAAGTAATTTTCTGGTGGACGTTTACCTAGGAAACATTCGTGCATAGTGTTGAAAAGTTTCAAGCAAAACCCTAGGAGCCTTAGCAAAATAAGTGCCTAAATGAAAACCAAAATCGAAAAAGTTTTGTCGTTTTGGTTATTTTTGGCGAATCGTCAAAACAAGAATGTCAAGGGACATTGCAACCAGCCAGGCCCAGCGCAATGAGAGTAAACCACCTTACCATCTCATTGTTGCTTACAAAATCATACAGTCAGCTGTTGTATAGATAAAATATGACTGAACCAAAGATTTGTTCGGTAAGATGGACCCCTGTCTGAATATATTACCCTCCCCCAACAACAAAATCGGTCAAAAACTATTTAATTTAATCACTAGGCTGGAATATTTATTTATTTATTGAAATGGATATACTTGTGTTAATGGTCAATTGTCGTTCTATTTTATTGCAAAGACAAAATGACAGGAATTCACCACGACTAACGCACCACCAAAGCAGCTGTCACATTTTTACAGATCAAATTTACTAAACAATGAAGGGAGACACAGCTTTCTCTCTCCTTATGGCTTTTAATTGGGGGGCGTCACTCAAACACAACTGACTTCAAGGATCAGGCCGGATCAAACTCTTCGTGAAGGGGAGGGGGAGGAGGTTTCAACGTTGACACTTTGAGTTTTAAAAGTTTCAGAAAAGCCAAAGCTTAACAGTTATGTTTTTGTTTCGAAATTAGGGTAGGGGGAGGGGTCGCGACCCCTGAACCTCCCCTCAACCCTTGATCTGTCACTGAGAAAGAATTTTTCGTTGTAGCGACTCTTGTGTAATCGGAACTTTTTGCAACACACACAACTATTGATCCACTCCAAAGGCTTAGCATACAATGCTAAAAACAGGTCATGGGGAAATCACAGGCTTCTAATTCTGTAAACACTGCATTAAGACACGCATACACAACACGGCTTTTTCTACAGATTCAATCCGGTCAAAAATAACTCTGTCCGTGGGTGTCGGGATGGGGGGTGGGGGCAGGAGAGGGGGAAAAGGGAGGGGAAAGGAGGGGAGACAAAGAGATTCAACTACACCTTCACAGATATTGTAGAATAATTTAAACAAGTTTGTCCAAGGACAAAGTCCCAGCTTAAGAAAAGCGATAAACCCAATTCCAGAGTGCAGGAGCAAGGGAATTTCCCTGAAAATTGGGCTTCAAAAGACGAGATGGCAAAGAGCAAACTAAATAATTAATATGGAAACTGACCCGAACATAGACCGATAAATACATACACAGATTTACCAAAGGCAGGAAAACATGCGCCTACTGTAAGGGGACAAAAAGGGGGGGGGAGGGAGAAGAAAGGGGGAAGATTTTAGAAGTCTGTAGAGTAGTGTGTAGAGCGTAGGACTTCATTAATAACTGCACGTGGAGTTTTGTTTCGAATGTTTCGAACCTCATGCACTCTCAAAAGTGAAAGTTCTAATTCTTACTGTATACATTTTTTTATTTATAATGCAGTTCTGTTACTTAAGTTCCAATGTTTTGTATGTATTATTTTGCGCGGTTCGCATTTCGGACCAATGCACATGTTTATTTAATTTTCCGTTATGAGCTGTCCGCATTTAGGACTAGTGCGCATGTTTATTTAGCTTGCGTTGATGCGCGGTTCGTATTTCGAACCGGGGCGCATGTTTATTTGACATGCATTGCTGCGCAGTTCGCATTTCGGACCAGTGTCCATGTTATTTCATTTGCATTGATGCGCGGTTATTATTTCTGACCATTCAACATGTTTATTTAACTTGCTTTGATGTGCGGGTTTTGTTTTGGATCAGTGTGCATGTTTACTTAGCTTGCGTTGATGTCCGGTTCGCATTTCAGACCAGTGCGCATGTTTAATTAACTTGCGTTGATGCATGGTACTTATTTAAGACCAGAGCGCATGTTTATGTAGCTACCGTTAATGCTCGGTTTCGCATTTGGGACCAGTGCGCATGTTTATTTAATTTTGTTGATGCAGACTGTTTATTTTGGACCAGTGCGCATGTTGATTTAACTTGCGCTGATGCGCATTTCCCATTTTGGAGCAGTGCGCAAACTTGGGAAAACGTGCGTTTATGCGAGGTCTGCATTTCGGACGGTTTGGCATGTCAATTTTTTTCTTCAAATATTCCGAAAAAAAGTTTTTCAATTTACTCAAAAGTCACAAGCTTTATGCTTGAACCCCTAGAGAAGGCTCATACCAAAAATAAATGAAATCGGATAAAAACTGTAGGAGGAAATGCTTTTCGAATTTTTTTCTTCAAAAATTCCCCCCAAAATCCCCTGATCGACTCAAAAAACACAAGCCACATTCAGGAGCACCTAAGCATGCCTTACACCCGTAATAAATGATATCGGATCAAAACTGTAGCAGAAGATGGATTTGAGGTATTTTATTCAAAAATTCCCCAACCTGCCCCCCCCCCCCCCACAAAAAAAAGAGAAATTCTAAAATCGAGTCAAAAAGCACAAGCCGAATGCCCGACCCACCTAGCGATGCCTCATACCAAAAATAAATGAAATCGGATAAAAACCGTAAGAGGATATGCATATTGAAGTTTTTTCTTCAAAAATTTCCCCAAAATTCAAAATTCACCAGATCTGCTAAACATGCTCAAGAAAGGCTTATGCAGGACCCCTTAGGGATGCCTCAAACCCAAAACAAATGAAATAGGTTAAATATTGTAGGGGGAATGGATTTTGAAGTTTTTTCTTCAAAAATTCTCCAAAAATACAAAAATTATCCGATCTACTAAAAAAGCATGAATCGTATGCAGGACCCCTTAGGGGGGCTTCATGCCAAAAAATGAGCGACAGTGGATCAAAAATGTAGGAGGATATACATTTTAAATGGTTTTCTTCAACCATTTTATTTTTTTTTCAAAAATTCCCCAAAAATTCAACCATCACTCGATCGACTAAAAAAGCACAAGCGGTATGCACGACCCCTTAGGGATGCCTCATACCAAAAATAAATGACATCGCATCAAAACTGTAGGTGGAGATGCATTTTGAGACAAAGTTTACTAAATAAACAACTAAGTAACTAACTAACTAATTAGCTAACTAACTAACGGACGCCACCTGCAAACCGATAGGAATATCCCAGCTGACGTATAACGTAAGCTGGGCTAAAAAAATATATACGAAAATGTACAAATTTCTTACAATTTTAAAAATTAAAAGTCCCGTCATTATGGCTGTTTTCGGCCGATCGCGAAAAAAGTAATTTTCCGGGAGAGGATGCATTTTAAATTACGAGTTTTTTACTAAAATTCATACCAATTTTTGACAATTTTCAAAGTCCGCGATAGAGTAAAATAAGTGCCGAATGTAATATCTCGAACAAACACAATTTCCTTTTATCTTCACATTTGACAGTTTCCAATACCAATATTTGTTTTTAATTTAGTGTTAATATTATTCTTTTTTTATTTGCAAAGAACTATCAAACCTTTGAAGGGGCCACCAAAGCTGACGCAAGCAGCGCGTTTCCCGTCAGGCAGCGGGAGTGATACTTATGACAGCCATCCCACACTTTAGCGGTCGCGTGATCCCTACCACACCGCGGTGAACCAGAGGGCAAGGACGCGCCTACGTCAAGCGGCGGTTGTCGCACCAGTGGCGTACCGTCTGTCTGTGTCATCAACAAGCCCTTCCTCTATGACAATCCTGAAAGCGAAAGCGAAACTGAGTCGACTAGAAATGTTAATGATTGAAGACAGTAATTGAAGCGAGAAGGTATATTTGGTTATATAATGAGAACAAAGCCCAAGAAAACATGTTTAGCAATAAAAAAAAAATAGCATACATTTTGCGTTTTCTCTGTGCAAGGCGACTCGTATGTTCCGTTCTGTTTTGTCCGCTGTACCGAAATGTCCGCTAATTACAAACTGTTCCAAAATGTCCGCTAACCCCGTTCCAAAGTATCCGCTCGTTCCGTAATATCCGCTAACCTTGTTCCAAAGTATCCGCTCGTTCCGAAATGTCCGCTAACCCTGTTCCAAAGTATCCGCTCGTTCCGAAATGTCCGCTAACCCTGTTACAAAGTGTCCGCTCGTCCCGTATTGTTCGCTAATCCTGTTCCAAAGTGTCCGCTCGTTCTGGTTTGTCCGCTAACCCCGTTCCGTTTCATCCGCTGGTAGTGTCCGCTAAATCTTCAATTTTTAACTAAGCCGACTTTGTCGGGCTGGGTAAGTCGTATCACTACAGGGGGCTTGAATGTATGTGCGCATGTGCGTATGTTAAACTTTCTCTTTAAAATGCTACTCCTCCCACATTTTTACTCCAATCGTCTTGATATTATGCAGGAATGTTCCCTGGGTGGTCTCCCACCTGGGTATTACTTTTTTGACGATTGACGAAGAACTGACAAAATGGCGGCACTTTTTGTGCCCTTTTAACCCATTTTAAAATGCTATATCTCCTACAGTTCTACACCAATCGCTTAGATGTTGCGGAGAGCTGTTCCCCAAGGGTTCGCCTACCAGGCTATTATTTTTTTCGCAGTTCGCCAAAAACTACCGAAATGGTGGAACTTTGAAGTTTGAAGCCGACCCATGGTTGGAAGGTTGGTGGTTCGATCCCACCCTCGGGCAACACTTTCACCTTCTGTCTATCATACTGTCATATCATGGGGACCCCCGGGTTCTCAATGTGAGGAACCCCCCCCCCCCCGGTTCTCAGTGTGATAACCTCCCCCCCGGGTCCTCCATGTGAGGACTTCGACCATCTGTCTATCATGTGAGGACCCCCGGGTTCTCAATGTGAGGACCCCCGGGGTCCTCCATGTGAGGACTTCCACCGTCTGTCTATCATGTGAGGACCTCCGGGTTCTCAATGTGAGGACCCCCGGGGTCCTCCATGTGAGGACTTCCACCATCTGTCTATCATGTGAGGACCCCCCGGGTTCTCAATGTGAGGACCTCCCCCCAGGATGTGATTCAACACCCTTTAAGAGCACATTGTGTGCGCACAAGTGTTCCATTCTTGCTGTGGCTGTTGTTGGATGTACATGGAAAAAAGGAAGTGAAAACAGTTGCTGTTGCTGTTGTTGGATATATATGGAGAACAAGTGAAGGATTGACTGGAATACACATAGGGGACGAAGTAAAAGATTGGCTATTCTTTGGAAAGGAAGTGAAAGATTTGTTGGAATACACATGGTAAGGGACTTTTTGTGACTGTGTAACATTATGTGACATTATGTGACTTTATGTTACTTTGTGACATCATGTGACATTATGCGACTTTATGTGACTCTGTGACACCATGTGACATTATGTGACATCATATGGCTATATGACTATGTGAGGACTATGTAATTGCTATGTCAGCATAATTAGTCTAACTATGTATGGTTGGAATACACATGGTAAGTGACTTTTTTTGTGACTATGTAACATCATGTGACATTATGTGACATTATGTGACAAATTTAGTTTTTGATAACATATGATATATAAAATAGGTTTTAGCTTTTTATTATATTAATTTTTTTAAAGTTGGTCTCGAATCATCGTTTTCCCCCTACTATGACTTCAAAGCATTCGAATTAGTAGCATGGTAAAATGTTCAAACTTATTTTATGCATCACATGTTTTCCAAAAAATACATTTGTTTTATGTGCTTTAGAACCACCATTTTCCCACTACTATAACATAAAACATAACATTAGACTTAGGGGGGAAAATCCCATTCCTTCTCAAATTTATCGATCGTTCCCACGCTCTGAAGTATTACACTCTCAAATTTATCGATCGTTCCCACGGTCTAGGCCTTTGATGTTCTCTCAAATTTATTGATCGTTCTCACGCTCTGAGGTCTTTCGCGCTCAAATTTATGGATCGTTCCCACACTCTGAAGTCTTTCATATACTTATTCCTACGCTTTGTGTGTGTGCGAGTGATTACTGCCCAGCAAACATTAAGACGTCAGAATGACGTCGGGTCGACGTCGTGACCCGAAGTTTCCGACGTCGGACTGACGTGCCGGTTTTGGTTGTATATGAAATGGAACCGACGTTGGGTTTTCAACGCCAGAATGACGTCGGGTTCCGACCTAAATCCGACGTCGGAATTAAGTCGGTTTTAGGTTGTATATGAAATTGGAACCGACGTCGGATTCCGACCTGAAAGTGACTAGAGTTATATAATTAATAGATGATTAATTATTCCACTGCTGTTGAGAAATACATACGAAAGCATTTTCCATGTAAATTTTTACAATCTAGGAAGAAAAATACCGACGCGTCATCAAAATTCTAAAATTTTCATGTAAAAATTACGTTTTTTCTTCCTCTTTTTCAAAGTGACTTCCATTTCTGGTGAGCGATAATAATGTTCATCGCTTTTTGGTCGTTTTTGCAACGTTGGAATGACGTCAGAAAACCGACTTTGCCTCGACGTCGGAATAAAGTCGGGTTTTAGGGTAATAGGTCAGAATATGGTTGTGAAGTCGTCGCAACCAAAATACAACCTTTTTTCAACCAAAAAAGACGTCAGTTGTTTGCTGGGTGTAATAGAACCACTGAAATATGACTAATTAAATATTATCAGTGAAAAAAGGCATAGAAATATGGCTATGTTGAAAACAAACAGAAAAAAAAACAAAAAAAAAACCAAAAAACAAAAAGTTATGTTTGTCCCTAGGTGGGATCGAACCACCAATCTTAAGCTTACGAGTCCTCTGCTCTACCAAGTGAGCTAACAGGGCTGGTCTATTGAACGATCTGATAATTACATACATACTTAGACTAATTTTGCTGACATAGCAATTACATAGTCCTCACATAGTCATATAGCCATATGATGTCACAAAGTCACATGATGTCACATAATGTCACAGAGTCATATAAAGTCACATAATGTCACATAATGTCACAGAGTCACAAAATGTCACAGTCACATAATGTCATAGAGTCACATAATGTCACATAATGTCACAGAGGCACATAAAGTCGCATAATGTTACATGATGTCACGGAGTAACATAAAGTCACATAATGTCACATGATGTTACATAGTCACAAAAAAGTCACTTACCATATGTATTCCAACCAATCTTTCACTTCCTTTCCAAAGAATAGCCAATGTTTTACTTCGTCTCCTATGTGTATTCCAGTCAATCCTTCACTTGTTCTCAATATATATCCAACAACAGCAACAGCAACTGTTTTCACTTCCTTTTTTCCATGTACATCCAACAACAGCCACAGCAAGAATGGAACACTTGTGCGCACACAATGTGCTCTTAAAGGGTGTTGAATCACATCCTGGGGGGGGGGGGGGAGTTCCTCACATTGAGAACCCGGAGGGTCCTCACATGATAGACAGATGGTGGAAGTCCTCACATGGAGGACCCCGGGGGTCCTCACATTGAGAACCCGGAGGTCCTCACATGATAGACAGACGGTGGAAGTCCTCACATGGAGGACCCCGGGGGTCCTCACATTGAGAACCCGGGGGTCCTCACATGATAGACAGATGGTCGAAGTCCTCACATGGAGGACCCGGGGGGGAGGTTATCACACTGAGAACCGGGGGGGGGGGGGTTCCTCACATTGAGAACCCGGGGGTCCCCATGATATGACAGTATGATAGACAGAAGGTGAAAGTGTTGCCCGAGGGTGGGATCGAACCACCAACCTTCCAACCATGGGTTCGCTTCAAACTTCAAAGTTCCGCCATTTCGGTAGTTTTTGGCGAACTGCGAAAAAAATAATAGCCTGGTAGGCGAACCCTTGGGGAACAGCTCTCCGCAACATCTAAGCGATTGGTGTAGAACTGTAGGAGATATAGCATTTTAAAATGGGTTAAAAGGGCACAAAAAGTGCCGCCATTTTGTCAGTTCTTCGTCAATCGTCAAAAAAGTAATAGCCAGGTGGGGGACCAGCCAGGGAACATTCCTGCATAATATCAAGACGATTGGAGTAAAACTGTGGGAGGAGTAGCATTTTAAAGAGAAAGTTTAACATACGCACATGCGCACATACATTCAAGCCCCCTGTAGTGATACGACTAACCCAGCCCGACAAAGTCGGCTTAGTTAAAAATTGAAGATTTAGCGGACACTACCAGCGGATGAAACGGAACGGGGTTAGCGGACAAACCAGAACGAGCGGACACTTTGGAACAGGATTAGCGAACAATACGGGACGAGCGGACACTTTGGAACAGGGTTAGCGGACATTTCGGAACGAGCGGATACTTTGGAACAGGGTTAGCGGACATTTCGGAACGAGCGGATACTTTGGAACAAGGTTAGCGGATATTACGGAACGAGCGGATACTTTGGAACGGGGTTAGCGGACATTTTGGAACAGTTTGTAATTAGCGGACATTTCGGTACAGCGGACAAAACAGAACGGAACACTCGTACCAAGAAGTTGCAGGTATTTGAAGAGATCAGCCAATGCCTTGCACATCCGCAAGTGTATGTGCTTTGCCTCTGTCTTGGCCTTCTCCTTATCTTCGTGATTGCTCACATTCACATTAGATAATCCATGCACCGTAGATTTCTTATATAAAAAGGCTAAGAATTCCAAAGCCTAGGACACCTAGCACTAAAACAACGTTCACCATACTTATTTTTGAACCTAGGTTCAATGAACTTAAGATTGTCATAACTGCGCAAAGATACAGAAGGTTAGGGTTGCCTTATAAGCATATCAGAATGTACTTTGGGGCTGCTCCATTTAAAACTTTATACGCAAGCGTGAGAATCTTAAAGTTAGACCTCTCAGACACTGGTAACCAGTGCAAATCCATAAGATTGCTAGAAATACTTATATCCGGATGACGGCGCACTCCCTTAACGACTCGTCCCGCATTGTTCATAATCATCTGAAGGCCATGTAACAGGTATCGCGGTAGGCCCTGATACAAACTGTTACAACAGTAGAGCCTTGAAATAACCAGGGCGTGGATGAGGAGGGCCTTGGTTATTTCAAGGCTCGACTATTGTATCTAAGCGTATTCATCGACACCCTCACCTTCCCCTATCCCCTTCACCACCACAATACAACCTGTTCACTTTTCAAACTAACAATGATTAATAGCTCTTCTACACCAACTGAAATTTAAAGGAGAGATTCGGAATAACCTGTAAATTCATCTAAGTCTTGATAAATTCAAGACGGCACAATGCTGTTTCTGGACACGATCGTGCGGGGGTGTTTCCTGTACTTTGTTGTGGTCTGTCCAAGGCGCGTAATGGGGCTATTCTGGTCACACAATGCCAGCACCATAGCTTTCTATATCAAAAATATGCTACGTAATTCACAGTGTAACTAGATCGAATTTCGCTACACGTAGCGAAATGACACCCACTTGCAATGGTACAATCTATCTGGTCAAAGACACATTTCAGTCTTTCCACATAATTGTCAGCTTCCGAATTATTATCATGAACAAGGACATCGAAGTAAATATAATGTAATCTCAAATAATCAAATTCAGTTTTCTAACCGTTTTTGAGATAATGGACAACTTACGGATTTTGACCTTGACCATGACGGAGGAGGTCAAGGTCACCGAGGTACTTCTTATATCACGTCTTTTATGCCTAACGGGTTGAAAATAAACTCAAAATTGTTCTATCTCTAACCGTTTTCGAGATAATGGTCATTTTCCGGTTTTTGACCTTGACCATGACGGAGGAGGTCAAGGTCACCGAGGTACCTCTTATATAACGTTTTTTAGGCCCAAAGGGTCGAAAATAAGCTCTAAATCGCTCTATCTCTAACCGTTTTTGAGATAATGGTCAACTTCCGGGTTTTGACCTTGATCATGACGGAGGAGGTCAAGGTCACCGAGGTACCTCCTACATAACGTCTTTTAGACCCAAAGGGTCGAAAATAAGCTCAAAATCGCTCTATTTCTAACCGTTTTCGAGATAATGGTCAACTTCCGGTTTTTGACCTTGACCATGACGGAGGAGGTCAAGGTCACCGAATTACCTCTTATGTAACGTCTTTTAGGCCCAAAGGGTCGAAAATGAGCTCTGAATCGCTTTGTCTCTAATCGTTTTCGAGATAATGGTCAACTTCCGTTTTTTGACCTTGACCATGATGGAGGAGGTCAAGGTCACCGAGGTACCTCTTATATAACGTCTTTTAGGCCCAAAGGGTCGTAAATGAGCTCAAAATCGCTCTATCTCTAACATGAAGTTCGCTTGAAATTCCATTGAAATTTACAATGAAGCATCTTGAAGGAAATGAGCTGCCGGTCTTTCGTACATTTCTGACTCCTCCTTTGTTGTACGTAACTTTCCGTGAAAATGTTTCAAACGCTAAACGTATGAAAACACATTTATGGAACTCTCACTTTCAGCACTGAATGCATGACATGAAACCAAAAACTATCATCAGTTTCAAATGTTTAATTAAAATGAGTACCCTGTTTCTGCGAGGCCTGCATGTGCACATGATGACACAGGAAGGCATGCAGTAGCTCCAGGCGGGTACTGAATTCACCCAGGGGTGAGTCTTCCATTCTACTTAAAAGAAAGATTATGTACACAAGGATCATCCGTTATTTTATTCACAGATGTGTGCTTTTGAATTTTTAAAATAAAAAATAGACTGATATTTGAGCTCAAAAAATCATTTGCAGATTTTAAAATACATATTAAAGAAGTTTCATTCTGAAATAATGATATCTTATATAAAGTCTTGATATCAATAAAAGGAAAATAAAAAATTGAGCTCAAAATTGATATTTTGCCATGTATGGAATGCCGTTTTAACATTTAATGATTATTTTTGATATCAAAATATAATTAAAGATATCAAGAATTGAATTTTAGATAGCAAAAAATCAAATTTACAAACCTAAAAATCTTAAGGGAGACATACCCATTTACATAAAATTTAGCAAATCGTCAATTAAATTTTGGAGATGAAAACTTGAATTATTGAGATCAATAATAACAACACAATTTTTGATCTCAAGAATTGCTTTTTTTGTACAGTAAAAAATTTAAAGAAAGATTCTGAATTTTTCATTAAAAAAACAGACTGATATTTTGATATTAAATATCAATTTTTGAGATCAAAAAATCATTTGCAGATTTCAAAATACAAATTAAGAAGTCTTAGTCCGAAATAATGATATCGGAAATAAAATCTTGATATCAATAAAAGGAAAATGAATTATTGAGCTCAAAATTGATATTTTGCTCTCAAACATTTCATTTTTGATATCAATAAATATTTATTGATATCAAAAATTATTTTTTGAGATTAAGAATACATTTAGGGATATTACAGATTGCAAAAATTAATTCTTGATATCAAAATATGAATTTTTGGAGATCAAAAATTATTTCTTGATGTCAAAAAATCAATTTTTGAGATCAAAAATAAATTCTTGATATCAATAATTTCCTCATAAATGTGAAAATGGCATTCCATAGCCATGAAATATTTATTTTTGCTATCAAGAATTAAATTTTTGATAGCAAAAAATTAATTTTATATATGATTAAATCATTTTTGACATGAATAAATATTTTTTGATATCTCTAAATATTTATTGAAATCAAGAGGTTTTTTTTAGATCAAGAATACATTTAGAGAGGCCAAAAATAGAATTACAGATAGCAAAAATTAATTCTTGATATCAAAAATTCAATTTTTGAGATCAAAAATTAATTCTTGATATCAAAAATTCCCTAATAAATGTGAAAATTGCACTCCATACATTCCGTAATGAGCCTTTTTCATATTGATAAAAATATGTATTTAAAATGGGTGAGGAGTAGCAGCAACCCGCGAAGTGCTTTCTTGGAAATGAACCTTGTTCAGTTTAATTGGTCGGAGGAAGATTGCACTCAACCGTTTTTCAGTAAAATCTTGTTCCTATGAACTAGGCACTAAGTGCGGCTTATAACCTACTCACCATGTCCTGCAGAAAGTCGATGCGGGAGTGCCTAATACCGCATAATCCCTGCTCAACCCTTTCTCAGCAACCCTCCAAAGCGTTGCTTTTTACACATGTTAACATGTTTCTTTATTCCTGTAGCCAAGTGCCACATCACCGAAAAGGTTCACCTTTTGCTCCCAAATAAAGATTATACTTCTTTCTGATATTTAACTACAAGGGGAAAGTTCAAAGACGTACCACAATAAAACCATAAAGATGAACACTTTCTTTCGGCTCAGCAGACTTTCGCCCTTGGGCTATACCATTCACTCGTGGTCTATCATTCTTGTATGTGTTTGTGCGTGTATGCAAACAATTTTTCAAACAGTAGGATAGAAATGGGGCTTTTGGGCCACCTATGACGTCATAATGACGTCATCAAGTCACGTGACCAACCCCCCTAGGCGGCATAACCCTAAGCCATAGTCCCATAGTCAGGACCCCCAGGACATACTGTGTGAGGACCCCCCAGGTGGCATAACAATAACCCTAAGCCATAGTCAGGAACCCCAGGACATACTATGTGAGGACCCCCCCAGGACATACTATGTGAGGACCCTCCCTAGGAGAGCAAAATTTAGCCAAATCAGCAAAAAGTGTATAAAAAGGATGAGCGAGCTAGAGCATACCATGTGACTATGTAACTATATGACTATGTGACTAACCCCCCGCCCTTGGAAAGTAAAGTTCAGCTAAATCCGCAGAAAAGTGCCGGCAAGAAACTGGTTATGATATCCTCAGAACACATTGCTGTATCATAGATGGCTCTGCAGTGCATGTCTAGGTGGTATAAAAGGATATGCGAGACCCACATTTCGCCCATATCAGTTCTAGCGATTGATGCGACAACAACAATGGCAGCCAGTTCAGGCTCACCAGTACTCTGGCTGGAATGCAATATGACATTTCCATCTATGGAATTGTTCGAGGCACATACATGCACTCAAACTGAGATGGAAACTGCTGTGAAACGTGTTTGTGAAGAGTTTGTTCAGGAGAACGAAGCAAAGAGACGAAAGATGGAACAAGATGGCATTCACATACCCAGTTCAGTCCTATGCCATGGATGCAATGTAATATTTCCATCTATGGATGTGTTTGATGCACTTGTATACACACCAGCTCATGAAGAACAAACTGCAAAGAGACAAAAGACGGGATAAGTAGGGAGAGGCAGAAGGGTTAGTCTTGGTGAAAACGCGCAGAAAAACGGTTTGAGTTTGAGAATGGAACGCATTTACTGCTTGAAATGCGGCGGCTACAGAACCGTATCAAGACACATTTGTTGGAGACTTTAAACCATGGGATGAAATGGTATATTGTAGTACATGCTCACTTTAAGAAATTGACGGCGAATGCAGAAGGTGTCATGACAGAACGAGTGGATAAGTCATTTATCAGCAGTCCAACATATACAGCATACAGTCCAGCGGATATTGAACAGGACTTGCCGGAAGCCTATAAAGAATTGTTTACCAAGTTTGAAGAACATGGGCGACAAGGCTCTGGCTGGTGGTTGGATAACATACTATACATTGAAGTACATACAGCTACGTCGGCGCCTCTGGAAGCAAGCAGTTTTATCCCACAAAGGAAGACAACGAATGTTTCTTATGTTCCGTATTGGCTCACCTTCACCCTTATGAGAACAACCCACAACGCGTGAGTCATTACAAACGATTTGATAAGGAATTAAAGGCAGAGGGCATGACATTTCCCCCGCCGATTACTCACATTCCAAAGTTTGAAAAGGAGAATGATGTGTCCATCAACGTGTTTAGATATTAACAAGATGTAGTTGTTCCTATACAACTTAGTCGAAACGTCAGTGTTAGAGAAATCAACTTACTTCTGATTAGCAATGATAAGAAAAGACATTACTGCTTGATCAAGAATTTTAGCAGACTGTCTTATCGATCAAAGCATAAGACTGCAGCATTTTATTATTTCAACTGTCTTCACGGGTTTATACGACAAGATCTTTTAGATAAGCATCGTGAAGTGTGAGACAGGCATGGAGCACAACGTTTATCATCCTCAAAGGAGCCTATCATCAAGTTTAAGAATGTAGCCAAACTGCGGCGAGTACCTTTTGTGATTTATGCCGACTTTGAATGTTTTACGCAAAAGCATGAAGGAGGGGATAGGTATCAGCATCATCGTCCAAACAGTTTTGCCTATGTGGTTGTCAGTCAGTACGACACACGTGCACGTGTGTTGTTTAGAGCAGCCAAAGGATATGATGATGACCCGTGACGATCAAGAGAATTTTAAGAACGCCGTCGATTGCTACATTTGACATGAGTCTCTAGGAGCGGATCGTGTGAGAGATCATGACCATATCAATGGCAAATACAGCGGAGCTGCACATAATGAATGCAACTTAAAATTCCGACTTGGAAAGGATCAACAGAAAATAAAGATTCTTTTATCATACCTGTGTTTTTCCATAATTTCCTTCATTTCATCATGGAGAAAATTGGAAAATTAAAAAATGAAACGATTACAGTCATTTCCAACGCCATTGAGAAATATATTGCATTCACCATGAGCAATCTAAAATTTACAGACAGCTTTCAGGTTATGAGCACCTGTCTACAGAAGTTTGTATCCAACCTTGCGGCAGAAGGGAAAGATAACTTTTATAGCATGACTTCTCACATCCACGAAAGTGACCAACAAGATTTACTGTTGAGAACGGTAGTGTATCCCTATGATTACGTGGACGAGCCATCAAAGTTTGCTGAAACACAGCTACCGTCAAAGGACAAGTTTTACGGTCAAATCAGCGAAGGTGTGGGATACATTCAACTGTACCACATTCGGTGAATACCACGACCTATACCTGATATCAGATGTGTTACTAATGGCTGACGTGTTTGAAAATTTTCGTCAAGTATCTCTCAACACCTATTTCCATGAACTGCTGCAGGGCTTCACCAGCTCCTCATCCGTCTGCACCGCCTCGTCCTGCAAAGCGCACCATTGCCTCTCAAAACGTAATTGAATACCTTTCCATTATACACTTCGCATCGGCCTCCCTTTTTTCTTTCCTTTTATTGCTACTGGACGAGTGAGATCATCGCGACACCACACAACCTAAACTTCAAAATTAGATAAAATCTTAAGGTACACACTGAAATATTTAAAATGTAGAGTGCGAATGACCAAGCCCTCCTCGGACTGCTGCTGGTTGAGGTGGCCATCGTCAATACCGTAGAGAAAGAACCACCACTTGGACGCTTGCCTCACGCACTTGGACGCCTGCCTCAGGCACTTGGACGCCTGTCTCACGCACTTGGACGCTTGCCTCACGCACTTGGACGCTTGCCTCACGCACTTGGACGCCTGCTTCACGCACTTGGATGCCTGCCTCGCGCACTTGGACGCTTGCCTCACGCACTAAAATAAGTGCATTCCGGCTCCCAAATGAAAGATGTATTGAGAAATATAATAATAATTGCTAATACTACACCACATTCATCATGAGCGTTATATGGTTGTAAATTAGCAACGACACAGTGTTTAATTTCGCTTTTGTCCCGAAATAAGTGCATTGGTTTTTAGCATTCAATAGATCTGTGCTTTCTGGACAAGAACTTCGAGGCCCGTGACAAACTTAATCAATAGGGACATGACAGGAAATGACATGAGCCTGTCAATCAATGTCATCAACTCCTTCAAGGTCGGATGATCCTCCCACTCCGACAGTAATTCGGCGACCGGCAGCTTGAACACGTCCACTTTTAGATGAGTTTCACTTTGGTTACGTTTACCAAGCAATAGAAATGAAATTTTTTCTTGCGGTTACAATGAGCCTATCCCGCTCTCCATCTATCCACCAATGAGAAAGAAGGAATCTTCTGATATTACGTCATTGGAAATAAAGGTCATTCCCTTTAAGCTCACAAATGGATGGTAACAACTCACCCAGGCTTGTTGTGGGATGGATGGGAGTGAAGACAGGCTAAAAGTGGAGGACGCGAATTGCGCTTTTACTCGTAAAAGCTCGTTTTACGAAATAAAACGTTAGTTTTACTTCACAAAAGCTTGAATTCGCTTATCTCCACTTTTAGATGTTACTGAAGTCCGAAGCAGGGGAGCCTGCCATTCTGAATGAACTGCGCAAAAAAGGTCGCGAAAAAAGCAATTACTCGTAAGAGGTGTTGCCAATTAAGCAATGTTAGATCCGATTTGTAATATGAAATGAAATAAATCCCGAAATCTAAGTTCTACTTGTTTTACTTGCTTTCCATGGTCTCGGTAGGGGAAGTGGAAACACTCCCAGCCCATAATGGGATCTTGTAATAAAATATAAAGTAAATTGTCTAACAGAGAGTGTAAACAGTCTGTTTAAAATCTCATGCCAACAGACTGTCTGACTGAGTATCCTCTATCCTCTCAATGCTGCTCCCTCTAGATGGATCCCAACCTAGGATACTCTATGCTATGTGTCTTTTGAAGGCAATAATACTGATTTATTGCTCTTTCATGACAAATAGATCTTAACACAACAACGCTTACGTAAATTTAAAACATGGCACAGGAGAATTAAAACTATCTGTGCTTTACCAATGCATGTTGAAGTTCTGAATACCTGAACAAATGGCAGAACTTGCTCTAAACCATTGGCATTATTATTATTATTATTGATTCGATTGAAAATTTCGGAAAATTAAGTGACCAGAAGCTTTAAAACACTCATTAAACTGGATTAAAAACAATCCCAGTGATAAAACTCACTAAATACTGTTCTTTTTTAACCTAGTCCCATAATGGTACTATGGGCCTTGGTCATATGGTCATATGGTCACTATGATACAGACCCCTGACGTCTCTTGGCTTTATTGAACGGTCCGTAACTGCGGGATCTGCTGGGACGGGGGATGTCTGTATCCCCCTCTTTTTTCTTAGTCGAGAAAATAAAGGTCAACGGTTAATGAGACCGGGGTGTGGTTAACATTGACCGTATTGCCTAGAAACCGTCTCTTGTGTAATACAATGTGATTGTTCATAAACGGTCTGTTTGATGAATAAGGTGACTAACGCCATAGGGTTGATTGCATTGTGGGGAAATAGCTGGCGAGGTTATGACTGGCTATTTCTTAGACTTGCTAGTTGCCGTTGCGGTTCTTTACACATCCTCCCTTTTGCTTACCCTTGCCTTTGGGTCTGAAAGTGGATGACCTGTAGCAGAGGATTGTTTAATTAGTAATGGTCCTGTCCGCTGCTTTGGAGGGCCCTATGGAGTAGAGACCCTGGAGCACGTCTTGGGAGAAGTCTTTAAGATAGTACTTAATAAAGGAATTGGGTGAAGCCCAGCAACACTTCTTAAGTATATCTGACAGCGACACATTTTTTTCCCGAGAGGTCTTTCTTGAACTTGGGCATATAGGAGATAGTAACGGCTTTTTTGGTTCTCTGACCTATACACCTCTGTAAGCTCAAGATATTGACGCAGGGTTTTGACGGGACACAATGAGACTAAGTCCTCAGTAGTTCGTTCCTCTGGTAGGGATGGTAATTTGGTATGGTTGAACGTACCCATCCCGTGGGTTATGATATTGGTCTTGACAAACAAACCGATCCTAGGGACGAGGGTGATGCTTTCCTACTCCCGTCTCCTTGCTTACCGTTCTGTCCAGGGCATGTAACTAGATCCTTCTCTTGTCTGACACTAGGGCTAGTAAAAAGGTGAACTTTACCGTGTCACTTCCTTTCCAAAAATATCAGGGCGTTGAAGGTACTTGGTACTAGAGAAAGGACCCAGTGCACTACGTTAGGGAACGAGTTTACCTTGAAATGTCAAACCAGTTGAGATGGCCGAATCGTCCTCAGGGTCACAGCCCCTTGACGCCTTGAGTCTGGAGCCTATGGCCGCTCTGTAAGCTTCGATGGAACTTACTTTTAACCCTTCATCTAGGAATAGGTGTCACTGCTGGTGAAGCTTGAAACGGGTCTAGCTTAGACTTGCTACACCAGGAAGCAAATCTGTTCCACTGAGCCCTCTACACCTTTGCGGTAGATTATGATTCTACACACCTTTTTCTACTACCTCTTGCGAGAATCCTTTCTCTTTTCAGAAAGATTGGTCAGGCACCAAAGGTGTAGGTTTAGTAGATGGAGCGCTGGGTGGAAATGTTGCCAATTGAGCTGGAATCTTCTTGGTTATCTTGCATCGAAGCGGCAAGGCAAACCAAGGGGCTTCCGGCATCCATGGGATCGCCAGCAGTAGGGCCCGTGGGCTTAGATCCAATACCGTTGTAGGACTTGTGTCAGGATTGCTTGTGGCGGGAATGCATAAAGCACTTCTTGTACAGACCATGGGCAGCTGAGGGCATCTATTACCCACACCGCTTGATCTGGACATGGGAAGATATTTGCAAACCTTACCTGATCACTAGTGGAGACGGCCTAACTGGACCATTCTTCGATTGCTATTAGAAGATTTGGTAGGGACTCCATGGCCTGTAGTCTTACCTTTATGTTCAACGGGATTCCCGTTTATGGCTTAAGAGATCTATTTCTTTCTCTCTACTCTACTCTTCTCGAAAGACAATGTCTTGTTTCAGAGTTAGCTCTGATTTGGCAAAATGACCACAAGATCTGCCTGAAAGCCTTAGGGTCTGATAATGGGCTATCTTTTTGGTCTTGGTGGGCTAGAAACCAATCGTCTAGATATTGGAATACTAACATGCCTTCCAGACTGGCCCGTGATTTTAGTACTTTCATGACCTTTGAAAACACGTATGGGGCAGTAGACAGGCCAAAGGGGAGTGCCAGAAACCAGAACTGCTCTCGATCTAAACCCAGATTGTTTTGCCTGAGCGGTGCAATGGAGTGTAGAGAAAGGCGTCAGATATGTTTATAGACGTGACCCACATCCCCACTTGTGAGCTTTCTTGACTTTGGCAGTGTCCATCTGAAATGATGTCACTTTAGGAACTCATTTATTTAGGAGAGCTCTATTAATAATTTCCACTCCCTGGATTTCTTGGGGACCAGAAAAACTCTGCTGGAAAACGCTCTCTGGTTTACTGGCATTTCTTTTATGGCCTCCTTTTCCTTAATGTCAATAACATTTCTTGGAGGCTAAATCTCTTTTCGAGCCCTCTGCGTAAGAGGTGAAAAAGCTTTCTGGCACTTGGGAGGCTAGAGAAATGGATGGCTTGTGGCCTCTCGAGTCCCGTTTGAAGGAAGGAAGGGGGGAGGGGGTAGCCGTTTTTGAGCCAATGAATTACTCGGCGGAGAGCCCCCATTTCCTCCCAGATTTGCCAAAACTTGTCTAACCTTAATCTTACCGTTTAAAAGAAATGTTGCAAGACACCAAATTTTGTAAGTTTTCTCAGTTTGTTAATATATCGCCAAGAGACAAGGGAGTCTCTGGTCGGTACATTGGTTGGCTGTTACCTGCTTTGCTGTGAAGACTGTCCCTCTATCTTGCTGCCACTGCTTTAAAAGTTTGGGGGACACTTTGTCATTGAGGTGTAGGTCTTTCCATCGTGTCTTTAAAGCTTTCAAGGTGTGGTCCTGAAGAGACAAGATGTTGAGTACATCAGTGGTCTTCCTTCTCTACTACTGGAAAGTCCGAATCATTCCGGACGGATGTTATGCAAACTGTCCTTTTTGTCGGCTGTTCGAATGCCTATAAAGGAATCAGCTCATCTGAGGACCGATACGGGGCCGGTCTCACATCACAGCGTTTCGAGGTGTGAAAGCGAGACAGAGTATGGCCCTCGCAGGTGTCCATCCTCTTGAATTCCTTTGATCGCACTGTTGTAGCACTAGTGGACAGTGTGATCAAGACGGCTTGTTGTAGGAGGATAGTCTGGGAGGTCAGCTGTATGGGGGATCCTCTCAATCAAGACATGTTGAACCGGAGGTCACGTTTGCCAGGCGCGCGATCTCCTGAATGATTTTCCCTAAGTAGCACATCCCCTGGGGCTGTGGCCTAGAGGCCCCCGAAGGGGTGGTATTCTCACTGCGGGGAGTGAGGTCCAGGGGAGTGAATCCTGATCGGGCGTCTCCCTGGTCACTCCCTGGCGATCTGACATAATCGACTTTTTCAGGCCAGCAACGAAGCCATAAGAGAACTGTAAGTGTCTCCACTAATCACACAGTTAGACATATTAAAGCACATAAGATATCCCTTCAAGCTTTATCCAGTGATCAAGTGTGTTAAACCATTGTAAATTGGTGTCTGTAGTTAATTCCGACGATTTTATACTGAAGTAAATGTCTATAGGCGTATTGTAGCCACTTCGACCCCGAGGTAGTATATGTAACAGTTTCCTGCTTTAGGAAGATTAAGGCTTCGTCTCCGAGGCACTCGTAGCCTGCTAGGTCCTGATGGCAATTGCCTACAGTTCCGAAGAGCTTCCTGCTCCTTCCCTTCGGGGATATCCTATTTAGCCACTGTCTCTGAAAAGGCCTTTAGTTTTGCCTTTTTACGATTTTTTTGCTTGAAACGAATGCGTCTGACTTCGAGCCAGTGCCTGTTCTAATTGGCGTGGAGACCTAGCCCAGAATCACCGAGCTGGTTTTCCTCATGGCCTCTTTCACAAACTCGGGTGTGATAAAGGGGTTCGAGGGCAGAACTTTTCGTTTATCCCGCCTGCGATCGTTTTTAGTCCTGTTTTTATGGACCACTTTCCAGTCCTTGGGTGTAAGACTTTGGCACTCTGGACAAGTGTTTCATTCGTCACAGAGTGACCTCCTACAACGATCGCAAGCCAAGTGTGGGTTGTGTGCCGAAAGGGGGGATGAGTGCACTGCAGAAATTTGGATGACCTCTGTCATATCTGAAAGACAAGCAAAGAAAAGGCCAGATGATAGCTGTAAGTGTCACCAGTAAACACACAGTTAGACATATAATAACACTTAAGACATCACGTCAAGCTTTATCCAAAGACTAAGTGTGTTAGGTCATCGTGAATTACCGTGTATAGGAAATTCCGACGATCTTAGACAAAATTAAATGCTTATAGGCGTATTTTGACCGCTTCCCATGTGCCGTAACGGGATGGGGGGGCCGAAACGGGCACGGTTTTGGGTGCCGTTATGGGACGGTCCCAAAAGTGGCCCCTGCTCATGACCCTGGTGCCGAAATGAGCTTACTCTGAGTACCATTACGGGCCTTGGTGCCATTATGGACCCCTACCCATGACCCTGGTGGCGAAATGGGCCATTCCTGGGCACCATTATGGGCCTTGGTGCCGTTATGGGTCCCTGTCCATGACCGTGGTGCCGAAATGGGCTTACCCTGGGTGCCATTATGGGCCTTGATGCCGTTATGGGCATCTGCAAATAGCCCTAGGGGCCGAAATAGGCTAGCCTTGGGTGCCGTTGTGGGTCTTGGTTCCATTATGGGCCTCTGCCCGTGGCCCTGGGGACCAAAATGGGCTCACCCTTCATGCCATTATGGGCCCTGGGGCCGTCATGGGGCCCTAACCATGGCGCTGGGGGCCGTTATGGCCTCGACCCATAACGGGCTTCTCCACCCCAGGCCCATAGGCCATTACGGGATGGGGGTGCCGTTCCTGGTACCGAGAGGTGCCATAACAGACTCGTCCAAGACGGGCCCCTTCGTCCCCAACCTATAGGCTGTGACAGGACGGGGGTACTGGGTATGGCACTCAGAGGTACCATAACGGTCCCAAAATGGGCATTTGGCGACAAAACGCCAGAGAACCGTCAGAAACGCCTAAAAAGCATTTTTTTCGCTTGGTCCAAGATCAGAGGTATAAAATCTGCTTAAATACCTGATCGGTCCCATGGAGTGACAGCTTAAGCAGTGACTGGCCATTCAGTGATGGAGCAGTAGGCTAGATAAAGCTTGGAGTCGATGCAGGCAATGTGGACTCCACGGCGATGTGTGCTGGAACCAGTACATAACTCTCGATGTTGTAGCTTCTGGTGGAGAAGACAGGCACACTTCCCGGGACTAAGTAAAGGTGTCACCGTGACGTGTAAACTCAACATCTACCGGACCGAAGTACAAGTGCTAAAAATCTTGCTTTAATCGCGGGCTAATTTTATCTAAATTTCAAGTAGAGATAAATTAGTCATTCAGCATTAAAACAAACTATTTCTAAAGCAAATTCGCAGCTTGGACTGGCTCCTTTTCAATAAAATTGCGGAGCACACAGAATGGTGTGTGTTGGTAACACCACGCTTAAAAGGAATGGCCTTTATTTCCAATGACGCAATATCAGAGGATTCCCTCTTTCTAATTGGTGGATGGATGGAGAGCGGGATAGGCTCATTCTAACTGCAAGAAAAACTTTCATTTCTATTGCGTGGCAAACGTAACCAAAGGATAAATCCATCTAAAATCTAAAAGCGAGTTCAAAGCTTTTACGAAGTAAAATCCGTTACTATGAACTACAATTTACAAACTACCTTTCTATTTTTGACTCTTTAAAAGAAAGCCCACAGTTTACGTTTCATTAGATGTAATAAAAATAGTATCTGTGAAAATATTAATGTATCTAAAATGTTGGCTAGTTGTTTCAGCTGCATACTTTGCAGGAGGATTGCTCAGTTTTGGCTGCGTGCTGGACGATGGCGCTTGCTAACACGTGCGCACCTACCAGTTTGTCATCCACGTCCGCTACTGTAATGTACACAAGCACCACAAAGTATCTCCAGAGTTCATCACTGTTAAGTCTGAACAACTCATTTTAACTTAGTATCTGAACACAGATGGGCTTTTCGAATTGCCTTTTTCAGTTATAACAGAGGTTGTTCTGTTGCCAGTTTGCACCTCAATTATGCGACCAAATACCAAACTATAGTCAAATTAAATGGTTCTGTTGCAAACTGTTTGCTGTGGCATCAAGTGGGAGGCCTTTTTATATCAACATCTAGAATACTACGTGTAGTATTAAACCTAACAAGGTAGTTACAGGTACAAGCTGCAAAGTCATAGGCAAGTTGGTACATGGCTGCTGAGGGCTCTACGTACGACAAAACTGAGACCAAGTCAGGCCCCTGTGGAACAGCCCTGTTCTTCCACTGCGACTGTGTCAACGCTTCTAACACAACACGATGACTCTGTCAGTAAAAATCACTGCGACTGTGTCAACGCTTCCAATACAACATGATGACTCTGTCAATAAAAATCACTGCGACTGTGTCAACGCATCCAACACAACACGATGACACTGTCAATAAAGATCACTACGAATGTGTCAACGCTGCCAACACAACACGATGACTATGTCAGTAAAAATCACTGCGAATGTGTCAACGCTTCTAACACAACACGAAGACTCTCAGTAAAAATCACTGCGAATGGGTCAACGCTTCCAATACAACATGATGACTCTGCCAATAAAAATCACTGCGACTGTGCCAACGCTTCTCACACAACACGATGATTCTGTCAATAAAAATCACTGCGAATGTGTCAACGCTGCCAACACAGCACGATGACTCTGTCAATAAAAATCGTTGAGTTCACCATTTCCATTTTCGAAAAATCCAACGATGCACTTGAGTTTCTGAAAAATCTCCCAAATTCGTTCCCACTTGCAAACATAGTTTGCAAATGAGTATGCTTTGCTAAGAATTCTGGCTGTTTAATCCTTCTTTTTTTCATCCAAGGAGGTTTCCAGAAAACTCCAGCTACGCTATTTGACGTAGGATGATGAAATTTATCACAGAGATAGAGGGTGATGAGATGTCGTGAAATCCGCAATTTTTTTTGACCTTGACTTTCAAGGTTAAGGTCAAATTGAGATCAAAGCATTTTTGACCTCAAAGTGGTTTCCAGAAAACTCCTCCTACAGGGTTTGTAGAAGAAAGGTTGGCAGAAACATAGAGGGTAATGAGTTCTCGTGAAATCCGCAGAATGTTTTTACCTTGACCTTGATGTCAAAATATTTTTTCAAACCCCCACTTATCACGTAAAATTGCTGGAAATAGCGCTCAAATCCTCCTTTCAACACGTGTACGGTGTCAGTAGTTAGTAACAACGTGGACTGGATCTCGGCATTCAGGGTCAAGGTCAAGGTTATGTTATACAAAGGTATATTGTAATCCGTTAGAGAGAAAATGTCCATTATCTCGAAAACGGTTAGAGATAAGGCGATTTTGAGCTTATTTTAGACCCTATGGGCCTAAACGACGTTATATAATATGCACAATGGAGACCTTGGTCATGGTCATGGTCAAGATCAAAAACCGGAAGTTGACCATTATCTCGAAAACTGTTAGAGATAAGGCGATTTTGAGCTTATTTCGACGATTTTGGGCCTAAAAGACGTTATATAACAGGTACTTCGGTGATCTTAATCTCAAACGTCACGGAAGTTGACCATTATCTCGAAAACGGTTAGAGATAGAACAATTTTGAGTTTATTTTCAACCCTTTAGGCATAAAAACGTTATGCAAGAGGTACCTCGGTGACCTTGACCTCCTCCGTCATGAACAAGGTCAAAAACCGGAAGTTGACCAGTATCTCGGAAACGGTTAGATATAGAATAACTTTTAGCTTAATTTCGACTCTTTGGGCATAAAAGACGTTATACAAGATGTACCCCGCTGACCATGACCTCCTCCGTCATGGTCAAGGTCAAAAACCGTAAGTTGACCATTATGTCGAAAACGGTTAGAGATAGAGCGATTTTGAGCTTATTTTCGACCCTTTGGGCCTTAAAGGCGTTATATAGGAGGTATCTCGGTGACCTTGACCTCCTCCGTCATGTTCAAGTTCAAAATCCGGAAGTTGATCATTATCTCGAAAACGGTTAGAGAAAGAGCAATTTTGAGCTTATTTTCGACCCTGTGGGCCTAATAGACGTTTTATAAGAGGTTCCGCGGTGACCTTGACCTCCTACGTCATGTTCAAGTTCAAAAACCGGAAGTTGACCATTATCTTGAAAGCGGTTAGAAAACTGAATTTGATTATTTGTACCGAAAAGAGACAACATTATATTTACTTCGATGTCCTCGTTGAAGATAATGATTCGAAACACTGAAAAATGGGTCTTTGATTGTACCATTGCAAGTGGGTGCCATTTCGCTACGTGTAGCGAAATTCGGTTTAGTTAACTTTGCCTTCTTAAAAAGTATTGGACAGGTCTAGTACAAGCACTAATATCGATAACCCTTTAACAAGTGTTTTTGTTAAAACAAAAACGGATATGTGTCCCCAGCCCCCAATCAGTCACTTTGAACAGAACGAATACAGAAGTAAACCTGATTACCAAGATTACCTTGCTTGCCAGTGAGTATTCTGTTGTGAGAAGGACGTTTAAGCCATTGAAAATGTCACTTGATTAGTTAAAGAAGGGACAATAGTTCACAATGTTCAGTGTTTCAAATTTTTTAGAACACTCGAGAATTTAAATATTAATATGCGCTACACCACGATAGCTGTAATGGATATGCATGACGCCTGAGGATTGATAATCAAAGTTTTTAACACGTATCTATTACTACTTTCCGTCGACAATATTCCAAAACTCGTAAATAATGACGTCATAGGTACAACAGTGGCATGCCAAAAAATTCCTTGCTTAAAAGTAGTCTCATAATGTATTTTGTGCCGAAGCGCTAGGTTCATTAGTTTTTGAATCATTGAGCTTTAAAACATAAATGAGGTCATATAACTTGTAATTGATGATGTCATAGTCAGAAAAATTAACATTTCGGAACCGTTCCAAAAAAAACAAAAAAAAAACGAAAAGCTGTACTCGCAGTGAGCCGGAAGAACTATCTTGGATATTGAAATCGATCTCCCTCCTCAACCATTGTAGCAGGTACACTTTGAACACTTTTTTCTACATCATGTATATAAGCATTTTTTGAAATTAAGAAAAAAAATCGTTACAAATTTAAAAATTAAAAGATCTACTAAAAATAAAAATTGGCATACAGGGCTATCAAGGAATGTTTTCTGCCAAAAATCAATTCAATCCGGCAAAAAAAATATTTAGCGCACCAGCCGGAAATCGAATCACGGACTCGTGATTTAAAGTCTAACACGCTAACAGTAGTAGGAAAAGGAGAGTTTTGGACCACTTGATGACGTCATACTGTCTGGAAGTGACGTCATAGTGTCTTGACCGGAAGTGTTGCCTGGACCGGAAGTGTTGTCTGGACCGGAAGTGCTGTCTGGACCGGAAGTGAGGTCACGATAAGCGTTAGAATAGGCGCGGCCATCCATGACGTCATAATGAGGTCATAATGAGGTCATAATGAGGTCATAATAAGGTCATAATGAGGTCATAATGAGGTCATGCTGTGTGGCGGCTTCCTAGGGTTTCAGTCGAAGTCAATGAAGTCAAGCTTTCATTTCCGAAGTCAATCGACAACAGACCCTAAAAAGTGATGACCTCCCCCCCCCTCGAAATTGTGATTTTTGCATATTTATCCGTTTCAGACGATTCTGAACATTTTTCCTTTTTTTTTGGGTCGACCCCCCCCCCTAGGCGGCAGTCGGGACTGACCCCCCCCCCTAGGATATACTATGTACCGACCCCCCCCCCCTAGGATATACTATGTACCGACCCCCCCCCCCTTCCCAGGAGAGCAACAAAAACTTTTGCCGAATCAGCATGATAAAATCCTATATAAGTGTGGTGTCTCAAGGCTTAGAGACATTGTCAGACACATCATGGATAACACACCAGCTATCATCATTGATGACTTAACAGCGTTTCAAGCGAATGAATCTGTTTGCATCTGGGTAAATATGCGTGATGAAGCTGAAGCAGCTGATGTTACATATGCTTTGGAGGAGGTGCTACAATTTCCAACTCAGATCACTGCAGTGAAGCCTGACGTAGTAATTACATTTATGTGGAACAACCGCATAGTAACACTGACTCAACGATACTGCAAGTGTCAAGTGTGGTTGGAATATGAGGGACAACCCCATAACTGCTGCTGATATATACTAAAATCTTTCAGGCCCTTTTAAGGGCCATCCTATATTATGAAATGAAGCAAAAAACATGTCTGTCTGTGTGTGTGTGTGAGAGAGAATACATTTTATCACATTTCAGGTCTAGTTGGCGGATCAATACCATTTGGCAGACCATTTGACTTCACCGCTAGATGTCTCTGCTTTACAGCTGTACAACTTCACAACTGTAAGTGAGACATTCATATATATAAGTAAAATTCTGCTGAGTCAGCAATTTTAACATTTTTGAGCAAGTTTGAAAAGTTACACACCATATTTTGATTACATGGAAGTAGCATAAAAGCATGAGTGAAACATGTCAACTAGTCAACTGGTGATACATTCTGCTGAGTCAACAATTTTGAACGAGTATTGAATAAGTTTGAACAAGTTACACACCATATACCATCAAAGTTTTATAAAAGGAAGAGTGACGAGAAAATACTTCACAATGTCGGCATTACTTCTTGACAGATGTATGACTATGGATGACGTCTTCAAAGTGAACTATATTGACTTTGTGTTTTCAAAGCTTCCTGCTTTTGAATCGGATTGGATGCTGCAAGTGAAGAATTTGCATCTGCATTGGGAAGCTGTGGGAAAGGCTATTTCAAGAGATCGTTTCATCCGCTCGTTTCTACATGAATGTGAAGAACTGCATTTACTATCAACTTACAACATTAATTTAGCATTTATCAACGCGAATACAATTTGGGCAACTGACCTCATGTTAGTTGTAGCTACTAGAATTATTCTACATTATGATGATGATGTTCCAAATAATTTATCAGACCTTGTTCGGTTCAACCATGGACGAGTTGAAGTGAATTCAAAAGTTTGCAAGTTCTTTGAAAAGAAAGCTGACTCAGCAGATAGTTGGGTATAAAAGGGAGTGAACTCAGCAGAGTGGAGTCATTTCTCAGCAGACAGTTGGAGGGAGTGGATCATCAATACATTGTGGCAGTCATGGAGAACAAGACAAGCAGCAGCAGCAGCAGCTTTAAAATTAGTGCTAATTTAACCATTACTGTGGAGCATGGAGAATATGGGCCATTTCTACGCATCACACGTGGAGAGAGATTGTGTGCTTATTCACCATCTTTGTGGAAGATTGTGTGCCAGAGCTTGAAAAATTTACGCGACATTGGCTTCAAACTATACTTAACGCAAACGAAGTGGCTTGAAGTCATTTCATACTTGGATATGCGCTATGTGAGTTTTGTGCGCACGTCACGGTTTGAAGGGAAAGAATACACACATCACATCAACATGAATGATGGTGAATGGGAGACACTGCTTCAGGAGATGGACAACATCAACTCAGCCCTATCGCCATGTGAGGAATGTCATGTCATAACTCCTATCAAGCTGCAAAAGGATGGTCGGATGAAGGTGTCAAAGCTATCCAAGAAAAGGCTGGCTGAAGTTCAGTTGGAGAACATGAACGTACAAAATCAACTTGGACTTACCTGCGACTATTGTGGTGCTTGTGGATATGTGGAAGATTATCATTGCCACTGTCACAAGTATAATTGCAAGATGTGTGAACCAAACAACTTCTGCGGCAAGTGTGGAGTACTTAAAGTCTGTGAAGCAAAGTAGAAGTCAGAACTTGCTCGATTTCACGATGGATGAGTTGAAGTGAATTCAAAACTTTGCAAAATGTTTGGATATATAGTTGAACATAAAAGGTAGTGAAGTTATCATTGTGTAACCATGCAGAAGAAGACAAGCAGCTTTAAAATTAGTGAAAACGTAACCATTACTGTGCAGCATGGAAAATTTGGACAATTTCTACGAATCAAACGTGGAGGGCATTGGGTTGCTTTATCACCATGTTCGTGGAAGTGTATATGTGAGAAATTTAGAAATTTATACACCATTGGCTTCAAAGTATACTTAACACAAACGAAGTGGCTGGAAGTCATTCCAATCTTGGGTAAGCGCTATATAACTTTTGCACATACAACACTACTTCACGGGCAAGGATATACGAAGTACATCAACATGGATGATGGTGAATGGGAGACAATGCTTCAGGAGATGGATAACATTAACTCAGTCTTGTTACCATGTACGGAATGTCATGCCATAACTCCTATCAAGCTGCAAAAGGATGGTCGGATGAAGGTGTCAAAGCTATCCAAGAAAAGACTGGCTGAAGTTCAGTTGGAGAATATGAACGTACAAAATCAACTTGGACTTACCTGCGAGTATTGTGGTGCTTGTGGATATGTGGAAGATTATCATTGCCACTGCCACAAGTATAATTGCAAGTTGTGTGAACCAAACAACTTCTGCGGCAAGTGTGGAGTACTTAAAGTCAGTGAAGCAAAGTAAAAGTGACACTGAAACAAGATGGACGCATGTTTTAAAAATGCTTATATTGACTTGATGATTGCTAAACTTGCTTGCTGTGGCACTCCAGACTATCAACTTTATCATTTGGACGCTTTTTGGGATGTTGTACATCATAGTCTTGATGTGATTGAACTGCATTCAAGATTTCTTGGAGAATGTCATAAAATTGGAATAGAAGAAGATCTTGACTTTGACTTTGATTCTGCACTTTATTCTGCTCGTACTGATGTAGAAGTATATTTCACCGTAGTTGATCATTTGAGAGATTGTTGTAAAGAAGAAGAGGAAACCGAGCAGCTTTATCAGGTAAGTTATATAAAACCTTTTTAAACATGTTTATGACAACATAGTGAATTGTTTCTCAAAGACATAACAATGTTTTTCTTACTAGCAAATTTAGTTTTATGTGAGTGGTTTCAACGTAAACAAAGAAAGAACATGATAGAAGAGGCAGCAAATATATTAAAAGATATTTTATTACAGGAAGAAACCGACATGTCAGAATAAAGAAGCAAAGTCAACATGGAGAATCTTGTACTATTCAGTGGTCACAAGGACGTTCTTTCAAACATGTTTCCAACACGACTTGAAAAGTATGGATATGTGTTCAACTCAAGTGAAGCGTTGTATCAATATGAGAAAGCAGTGTTTCGTCACCGTCCAGATATTGCTTCAGCCATTGTGTCATCCAGAAATGGATATGAAGCGAAACGTATTGCTTAAGGGATAAAACCATGTCCTTTATGGCATACAGTGAAGAGAAGTAAAATGCAAGATGTTTTACAAGTCAAACTGGATCAGTGTGTATTGTTTCGCAACAAGTTGAAAGAATGTAAAGACAAAACTTTAGTTGAAGCAACGTATGATCATTGGTGGGGAGCTGGTGTAAAACATGTGTCATCTGAATATCCTGGTCAGAATATTATGGGAAAGTTGTTAGAAATGTTGTGTGAGGGCGCGGCAAATGTATCCTAGAAGATCTCAATTTCTCACAGAAGCCTATCAAGATGCTACTAGCAAACCTCATGGTTATTTATTCATTGATTTAAAACCAAAGACAAATGATAAACTACGTATTCGTACAGGCATTTTACCAAAAGATACACATTATGTATATATTGATAAAGCAGTGTATGAACAAGAACCAACTCATTTGACCATTCGCAGTCAAGATGTCTAAACGTATTCGAGCGAACCAACCGTTTCTTCATTTGCTTGCACGCAGTGGGCCTAAACGACGTAAATCCTTGCTACAGCAAGCTACAAAGGAGGAATTAACAAGCTTGTTTGAAATTTGTTTGAATATATTGCAAGGACATTTACCCTTAAGCTCAAAACGGTTTAAGGAATTTAAACGTGAACGTCATACGCTACGTACTCTAGCAGATAAGAAGATATCCCTTCGACGAAAAAAGAAGTTGATTAATCAGAAAGGAGGATTCATTGGAGCTATTGCTAGATTGGCATTGCCCTTGTTAGCCAAACTACTGCTAAAATGAAACATACGATGAAAATGGTTCTCATTCCTGAATATGAATATAAAATGTTGCTAGAAAAGAAGGGAAAAGATGGTGAAATCAAAACGAAAGTCAATAAACTTTTACGTGGGAAACGAACGCGTGAAAAGGCTATAGAAATGTCTCAACTTCTTGGTCGTCATTTACGAACAAGTCAGTCTAGGCAGCAAAAGCCCTCATCATCATCATCATCACCTGAAAAGCCAGAAAAGTTATTTTTAAGTCATTTTCAACCTATCTATCATGGAAAAATAACACAACTTTTAGCAGAACTGAAGAAATATGGTACGACATGGTCAGACAAGAATGAACTTGTGTTGAAAACGGGCGATATTATAGCAAATTCCAATATGGTTGATTTGATGAAAGAAGCATTGGTGGCGACAAGAAGAAAAGAACGAGCCATACCACCACATGGTTGGCATCCGTTTATCCAGGAAATTGTAGATGCTAATATTCCAAAAACAATGTTTAGTAAAAAGACCACTCGTGACGACATTACAACAGAAATGAAACAACGTCAACAAAGACAGTTTCCTGAAGGATGGGTAAATTTTTAACATGGCTGAAAGAGCTATGTTGTTGCCAAGAAGATAAACCAACTATTCCTGTAAAAATAAGATGTACAAGTGCTTGTTGTGAAGGAGAAGTCATAGATCATCATGATGTGAAAGATCATTTACATACTTGGTCGAATGGCGCGCGCTATCGTGAAGTATATAGACAACGTCAACGCACCTATACCATTTAGTTCCCATCATGGAGTCGACAAGCTTTTACATCACTTTGCCTAGCAATGCGAGTATGACCTATTATCCCAACAACAAGGCTTCGAATTATCAAATTCGTATGCCTCGAACTATTTATCTGAATGGAAAATATGAAGTGGCTTTAGCTGAAATTCAATATCCACATACATGGACAACGATGAGACATGACATGGACTATTCTATTCAGTATCGACAACAACCACTGACAGAGACACTTGAGACTATTAATATTCTTTATGGCTACTATAGATCCATACAAGAAATATGTCAGGCAGTGAATGAAGAAGCAACTAATTCTATGAAAGATGACCTTAAAGAAGCTATTCGGATAAAGTATGATAGAATTAGACGACGTGTGTTTCTATTTCTAAATTATGGTTTTGAAGTGTCCTTTTCCGCTGGATTGGCTGAGATTTTAGGATTTATCCCAGATCAATGGTATACTGAAACATGTACAGCTGAACATAAAGCGGATGTGAAACAGGGATTTTATACACTTTATGTGTATTGTAGCATTTGTGAACCACAAGTTGTTGGTGATTATTATGTTCCCTTACTACGTTCTGTTGGCATACAAGGTCATGATGGCGACATTATCATGAAAACGTACGGCGAACCGCATTATGTTCCTGTAAACACGTCCAAATTTGACATGATAGAAATGAATATTAAGGATGACACAGGCCATAATGTTCCATTTCAAACTGGAAAGGTGATCTGTAAACTTCATTTTCGACCAAAAGCATTATGAAAGCTTATACACACGATCCGTCGGCATATCGCAACCATTTTCTTCGTCAAGTGGGCGGGGAATTACCAGGATTCAAAGGAGCGCGAATCCAATATGGCGATGGTATTGGTTAAATACTGGGATCATTGGCTCGCAAAGCTATTCCACTACTTAAGGCTGGGGCTAAGATCGTTGCGCCACATCTTAAGAAGGCTGCAAAGAATGTCGCGAAAGATGTGACGGGTCGAGTAGCAGAACGTGTGTTTGGAGAACAAAAGCGTGTGCAACCGACGAAACGTGCCAGAAGACGAAAAACAGCCAGACGGATAACATCAAAATATCGCAAAGATATCTTTTGAAATCATGTCTCTCATTCATAATCATTCGTGTGAATGTAGTCTTTCTCCATTGGAATGGTTTCACGTACCACCAACGCAAACTGCTGTAGAGAAAAGTTATAATGTTGACTATCAACCACTTACAAGCATTAGAGAAGGCGCTCCAATAGAATTCTACATTCCTGCGAGTACAGAAGAATATCTGGATTTAAAGAACAGCAAACTTCATATTGTATGTCGCATTGTCAAGGCCGATGGAACAGAGTGTGGCGCAGATGATAATGTCTCTTGCATCAATGATGTGTTTAATGGGTTATGGTCTAATATTGAATTGTTTCTGAATGATCGTTTGGTTTCGCATAGTAATAATACTCATGGTTATACCAGCATTATCTCTCATCTCATCCATGACTCGGAAGAAAGTCTGCATTCTGAGCGCTCTATGCGTCTCATGTACAAGGATACTGCTGGGTCAATGAATAGTCATGAGGTGAAAAGACCTAATCATGAACGATATGTATCCGGGTTTCATGTCAATGCTGACGGCGGTGACTTGGCTGAGCAAGGAAACAATGGCTTACATCATCGTTATTTGCATACTCGTCTTAGCCGTGATGTTATGCTCGCAGGTGGTTTAAGGATAGATTTGTTTGAGCAGGATCGTTATCTTCCGAATGGCATCAGTTTGAAATTGCGTTTCCATAGACAAAAAGATGACTATGTATTGATGGCTGCAGATAATACCTATAAGGTAGAAGTGAAAGAGGCATTTTTAACCATTCGCAAAGTGAGGGTGAGTCCAGGTATTCAGTTAGGACATACAGATGCATTGATGAAAAGTCCTGCCAAGATCATCATCACTAGAAAAGAATGTAAAGTCTTAGCTATTCCAGCAGGATTTCAGTCTTTTGTGAAAGATAACATCTTTTTGGGTCAATTACCAAATCGTATTGTCATTGGTCTGGTTCATAATGAAGCTTTTGGTGGATCAGTATTGAGGAATCCATATGATTTCAAACATTTTGATCTGGACTATATGCAACTGTACACGGATGGTGAACCAGTTCTATCCAAACCTCTCAAGCTTGACATTACACAGAACAAATACCTGGACGCTTTTGAAACGCTTTACAAATCGTTTGATCGATTGAATGGTGAGAAAAGTTCCATTATAAAACGGGAAGATTGGCCTAGAGGTTATGCTTTATTTTCGTTTGACTTAACACCGGATTATGATGGCGATGATCATTTCCCCCTGATCAAGCATGGGAATTTGCGGCTAGAAATGAACTTTGCTACGGCTTTGCAACCTACCATCAATGTCATTGTCTATGCTGAATTTGACAACATTATTGAGATCAGTGCAAATCGCAGCATCCAATTCGACTACCAGTCATGAACACGAAGCAGATTGATGCCATATTGAGTCATGATGTCATGACCAAAGACTTGTTTCAAGGCGTGTTTGCCATGGATCAGTTACCGTCTTTACAACGCGGCGCCTATGTGATCAACACAGACGATCAAGATGAACCAGGAGAACATTGGGTGGCAGTGTATTATGATAAAGACCCTGCAGAATATTTTGACTCTTATGGACTATTCCCTCTCGATGATCGTTTAGACATATTTTTAAGAAATGACTATATGTATAATTCTATCTCATTACAAACGCCAATATCATCATCATGTGGTTTTTATTGTGTATATTATATATTACATACAGCTCGAGGTCAGAGTATGTTTGATATTGTGAATATATTAAAAAGAAAGGATGGTGATTTTATTGTAAAGGATTTTGTATATAGACATTATAAACCACTGTTTTATTAATGTTGTTGTTGTTATATTAGTTAAGTTGTAGTTAAGTTGTTGTTATATTAGTTAAGTTGTTGTTGTTGTTAAATAAAACAAACCAAGTTTTCAAACAGTCTTGTTTATTGTGTTGTACATACGTTTATTTACAAATTCTTAACTACAAACACTATTTGCAAAGTTTACAAACACTATTTACAATCTTTTATTTACAAAGTCTATTTACAAAGTCTATTTACACTATTTACAAATTCTTAACTACAAACTTTTATTTACAAATTCTATTTACAAAGTTTACAAAGTCTATTTACAAACTCTTAACTACAAACTCTTAACTACAAAGTCTATTTACACTATTTACAAACTTTTTATTTACAAACGCATTCATTTTTCAATACATTCATCAATGAATACCATTCATTAGAATCTAAATTGATATAGGTATCATAGACATTACATCCATGTTTGTAAATGCTATGAAAGCTCACATAACACACATCACCAAACTTTATCACTTTAACACTTTCATGTTCAGACAGTTTCAGTTCATATCCTTCTTCTAAGTCAATGTCCATCACACGCATAGGTTGTGTCAGCTCAATGGATTTGGTGCCCCGCATAAGCCATATTTCTGTTTCTTTGAATTCAAGCGTTAGGTTCTTTCCAATCCAATGCTTGTAACAGCGCGTACCATTCCACTGTGTTGAGGGTGATGTAGTCGTAGCATTCTGTAAGCTCGTCATATTGGCGAAATTGTACAAACACGTCTAGACCGTTCTCAGTCACACACACTTCTAATTCATTTGAGACTGTCAGGAGAAAGCCAGGTATCCTGAACTTCTCTAGATGGTCTTTCAACACGGATTGGTCATCAAGTGATAGGACGAGATACTGTCCAAAATGTCTTAGCACAATGTCATCATATTCGTTTCTCAGATATGAGAATCCATGCGTCATTGGTTTATATTCCGTTAAAAAGTCTTCCATCTCGTTCAACAGTCAGATGAACTATGAGCTGTCTCCTTGTCTGCAAAGACGTTTTTATGCTCGCAACATGGTGAAGAGTGGATGTTGTATCGCTTCTAGAAATCGTAAGACTGCGCGCCAGTTCTTGATATCAAAGAGGATCAAATCTGCATATGGTGTATCTGGCACAACTCCCTTATAATCCTTTGGATAATCCTGTAAAAGATTTCTACAGATTTCTACACGTATGTTAGAATCATATTCAGCTACCGTCACTTCCACTTTATTTTCAAGTCTACGTTTAAACCCAGGTTCAAGTGGTATGTTTTTAAAGTCTTTCCACACTTCAGGTTTAAACCGATGATAACTTGTCTTAGAATCTAGTATCACTTCATTCCTCTCATTGACAGTAAGGTAAACACCACCGTTCAGCATGAGTGCATTCATGATTGTTACCTTGTTATGAGCCACCTTCTTGTCTACGAAGCCTTTTATCCACTTCTTTCACCTGCTTCTTCAGCATTTTCCATTCAGATATTGTCAGCAAAATTCCCTTTTTCGTTGGACGGTTTTTTCCAGTCCCCTCATCTCTGAGGTATTTGCGAATGTTTATCACACCTTCATTACTTTGTTTCATAATCTTGATATACTTTCCATTGCCTAGAGAAAGCATTCCATCCCACGACTGTGGTGTTGGTGCTATCTCCACTTTTAATTTCTTGATGGTATTGTCAGGATGTTTCACATTCATGTCTTTCACTGTATCAGCAAGAGTATCCATATCCGTTGTTGCAGATCTTTTCCGATTCATGTTAACGCTTCAGTGTTCACACCTCAACTGACTCTAAAGTTGAAGTGTCTCCCCCTTATATACTGTAATGCCCATGCGCCAAAGTGGAATAGCCATCACTCATCACATATCGCTTGTAATCAAAAGGAGAGAGAGCCACTTTCCTCAACTTCTCCGAGAAGATCTGGTGGTCATGACTTCGAATGATGTGCCCTGTGGTTATCGTTTGCGTTTGGTTGAACAAACTGTCTCTATACTGCTGATGTTTCATACGTCTTTGACACGCGCGAGTGATGCCTTTGGCCGTACGTTTTTCTTTCCCACCATACATCATACTATACATTTTCGGTCGAAGTCCAACAAACTCTTCAATGGGAATGCCCGCCGTCTCATCTTTCATTTTCCCAAGCACTTTCTTGTTCACGTTGGAATGCAGGAAATGATCTGGGGGATAGTCACTTGTGTCGAACAAGTCGGCATCTTCCTGCATGTCTTTGTAGATATCTTCCGTTTCTATGTCATAACATAGACTGTCGGTGTCGCTGAACAACAGCTTGGCGTCGGGATACTTGGTCATGATGTAGTTGTAATGAAAGTGGAACATGAGCACCTTGCTGAGGTCGAGAATGGTGAAACCAACTTGAATGGGTTTATCCAGAAGCAGATCCACTTTGCGCAAATGTACCGCGGTCAAATCTTCGTTGAAAATTCTAAATTTGTGGAAGGAAGGTTTGGCCACAAGTTTCTTGAACCGCTTTTCTTTGTGAACAAGTTCCACATTTATGCGCTTTCTCACATTTTCCATGGTTTTGCCAAACACCGAGTTGTTCATCAGTTTGAAAAAGTCTTTCTCAAACGAGTTCTTGGCCAACTTTCTCTTTTCCGTGTTTAAGGAGATGTATTTTGCCAACCATTTGCTCTGTGCAAACATGATGGCACGGTGCACCTTCGTAACTTTCAATCCCAGTGAGACATATTGCTGTAAATTTCTATAATGAAGCACATATTTCTTCTTGTCGCACAGGTTGGGAATGAGCTTTTCACTAGGTTTGCCTTTCATGTTTAGATCTTTCCGCAGCTTCTGACTATGTTTTGACAATTCTCCCACTTTCACACATTTCCGTTCTGGAGCCACTGGGTAGTGATTATGACGATCATGGATTGAATATGGGTATTCCAAATCCACTTCTAAAATGTATCCAATCTCATCATCTTCATCCACATCCATAAAGTTAATGGATTCTGGCTCGCTCACCCACATAAATCCACTTTCCGGCATGCTTTGCGACATGGCCCAGCCATACAAGTTGTTTGCATCCAGGTACGTCAAGTAGTTGGTCGGTTTCAAGGGATCGTAATCTGCTACGTAGGGGTTATTTGCTTTCGCATACTTGTGTGTGATGACAGATATTCCTCCCCGTAGACCTTGTTCAACCATTTGGTACATGTCAATGTCGTTAATCAATTCCAATTTCACCTTTGTCGCTTTCAACATGGCATCCCACGACAGTCCTGGCGCTGTATAGTAGTGAGCTGGATCCAATTCATACGTGTTGAGACATACGTGACGAAAGTTTTCAAACACGTCAGCCAGCAGCAACACATCTGATTTCAGGTACAAGTCATGGTATTCACCAAATGTAGTACAGTGGAATGTCTCCCACACCTTCTGCGCATGCGCATAATCCTCATCGCTAATGTCTTCTTCACTGAGTAGACTGTAAAACTTGTCTTTGGACGGCAGTTGTGTTTCAGCAAACTTGGATGGCTCGTCCACGTAATCGTAGGGGTACACTCCCTTTCTCAATCTTGTTGGTCACTATCGTGAATGTGTGACGTCATGTTATAAAAGTTGTCTTTCCCTTCTGCTGCCAGGTTGGAGACCAACTTCTGTAGAGAAGTACTCATGAACTGAAAGCTGTCTGTAAATTTCAGATTGCTCATGGTGAATGCAATATATTTCTCAACGGTGTTGGGAATGACCGTAATCGTCTCATTTTTGAACTTTCCAATTTCTTCCATGATCAAATGGCTGTCATAGCCTCGTAAATTGTGGAAAAACACAGGAATGACGAAAGAATCTTCAACATCCTGCTTATCCTTTCGAAGTCGAAATTGTAAATTGCATTGACTATGTGCAGCTCCGCGGTATTTACCATTGATATGGTCATGATCTCTCACATGATCTGCTCCTAGAGGCTCATGACAAATGTAACAATCTGTGGCGTTCTTATAATGCTCTTCATCTTCATGAGTCATGACCATTTTCTTTTTCTGTTGTAAACCATGCACAATACGATCACGCTCATTCACCATATGGTCTAAAAAGACTTTCACAGCATTATCTCCTCGATACACGACTGGTGCACGTGTATCATACTGGCTCACAACCACATAGGCGAAGCTGTTTGGACGATGATGCTGATACTTGTCTCCTTCATGCTTTTTCGTGAAACATTCAAAGTCTGCATAAATGACAAAGGGCGCTCGCTGTTGTTTGGCTACATTCTTGAACTTGATGAAGGGTTCCTTGGGGAATGATAAACGTTGTGCGCCATGCTTGCCACACACTTCACGATGCTTGTCTAACAGATCTTGTCGCCTAAACCCGTGAAGACAGTTGAAACAATAAAAAGCTACACCATTATGCTTTGATCGATAAGCCATCAGTCTGCTGAAATTCTTGATGAGGCAATAATGTCTTGTCTTGTCATTGCTAATCAAAAGCAAGTTGATTTCTCTCGCGCTGGTGTTTCGACTGAGTTGTATGGGAACAACTACATCATGTTCATATCCAAACACGTTAATAGACACATCATTCTCCTTTTCAAACTTTGGAATGTCTGTAATCGGTGTTGGAAATGTCATGCCTTCTACCTTCAATTAGTTCTCAAATGGTGTGTAATGACTCACGCGATGTGAGTTGTTCTCATGGGGGTGAAGGTGAGCCAATACAGACCATAAGAAGCACTTGTTGTCTTTATTCTGAATGTTTAACACACTTAATGTATTCTTTACTTTCTTCGGCAGTGGGATAAAACTGCTCGCTTCCAGAGGCGCTGACGTAGCTGTATGTACTTCAATGAATAATATGTTATCCAACACCCAACCAGAGCCTTGTCGCTCATGTTCATCAAACCTGGTAAACAATTCTTTATAGGCTTCTGGTAAGTCCTTCTCAATATCCGTTGGATTGTATGCTGCATATGTCGGACTACTGATGAAGGCATTATCCACCTGTTCTACCATCACGCCTTCAGCATTTGGTGTCATTTTCTTGAAGCGTGCATGTACCACAATGTACCATTTCATGCCATGGTTTAACGTCTCTAGCAAATGTCTCTTAATCCGGTTCTCTTGTTTTCGCATTTCAAGTAGCAAATCCGATCCATCTTCAGGCTCAAACCGTCTTTCCTGCGCGTTTTCACCAAGACTCACTCTTCTGCCTCTGCCTACTTGTCCTGTCTCTTTCTTTCTTTGTTCTTCATGAGACACATTTTCCATCTCAGCACATGCATGTGTCTCAAATGCATCCAAAGATGAAAATATCTTGGCGCATTTACAGCAGAGGACTGGATCAGGTCTGTCAACACCATCTTGTAACGTCTTTTGTCTCTTGGCTTCAATCTGCTCAACAAGCTCTTCATGAGCACGTTTCATCCTAGCTGGTTTGCATGTGTGTGTCACGAACAATTCCAGAGATGGAAATGTCACATCGCATTCATGACAGTAGACTGTTGCCATCGTTGTTGCTAGAACTGAAATGAAGTAAAATATACGTTTCACTCTTCCTTTTATACCACTTCAATGGTGTGTAAACTCAGCAGAATGTATCACTAGTTGACTAGTTGACATGTTTCACTCATGCTTCTATGCTACTTCCATGTAATCAAAATATGGTGTGTAACTTTTCAAACTTGCTCAAAATTGTTAAAATTGCCGACTCAGCAGAATTTTACTTGTGTATATGAATGTTTCACTTACAGTTGTACTGCTGCACAGCAGAGACATCTAGCGGTGAAGTTAAATGGTCTGCCAAATGGTATTCATCCGCGAAGAAGCACTGTAATGGTGAAATTTTCAGTCAACTATAACGAAAGTTATCACAATTTTAAGTTAAAATGGCGGTAAAAATGCATACAGCCAGCTGCGCAAATAGCCTATGATCATGTTAAAACTTTACATAAAACTGAATCAAATGGTGAAATTTTCATACAAATTGGTTAAGTATAACAAAAGTTATGTCACTTTTAAGTTAAAATGGCGGTAAAAATGCATACAGCCAGCTGCGCAAATAGCCTATGACTACTTTATAACAAAAGTTTACATAAAACTGAATCAAACAGTGAAATTTTCATATAAATCGACCAAGTATAACGAAAGGTATTGTTTTACAAAGTTTCAATTAAGCAATTAACCAAAGTTTGTTTACAAAGTTTGTTTACAAAGTTTGTTTAAAAATTTTCAATTATGTAAATAAGTCAAGTTTGTTTACAAAGTTTGCTTACAAATTTTGTTTATAAAGTTTGTTTGCAAATTTTGTTTATAAAGTTTGTTTACAAAGTTTGTTTACAAAGTTTGTTTACAAATTTTGTTTATAAAGTTTGTTTACAAAGTTTGTGTTACAAATTTTCAATTATGTAAATAAGTCAAGTTTGTTTACAAAGTTTGCTTACAAATTTTGTTTATAAAGTTTGTTTACAAATTTTGTTTATAAAGTTTGTTTACAAAGTTTGTTTACAAAGTTTGTTTACAAAGTTTGTTCATAAAGTTTGTTTACAAAGTTTGTTTACAAATTTTATTTATAAAGTTTGTTTACACAGTTTGTTTACAAAGTTTGTTTACAAAGTTTCAATTATGCAAATAACTAAAGTTTGTTTACACAGTTTGTTTACAAAGTTTGTTTACAAATTTCAATTATGCAAATAACTAAAGTTTGTTTACAAAGTTTGTTTACAAAGTTTGTTTACAAAGTTTGTTTGCAAATAACTAAAGTTCACTTTTTATTTATAAAGTTTCAATAAACACTTACCGAAATAGTTGTCACTGTATGCCATCCCTGGATCTGATGTGATTCAATTGTAGAGTGTAACTCTTGCTCCACTTACCGAAATGACTGTCACTGCTGTATGCTCATCCCTTATATACCCCTCTGATGGAACTGAAGCTGACTTGACAGAATGTTGCTCGCCTAGGGGGGGGGGTCGGTCCATAGTATGTCCTGAGGGGGGGGGGGAGGGTCAGTCCTGACTGCCGCCTAGGGGGGAGGGGGGTCGGTCCATAGTATGTCCTGAGGGGGGGGGTCGGTCCATAGTATGTCCTGGGGGGGGGGGGGGGTCAGTCGACCCAAAAAATGAAAAATGTTCAGAATCGTCTGAAACGGATAAATATGCAAAAATCACAATTTCGAGGGGGGGGGGGGGGTTCGGTCGACCCAAAAAATGAAAAATGTTCAGAATCGTCTGAAACGGATAAATATACAAAAATCACAATTTCGAGGGGGGGGGGGGTCGGTCGACCCAAAAAAAAAAAGGAAAAATGTTCAGAATCGTCTGAAACGGATAAATATGCAAAAATCACAATTTCGAGGGGGGGGGGGGGAGGTCATCACTTTTTAGGGTCTGTTGTCGATTGACTTCGGAAATGAAAGCTTGACTTCATTGACTTCGACTGAAACCCTAGGAAGCCGCCACACAGCATGACCTCATTATGACCTCATTATGACCTTATTATGACCTCATTATGACCTCATTATGACCTCATTATGACGTCATGGATGGCCGCGCCTATCCTAACGCTTATCGTGACCTCACTTCCGGTCCAGACAGCACTTCCGGTCCAGACAACACTTCCGGTCCAGACAACACTTCCGGTCCAGACAGTATGACGTCACTTCCAGACAGTATGACGTCATCAAGTGGTCCAAAACTCTCCTTTTCCTACTGTGCTAACCATTACGCCGGGGGTTTGTTGTCTGTACAATACAACGACACTATTTTTTTTTCAAAAATTTGCCAGAAATTGAAAATTTACTCAAATAAACACAATAAATAGGCAACACACCCCCAACATATATTCTGTTACTGTGCAAGGTATAGTGAAGATCCGACAAGCCGTGTTTTAATTATGACTCAGACGGAAACAGGACAATTCCCGCACGGACTTTTCCCTCGGGGACTTTTCCCACTCGGACTTTACCCGCGGGGACTTTTTCCGTTGGGGCTTTTCCCGACCTAGGACTTTCCCGACCCAGGACATTTCCCGTGGATGAAAAAAACTAACAAAAAGTAAAACTAATTTATTGCGATTTTACTTAGTGATTCAAACTTGCAGTACACGTTCTCAATTGTGTTCGGTCTCTCATGTTTCTTTTTTCTATTGTCAACAAGTTGTAGGGGATTCTGATGTTTCTTTTTTTCTATTGTCAACAAGTTGAAGTGGATTATGCAGCAGGGGTAGGGTATATTGTGATTCAGTTAAATGCAATTACAACTTTATTCACTCTGGTCTGTGATATTTCTTTTTTCTATTGTCAACAACTTGAGGTGGATTATGCTGCAGGGGCAAGGTATATTGTGATTCAGTTAAATGCAATTTAAAACTTAATTCACAAATGTGTGATGGATAAGAAAAACAGCAAAAGATGCAATTGATAATAATCCAAAGAATCCGAGATAATGTTCGTTGATTAATTTCTTGACTCCGGCCTGTGATGGATTATACAGGTGCAACCGTTAAAAATCCAGTTTTAACGAAAACAAACAATAGACCTCAGTGTACAGTTGCACTCTATGGTCGTTCTTCTTGGAAGGTTTGAGCAAAATCCAATGAATAGCTTCGGAGATATCGAATACGCCTAGTCAAAAACACACACAAGTCAAAAATGTTAGGAAATCGACAAAAATACTATTTTTAAAGAAAATAAAAAATAAAATAGCAGTGAAAATTTGCACTATATCTCTGTTCTTTTCGCAACGTTTGAGTAAAATCCAACCAACTGTTTCCGAGATATCGCCTGCACAAAGTAAAAAATTGCACAAACCCCCTACCCCACCCCAAGTTCAAAAATTCGCCAAAAATAGGATTTTGGGAGGAACGAAAAATAACATTGACATCATCTGGTTATTGCTCCCAATTCAGCTTGGTAGTTTCTGAGAAATCACTGTGGACAGACGGACGGACTGACGGACGTACAGAAAGACGGACGGATAGACCAGCAAAATCGTCTTATGGGGAATTTTCTTAGGGGGAATCACATTTGGCCATACATACGAGCAATTTACCACTCATGATCTGGACCAATTTTGGAATGGTCTTAAGGGGACTATTTTGTCTGTCGTCTTGTGGGGCAATTTTCCCATAATCATGTGCGGTAAAAGCATCTAGTTGCACTGGAGGCAATTTTTTTCTTTATTTTGGTGGGCCAAAGGCATCCATTTTCCCAGGAGGCAACTAAATTTGTCCATTGTCTCGTTGAGTAAAAGCATACACTTGTATAGACAGCACCTTTGTCCGTCGTATTGTGGGGGTAAAAGCATCCATTTGCATGGGAAGCAGATTTGTCCGTCGCCTTGTGGGGTAACACCAGAAGGCCATGCAGCTATGGTCTTAAGGGTACTTTTTTGTCTGTCGTCGTGTGGGGCATATTTGTCCATCGCCATTTATGGTAAAAGCACCCAGTTGCACTGCAGGCAATTTTTTTCCTTATTTCAGTGGGATAAAGGCATCCATTTGCCTAGGAGGCAACTAAATTTGTCTCTTGTCTCGTGGAGTAAAGGTATACACTTGTAAATCAGCCACTCATATAGCAGGCACTTTTGTCCGTCGAATTGTGAGGTAAAAGTTGCCCATATACTTTGGAGGCAGACTTTTTCAAATCTTAGCATATAAATGAAGTGCACTTTTCACAATATTTTGCAGTTATCCAACTCAACAGCGCTAAAATGTTGTTTCTATTCTTAATGTTGACAATATTCTTTATCCATATTTTTTTAGGCAGATTTAAAATAGCAAGTTCTTATGAAAGAATAATTCCAAAAATGTTTAAAAAAATTAGGATACGTGAACAGCCATGTTGTTCTCACATTTACGTCGTTGGCACTACAGAGCCTGGTGAAATAAAACAACTGTCATGTTTTTCTTGTATATCTTCAGTGAATCTTAATCACGGGAGTTAGATTTTGCAAATATACTTGGAAGGCAGACTTCACTAAATGTTAATATTCTTGTTCAAAAATATCGCAGGTTTTTCGTACACATTGCAATGACAAAACTATTGTAACAGAAATATTGTTCTTGTTCTTAGAAATCAAACTTTTAAATAAGTCTTCTTAAAAGTCACACTCCACTGCTGTAACAATTGTCCATACTTAGGAGGCAGACTTATAATAGCTATGAGAAAAATATATATAGTCCGAATATTAACAATATTCTTTGTCCATATTTTGTGAGGCAGATTTAAAAAAGTTTCTTAAAAGTTAAAAAAAAAAACGTTAGGATACGTAAACAGTTAGAGCTGAAAGCGGATCCTCGTGTACACGGTACCGTGTGGTGTCTTGCCATTACACGGATCCAAAACCCATTACACGATACACGAACTGCTTCGTGAGCTCTGAGCGAAACGAAACCAATGTGATGCTCTGTAGCTGTGGTGCTGTATGGTAACAACACGCCCCTCCCCGTGTGGTTATTGATCCGATGCACTCTCTTTCACAGCGTGTATTGTAATTACACGGTACACGCTATGGACATGGTATCTTTGCTATACTCGTGCATTTAGTATTGCATCAAATTTCAAAAAGAAAAATGGCAGAAAAAAACGTTCTTGGGTTTGGGAATTCTTTGAAAAGGAAGAGAAAATGCAAATGCAAACTTTGTGCAACTTTGCATATTTTTAACAAATACCTCCCAAGCAAACATTAAGACGTGACCCGACGTTTCCGACGTCGGAGTGACGTGCCGGTTTTGGTTGTATATGAAACAGAACCGACGTAGAGTTTTCAACGTCAGAATGACGTCGGGTTCTGAGCTAAATTTGACGTCGGAATTTTGTCGGCTTTAGGTTGTATGCGAAATTGGAACCGGCGTCGGATTCCGACCTGAAACGACCTTGAAACGACCAGTCTTAGACACGTCTTACAAAAATAGAGTCTATAGTTATATAATTAATAGATAATTAATCGGTTGTTTGCTGGGTCGATCTGAGTGCAGATAACTGATAAAAAACAGCCATTAGTGATTCAGCATAAACATTTTACTGCATACACTGCCTAGGTTTAGTAACCGTAGTTTTATCTGTCATATTGTCCGTGTAGTTCCGTGTACACGGATCCTAAGCCCTCGTGTACACGTGTACTGTTCAGCTCTAGTAAACAGCCATGTTGTTCTCACATTTACATCGCCTGTACCAGAGAGTCTGGTGAAATAAAACAACTATCATGTTTTTCTTGTATATCCTCAGTGAATCTAAATCACGGGAGTTAAATTTTTTCCCATATACTTGGGAGGCAGACTTCACTAAATGTTAATATTCTTATTCAAAAAGACCTCAAGTTTTCCGTATACATTGCAATGACAAAATTATTGTAACGAAAATGTTGTTCTTGTTCTTAGAAATCAGACTATTGAACAAGTGTTCTTAAACATCGTACCCTACTGCCGTAACAACTGTCCATATACTTACGATGCAGACTTATAATAGCTATAAGAAAGCATGTATATAGTTGTATAATGTATGACTTTCCAAGGCGGACACCGTACATATCTTAAGGGCAGACAAAACTAGGGCGCCAAAAAATTGTTGCTCCTTGACTTACGATTAATAGAGCCAGAAATTGTCCATTGACTTAGGGGGAAGAATTAACGATTGAGATTTTCTTTATCATTTTTCCTGCAAAGAAAGTTTAATATATACAAGGCTGCGCTTTGCGACGTTTCTGGAAACCATCTTGCTGGGATTCCCCATAAGTCACGGACAAGAAGACAGGTTATAGTTCCACAGTTATCCGTACACATTGCAATGACAAAATTATTGTAATGAAAATGTTGTTCTTGTTCTTAGAAATCAGACTATTGAACAAGTGTTCTTAAACATCGTACCCTACTGCTGTAACAACTGTCCATATACGTACGATGCAGACTTATAATAGCTATAAGAAAGCATGTATATAGTTGTATAATGTATGACTTTCCAAGGCGGACACCGTACATATCTTAAGGGCAGACAAAACTAGGGCGCCAAAAAATTGTTGCTCCTTGACTTACGATTAATAGAGCCAGAAATTGTCCATTGACTTAGGGGGAAGAATTAACGATTGAGATTTTCTTTATCATTTTTCCTGCAAAGAAAGTTTAATATATACAAGGCTGCGCTTTGCGACGTTTCTGGAAACAATCTTGCTGGGATTCCCCATAAGTCACGGACAAGAAGACAGGTTATAGTTCCACAGTTATCCGTACACATTGCAATGACAAAATTATTGTAATGAAAATGTTGTTCTTGTTCTTAGAATTCGGATTATTTAACAAGTTTTCTTAAAAGTCGTATCCTACTGCTGCAACAATTGTCCATATACTTACGAGGCAGACTTACATTAGTTATAAGAAAATGTATGTCGTTGTTTGATATATGATTATCGAAGGCCGAAAGCATGCATATCTCAGGGATAGGAAAAACTGGGACGTCACTCTGTACTTGCTAGTTAAAACGTTAGGATGGTAAACAGCCATATTGTTCTTACACTTGCATTAATGGCACTAGACAGCCTGATGAAATAAACAACTATCATGTTTTTCTTGTATATCCTCAGTGAATCTAAATCACGGGAGCTAAATTTTGTCCATATACTTGGGTGGCAGACTTCAATAAATTCTGATATTCTTTTTTAAAATGATTTCCGTACATATGCCAATGCCAAAATTATTGTAAGAATATGTTGTTCTTGTTCTTAGAATTCCGACTATTAACTAAGTCTTCTTAAAAGTCACATTCTAAAGCTGTAACAATTGTCTATGTGCTTAAGATGCAAATTTTCAATAGAAATAAGAAAAATGTATATAGTTATATGATATATGATTTTCCAAGGCGGAAAACGTCCATATCTTAGCGGCAGGAAACAATACAGCGCCACTGCCACAGTTTTGCTTCTTGTCCGTAACTTAATAGGAATACAGCCAGAAGTTGTCCATTGACTTAGAGGGAGCATTTAACAGTTGGGAGGCAGATTTAAAATAGTAAGTTTTTATGAAAGAATAATTCCAAAAAAGTTAAAAAAACGTAAGGATACGTAAACAGCCATGCTGTTTTCACATTTACATCGTTGGCAGTACAGAGCCTGATGAAATAAAACAACTATCATGTTTTTCTTGTATATACTCAGTGAATCACAGGAGTTAAATTTTGTCCATATACTTGGGAGGCAGACTTCACTAAAAGTTAATATTCTTATTGAAAACGTCCTCAAATTTTCCGTACACGTTGCAATGACAAAGCTACTGTAACGAAAATGTTGTTCTTGTTCTTAGAATTTGAACTATTAAATAAGCTCTTAAAAGTCACACCCTACTGCTGTAACAATTGTTCATATACTTAGGAGGCAGACTTATAATAGTTATAAGAAAAATGTATATAGTTGTATAATATATGAGTATTCAAGGCGGAAAACGTCAATATCTTAGGGGCAGACAAAACTAGAACCCCGATGTATTTTGACTCCTTGTCCGTGACTTATGAGTAATAGAGCTAGAAACCATTGACAAGGGAAAATTTAACGATTGAGATTTTCCTTATTATTATTCCTTCGAAAAAAGTTTAATATATACAAGGCTGCGCTTTACGACATTTCTTGAAGCCAACTTGCCAGGATTCCCCACAAGTCACGGACAAGTAACCAGTCTATAGTTCCACTTAAACCATGGACAACTGGAGCAATAAATACAGTAGCGCCCTCTTTTTTCCTGCCCCTAAATATGGACAAACATATCCGTGTCATACGAGTCAAAACTGTTCTGATACAAAAAAAACTTAAAAACGTTTTTTAATCAATAATAGGCATATTTTAATGCTTTTAGCGTTTTAGCTAAAAGCACAACACTAAAAATGGCTTAATTTGTATTTCAAGACTTTGACACATTTTTAGTAGATAAAAAAATTCGTCTTAGGGGTTGCCCCCTAAGACGAAATTCGGCTTGGATGCCTCTTAAGACGAGGATTCTCGCACGGACAGACGGACGGACAGACAGATAGTAATAGCCCTCAGCCAATATTGGCGGAGGACTAAAAATTAAAGTCTTACTGAAAACGTGGTTATAATCGACCTAATAGCTTAAAAGTTATGCTCGTTTGAAAATGCCTTCATCAATAAAAAAACTTAACGCCTTTTTGAATACTTGGCCGAAAACATGGTTGAAATTAATAAGTAGTTTTGAAGTAATGCGCTGTTGAAGTTACCATGTCTATCCTTCTATAACGCCACTTATCACGTCTCAGGGGATGGAGAGGGGGTGGGTGTTGACAACAACAGGTTTGAAGGGAGTTGATATTATCAACACCAATAAGAAAAAAATAAAGTCTTAGTGAATACGTTGTTGAAAACATGGTTAAAATCAACCAAATAGTTTAAAAGTTATGCTCGTTTGAAATTTTTTAAGTAAATGCCGTCCTTAAAAAAACTGAAAACATGGTTAAATTAGTTAAATCAGTTGTTTTGGAGTAATGTGCTGTTGAATATCTCTCTTACATCATACCCATCTTTGACGCCATCGATTACATGGGGAGGTGGTGGACGATAATATCAGGTGTGACGGAGGGGGGTTCGGCCGATAATATAGGTTTGAGGGGGGGGGGGGTGGGGTTGGACAACAATAATAGGTTTGACAAACTGTACACTTACCTGAATGAAACTCTTTGTTTTTTTGTTTTCTGACACCGTGCACATAATGGTGATAAAACAGTATACTTATCCTTTTGGTTATTTTTTTCACAATGAAATATATATCTTTTAATCACTTATATAGTATCCACAACCATTGGGGTAACCATGTTTTTACAACGAAGAGGGGGGGGGGGCAAACTTTCGTAACGGAAGAGGGGCCGAAGGATACTATAGCCCCCCCCCCCCACTCTGAAAGGTGGGGGCTGAGCTCTATCCCCCCCGCCCTCACCCATCCCCGGTGGCTACGCCTATGTCCACAACGATAAAACTGCTTACAATGCATTATAACGGAAATGCACTTTTATTACGAAAAGCTATGATGTAACGTCATGACGCTTTTTAGAAAGCGCACATACACTGGCAATACATGGTCTCATTCATGTGCACATTCTGACTCAGGTGTACATTCTGAATACTAATCCAGACCCCTCCCCTTTAAACCTATGCAGGGGGCGTACATCATGACTTCACTTCCGGTCAGTCGACAGTTTTTTCTATCATTTATACCAACCATTTTCAGAAAATACATGTATGTTCTGGAATCGTATCCAGAACATAAACAAATGACGTCAATTCATGACGTCACTTCCGGTCAGTCTACAGTTTTTTCTATCATTTCTGCCAACCCTATCCACAGCATACATAGCAAAAACAGATGACGTCACTTTCGGTCAGTTTTTTTCTATCATTTTTACCAACGGTATCCAAAACATACACGTATGTTTTAGATACGTATTAGATCCTGCAAATTACTATACAGCGCCAGGACTTTCGTGGGATGTTATGTTAAAAGCGACGAAGGTGAGGTTGGAATTGATTAATGACATTGACATGTACCAAGTGGTTGAACAAGGTCTATGTGGAGGAATATCTGTGCTCACGCACAAGTATGCGAAAGAATATAACCCTTTTGTAGCAGATTACAATTCTGAGATACCAAACAACTACTTTGTGTATCTCAATGCAAACAACCTATATGGTTGGGCAATGTCACAAGGCATGCCTCAAAGTGGATTTATGTGGGTGAGCGAGCCAGAATCCCTTGACTTCATGGGTGTGGCTGAAGATGACGACATTGGATACATTTTAGAAGTGGATTTAGAATACCCACATACAATCGATGATCGTCATAATCACTACCAAGTGGCTCCAGAACGGAAATGTATCAAAGTTGGAGAACTATCAAAGCACAGTCAGAAGCTACGGAAAGATCTGAACATGAAAGGTAAACCTAGTGAAAAGCTCATTTCCAACCTGTGTGGCAAGAAGAAATAGTGCTTCATTATAGGAATTTGCAGCAGTACGTTTCACTGGGATTGAAAGTCACTAGGGTGCACCGCGCCATCATGTTTGAAAAGAGCAAATGGTTGGAGAAATACATTACCTTGAACACGGAAAAGAGAAAATTGGCCAAGAACCCGTTTGAGAAAGACTTCTTCAAAATGATGAACAACTCTGTGTTTGGCAAAACCATGGAAAATGTGAGAAAGCGAATGAATGTTGAACTCGTCCACAAGGAAAAGCGGTTCAAGAAACTCGTGGCCAAACCTTCTTTCTACCAATGCAGAATTTTCAACGAAGATTTGACCGCCGTGCATTTACGCAAAGTGGATTTGCTTCTGGATAAACCCCTTCAATTCGGCTTCACAATTCTTGACCTCAGCAAACAATTATTGGTCTTCCAACTTCAGAGTTATTTGAGGTGTGAACACTGAAGCGTTTACATGGAAGTCACAAATCGTAAGAGAACTGCAACGAATATGGATACTCTTCCTGATACAATTAAGGACTTAAAAGTTAAAAATCCTACCACCACTACCATCAAGAAATTGAAAGTGGAGACGACGGTCCAGTCTTGGCCTCACGGCTACACGGATATACAAGTTTTCCTTCCTTTCTAAAACCTTTTTTTTTTAGAAAAACTATTACGGTCCCAAACGTACCGCAGTGCCCACATACACGCGTGTTCTGGATACCGAAAAACCTGACCCTTGTCCACAGTACCAAGTTCCGTGGTGTAATAATGGGCCCATAGGACCACAACGGCCTCGTGCTAAGAAAATAGTCACAAATCTGCAGAAATTTCTCAATATTTCACTTTCTTTCAATTTACGAATAATTCTAAATAATCTAGTCAACCTTTACAGGTATTATTTTCGAATATACGCTCTAAAAAATGCTTGGTAAAAGAAAAAAGTTAGAGGACAGGGTCACTTTATCCAAGTTTTATCAGCATGTTTTTGTAAGACACTCCAAGAAAATACAATACAGAGGGAGGGATTCATCCAGTGGGTGATGGGAGGGGGATGGTAGGAGTTCTCAGATTAAGTTGAATGGTTGTAAGCCTGATTCGAAACGACCTACGGTGCGTGATAGTCTCCACACTCGTTTTTTTGGTTTTATATTATGCTACAAGTCTGGAATAGCGTACTTCCGGACCATCATGGGAAGTCATTAAAAGAGTTGGAACTTAGCTATCAAATTTTATTTCATCTTGTACATCAAGTTCTCATTACTTCATCAGAGCTTTTCCAGCCATTATGTAATTTGCGACCTTTTTGGACAGTTCTAGAATGCCAGGCTCCCCGTCTCCGGACGCGTTCTCCACTTCCAATCTATTCTCCCATCCCATCCATCCAGAACTAGTTTGGGCAAGTCGCCATTGGGTGCTATGAGGGAATGGCCTACTTAAACAAAGACTAGCAGACGATGTCTCAGTTGTTCTGATTTTTCGATGTATGGAAGACGAGAGAGGTGCTTTCGAACTGCAACACAAAAGGTCTTTTTTTCTATTGTTGCGTGTTAATTTAACCAGAAGGGACACTCATTAAAAGTGGAGAACGCGAATTACGCTTTTACTCGTAAAAGCGCGCTTTACGAACTTTTAGTCTAATCAGCACCGATCGCCTATTACCCTACCGTCATTTGACATTGCGACAGAATCAACCCAGATATTGCTTCAGTAACAGTCGCCTATCCGATTCACATCACAAAGGCAGTCATCGGAACAAGAGGTTTTCCTAGCCTTAGACACCAGTGCCGGAGTGCAGTTTTGATGGGAGCAGATTTGTGGTGTAGAGCTTAATTTGATTCCTTAAGAACTGCTCTGAAAGAGAACATGAGAAAGTATCTGACCCAGTGATCATGAAACTGTTGGAGTGCGTATCAGTGGCCCCTAGGATACAGCTAAGAGCAGTAAACCAACTCATCTTTATGCTGCAGCTAAGGATATATAAGTTTTTTCTACACTGCGAGTCATTTGAGAGGGGGCACGTGAACTGAAATATTCACGTATCCTGAACAAGACCTAGTTATTCCCACCAAAAGAGGTTGAGCCCTCTGCCAGGACTCTTGATGTTTCACCACAGACGCCCTATGCAAAAGGCACATCCAGCAGACGCCGGTTCACGAGATAACAAAGTGTTGAGAGCCACCTTGTAGTCACAGCACCAATGGCGACCGGCTAAGAGGCAGAGGCAGCAGGAGGATAGCACCCTCAGCCAACATACCTGTCAGCAGTATTGGTAACAACGACCCATAATATCGCATGGAGATGTAAGACTCATCTCCAGTCGATGTCGTTTGTTTATCGCACGAAATGGAGGAGTTAATAAGCAGAGAAAACTCTTGCCCCTTAGGGCGAAGGGCTGTCTTGCAATTTTGAGGAGAGATGGGGGCATCGTCGAATAGGCTCCGTCAAGGCTATCTCTTTCCATTCAAGAGGCACAGTCGCGGTAGGTGCCCTGCGATACCTCTACATCACAAAGCTCAGGATCATTTAACCAGCTCTTGCAGCAAGGGTTTCGAGCAGACTCAGGCTGTTCAAGATCTGATTCAAGAGGTACAGAACAAACCGGTCATACAGGAAATACTAGACTCTGAGCAGGGCCTTTTCAGTTCGTTATTTCTCGTCCACAAGAAAGCAGAGGGTTGGAGGATGTTTATATATCTATCAGGTTAAATTTTTTTCTGCCCATCATAATTCAAATGGACACTAACCAAGCGATAAAAGAAATGCTAGAAATGAGCAGTTGGGAGACCTGAATAGATCTGCCAGACGCTTAGCTGCAATCCCCATAAATCCGGAAAGTCAGCAGTAACTATATTCTGGGTAGGGGAAAGATATTGGCTTCTGGCATTTCCGATCGGCCTTTCTACAGATCTTCATGTTTCGAATGTGAAAAGGTGTAGGCCAGACTTCAACGCTAACAGTTCTTCCAGCATTTGGCTCGCACGATGAAAGCTACGGCCAGACAAACCATTCTCATAGTAAAGCAATCACCTCGGGCAGGTCTTTAGTCAATGTGGCAAAATCACATGGTATTTCTGGGACATAAGTGGCTAATGCCACAGGGGAGAAACGACGGAGAATTGTTAAAGCCAGTCTTGCCGAAATGAAGTCTTTAATGGGCTTACTAGTAGCCGCAGAAAAAAACAGTCCACTTGGGCAAGCTCTATTACTGACAATTTCAAAGAGCAGTGGGGGAAGTTGTCGCTCAGAGAAAAGGTCGAAACAGGGAATTAACCATTCCCTCACAAGCGATCAAGGACCTTCAGCGACGGGTGTCCCCAAATATCTGCCCTTCGGTTGACTATTCAAACACGCTCGCCCCTTATCTGTAGATCCAGACGGATGTCTGCTCCAAGGGGTTGGCCCCCAGTCAGCATCGCAGCACATAAGCTGGCTAGAACTGAGGTTTGCCTGGTTAGCATTCATTCAATTACTTCTCAGTCTGTAGAACAGGTCGGTGAATGTCGTGCTGGACAACTCTACAGCTGTAGCTTATTTGTGCAAGTAGGGAAGCAGCCACCCATCCGAAATGACACATTTAGGGGGACATATTCCTGGCGTAAAGTCATGGACTCTGCTTTTCAGCAGACTGCATCGACAGCAGTTTGAACGTGCTGACAGACCTGGCTACCAGAGCAGTCCATACGGGAGTGACGCCTGAACCGAGTAAGTAGCAACGCGATCCCCATTGGGACTTCCTTACCTACATTTGTTTGCCAGTTCTCCAATCCATCAGCTGCCTGGGTCTCCCCTTGCCAATGCCAGAAAGCCTGCGGAATATGCGCTCTCAAGTGCCAGTGGCTGGAACAGCTTTTGTATATTTTCCCAATGCAGGCAATCCTAAAGCAACTTTTACTCTGAGCCCGAGTATTTTGATAAAACAAATTCATTTTAATACCATCGTGACAACCAGTGGCACTGTTGTTTACCCTGTTGTCACGATTTAGGGTGGAAAGGAGCCTCCCTTGCAACCCAGGGCTCATCTACCAATCCTACTGAGAACATCTCCATCCCGCGCCACATCTCTTGGATCCAAGAGTGTGGTACTTCTGCCTTTCTTTGTGAAAAATAGTTTTTGGACGGGATGATAAAGAAAATGACTCAAGTACAAAAGCCATCGAGTACAAAATTCTATCGATCACAGTTGAGTAACTTGTGTGGGAATCAAATATTGCACCCATTCAAAGCGTCCTAGGGGTTGAAGCCGATTTCATGAACAGTAGGATAAAGAGTTGGCTCTCAGACCATTTTTATAGAGGAATATAGGTCAACCATCGCGTACATGTTTAAGCCATTCCCGGGCTATGATCCACGAGAAGATTTTTCATCTCTCAAGTGTTAAGACATTTCAAATTAGTGACCCAAGCGTGGCGCAGTGGGATATTGGTTTGGTTCTTAAGTTTCTATCAGATAGGGCCATTTTTGGTGAAGAATGGGCACCACTGAAGTTTACCTTTCTTTTGCCTTCGTCAGGCGAAAGGAGGGACCATGCTGTCTTATGATGATAATGGTGCCTTTAAAGTAAAAGGCTAGTGGGGCGTTCTTAAGCCCAAGCCATTGTTCATGGGTAAGATCCACATAACCACTAGAGGTTTGGGGAATACAGCTGCCAGCCCTACCCACCCCGAGTCACAGTCCTGCCCTGTGCGCTCCCTCAGAAAATATATCTCAGGGCATAGGGCGACAAGTAAAACGGCTTTAGTCTTTTCTTTCTTGGTGTGACCAAAGATATTCTAAGCAAACCATTTCTAATTACATTATACGCATGATTTAGAGACGTATGATGACACTCAAACAAATACGAATTTTTTATCTCTAAATCAAGCTCATAAAGTGAAGTAGGTAGCTGACTCGTTTCTCTACATGACATCTTCTTCTCTACATGACATCTTCTACATGACATCTGTTTGCTCGTTCAATACATATATCAGTAAAAGTGTGGGTCGTCTTGAAAGACGGTGGGGGGGGGGGTCTGAATAGGTATCTAGAACAGACATTTTGTTTTGAATAAGGTTGGTATAAATGATAGAAAAAACTGTAGACTGACCGGAAGTAACGTCATCTGTTTTGGCTATGTATGTTCTGAATATGTATCCAGAACATACATGTATGTTCTGGATATGGTTGGTATAAATGATAGAAAAAACTGTAGGCTGACGGAAGTGACGTCCTCTGTTTTGGATACGTATCCAGAACAGACAGTCTGTTTTGGAAAGGGTTGGTATAAGCTATTGAAAAGAACTTGTTGCCATTGTTGTTGCTACCTTTTATATGGGAACAACAGTTGTTGTTGCTGTGGCAACAAAAGTTGTTGTTGTTGTTGTGGCAACAACAGTTGTTACCATTGCTGCTACCGCTGTTGTTGTCATATATATATAGTCACATTCAAAGACTTCTTCTATCATTTGAGAACTGGATGTGGAACGGAAAGGATGTATCAATGCAACATTTGTTCGAAATCTTACCATTGGCAACAAAGTCTTAAAAGACACTTAATGCAAGAACACACTTCATAAGAATGGGAGGTAGAAATAGAATGTGGTGCGTTATACAACAGCCAAGAAGCTTTGTTCAAACATATGAAACATTGTGGTGAGGGTGATGATGACAGCAGTTCTGAAAGTGAGTCAGAAACAGAGTCTGTTTGGTATGATATGGTCCATGACGACCATGATGACAAATTTCAAGAAAAGGTTTCAGAATATGAAGAGCAAGGGCTTGAAGATGCATGTGAAAGAGCAACTGTTGACCTTCGACCCATTTATAAGCGTCGACTAAAAGAACTGTTTATGAGACTATTCAAACATACTTATCCAAACATAATCCAAACATTTTAGAAGACTTTCAATACTTTGTTGGTGAAAAACATTCAAAGGCACTAAAGCCAGTATTCAAAGGCACTAAAGCCGGCTACAAATAAAAAAACACGATGCAATCTTTGCAGAGCTTTTACATGAGGTGGAGTGGAGAATAATGAAGGCAGCGATGAAGAAAGTGATGTGGATGAGGAGAGTGAGGTGGAAGAGAGTGAAACAGATGAAGAACAATAGACCTATTTAACTAAACTTTATAAGTGTGTTAAAAAACTATTCTATGTAACTTGTTTTTGTGTGTAAACGCAGTTTCAACGTTCTTCACATATAAAATTGCAACGTTCAGTTTATTCGCCATTAAAGACAAAGTCCTGCTGAACAATTTGGTGAAAAATGGTTAAAATCGACTCAATAGTTTTAAAGTCGTGCTCGTTCGAAATTTTTATTAAATAGCGTTATCAATAAACAAAAACGTAAAGTTTTACTGAATATTTTATCAGGAGCGGGTGTGTTGAAGCTATCATATCTAAACAAATCCATTCACTTGTACGAGCTCACACACGCATACACAAGCTTCATGACACGGCTTGCTTATTTTGTGGAGCCCTTAGAAGGGCTTTAAATATGTTAGTTTCTACCTCTAAAGGACAGATAGATGACGGGCTTTTTCACACCTGGCAAAATGTTTGTGTACTGCAACAGTGTTTGTCCTCAGTTCTTTACCACAGAAGGAAGTCACTTTATCGAGTTCATGGCTGCAGAACACTTCTCATAATGACTGAATAAACGTTGTTCCCTCATCAAACGCTTTTATTTTAGATGTTGTTGGTGGTGAGAATGGTATAGCTTGTATTTCATTTAAATTTACAGCTTCCAAGCCTATGTCTTCTTGTAGTAATCCCACTAGCACATTTTCCACTTGTGCAACTGGCACTTGCACATTTTCCAATTCTTTCCTTTTCGAGGTACATAGTACATAGTTCTTTTCAGTTGATCTAAGGCGTTTGGCTGCGGTGGTTGCAGAACCAGCACACCAATCAATTTCAAAATCTGTATTATGATTGAGTAAGCGGTTTACTTGTTCCAATTCCTTCTCCAGTTTGAACTGATCATATTCCAGCAGTATGGTAGTTTTTAAAACTTTATCATTTTATGATAAGCTGTGCTTCTGACAACTTTCCTGACTTCTCTAATTCTTTCTTCCGTCTTTCAGACATTCAGTAAAGATGTTCAGTACTGCACCACCTTATTTTTTACTATCGTGCGCAAATATATACTCGTCGTGAAGCCTCCAAAAACCCTTATTTGGTTATGAGTATGCGTACAAATCGTATTTCCCCCTCAAGCCTGTATTATCGACCGCCTCCCAAAACATACCCTTATTTGGTTATGACTCTTGACGAGGTTTTTGTGAGCATATGTAATAAGTTATACAGGTAAAACGTCAGAAGCAACGTAAACTGCATTTCCGTTTGCATGTTTTGAATTTTGCAAGCATACTTTGAAACAGAAAAAACAAGCAAAAATGATGACATTTATAGAAATGTGTACTTCTCAACATTTATGTGTGATTCAAGGGGGACAGTACTGCCGAGCATGTTATAATTTAGTGGTGGATGGGCTGTACTTGAGGCAGCACACATTTGATGAGTATCCTTGACTGGACGAGTACCTCAGGGAATGGGTTTGCTCCGTATGTTTGGAAAATGACCGGCTTGCCGGTTTGTATTGTAAACACCTGTTGTGTAAGAGCTGTACGTCCATTCTGAAGCAGCAGTCAAACGCAAAATGTCCCATCTGCAGGGATGAGATCTATATCAACGCTGACGTATAAGGACTGTCTTCGATTCAACCGCATAGGCCCCTTTTGGGACCACCCTGATCAAACTTTGAGGTAGAGTGTAATATTCTATATTACTCTATCACTTAGAATGGTTTGGGAATAGATAAAATCACCACATTAAAGAATGAACTAGATAATTTTTTAAAAATCCATGCCTCTGAGATACTCTTTATTGATACGTTTCTCCCACATATAAAAAATGGAAATGGTTGTACTTTGACGCTGCCACTCGTATAACGTCAGAGCTGAATGACGTTGAGGGGAGGGATGGACGATAATAACAGGCTTGAGGGGGTCTTAAAAACCTTATTTAGTTACAATTCCTCATACCATGAGCATGCATACATATAATCTTGTTTCACCCTTTCATTCCACATGTAGAAAAGAAAAGATGACGGAGCAACAAGGTCCCTATCTCATGTCTAACGAAAGGATGATAGTGGATAGATTGATGAAAGTTAATAAAATAGAAAGTCTTATGAATGTAGACTATTACATTGAAAAGCAGAAAGTTATAGCGGAAGGACGACGAATCTTTTTCTTAACTCTATATCCAGAAGTTAGAAAGAAGAAAATTTGTGTGAAACCAATAACTGTGATTGATCAAGAGATGCTAAAAGCTCAACGCGTCCATTACATTGAAACAGGAAACTTTGAAGAGGGATACCGACTCAATCTGCGTATGGGGTTGGCCATACCTTCCAAAATTGAAGTGAATGAAAACCCAATGTGGGGCATCTATCTCGCAGATTACCCCATTTCAAGATGTGGGCAGTGTCGTGTACTGTTAGGAGAAGACAGATGCTTAAACAGGTTGTGTAGTCATCAATCCTGTATCAATTGTGCGTTATGGGTTACCCAGTTCGCCGCAATTATGAACAGTTAATTTTCAACACGTGTGGAGTGTGGAAGATTTATTACATATGAAGTGTTTACTGGTGAGCAGATGACTGATTTGAGAGGTTTTGATTGGTACCACTAGGTGTATATGGTCTGTTCTGGCAACGTGCCCCCCCCCACTCGCCTGCCTAGGTTTGGGGAGTCTCAAATAGGTATCTAGATCAGTAAGTCTGTTCTGGACACGTATCTAGAACAGATAGTCTATTTTGGATATGTGTCCAGAACAGGCAATCTTTGATACGTATATATGATAAAAAAATTTGGCTCAAAGATGTAATAAAAAATCTGAGTCAGCCCTGAGTCAGCATGTACGCATGTATAGACAGTATGTGCACTCTCCAAATACGTCATAACCTTTCATCATAGCGTTTCATAACTGCGTTTCGTAATAAAAGTGCATTTCCATTTTATACACTATAAGCAATTTTGTTTTGTCATCGTTGTTGTGGATACTGTGCAAGTGACTTAAAAAATGATAGAGTTTCGTTATGAAAAACCAAAGGATAAGAACTGTTTTCATCACCGTCGTGGATATTGTGTGCACGATGTAAAACAAAACAGAACAAAAACATCATAGAGTTTCATTCATTCAGATAAGCGCTTTGCACAGTTTCTCAAACCTGTTATTGTCGTCCAAACCCCTCAGACCTGATATTATCGTCCACCCTCAAACCTGGTATTATGATGATGTCATAGACGGGCATAATGCAAGAGAGATATTCAAAAGCACATTACTTCAAAACTATTGGACCGATTCAGCAAGACTTTAAGCTTTTTCATTGATGACATTACTGATGACGCTATATAATAAAAAAGTTCAAACGAGATTAACTTTAAAACTATTGGGTCAATTTTAACCTTTCTTTACCAAACTGTTTAGCAGGACTTTGTCTTTAATTCAGGATAAACCGGACGTTGCAATTTCATATGTGAATAACGTTGAAACTGCGTTTACACAGCAAAAAGCAAGATATATATTGAACAGTTTTATTAATACACTTTGAAGACACCACTTAAATCAATAAAAATATTACAACACTTGTTAATTTACGAAGTCCTTATTAAAAAGTTTAGCCAAAAAAGTCTATTGTTCTTCATCTGTTTCACTCTTTTCCACCTCACTGTCCTCATCCACATCACTTTCTTCATCGTTGCCTTCATCATTCTCTACCTCATCTAGAAGCTCTTCAAAGAATGCATCGTTTTTTCTTATAGCCGGCTTTTACAGCCGGCCTTTGAATACTCATACTGTTTTCATCAGCAAAGTAATTAAAGTCTTCTAAAATGTTTAGATGATGTTCGCTGTGTTCTAGACGCTAAGTATGTTTGAATAGTCTCATAAACAGTTGTTTTAGTCGACGCTTATAAATGGGTCGAAGGTCATCAGTTGCTCTTTCACATGCATCTTCAAGCCCTTGCTCTTCATATTCTGAAACCTTTTCTTGAAATTTGTCATCATGGTCGTCATATACTTCTTGGACCATATCATACCAAACAGACTCTTGTTTCTGACTCACTTTCAGAACTGCTGTCATCATCACCCTCACCACAATGTTTCATATGTTTGAACAAAGCTTCTTGGCTGTTGTATAAAGCACCACATTCTATGCAAGCATGCTCATTCTTTTCAGCCATGTTGACGCTTTGACTTTCCATAAAGACTCATCTAAAATTTCCGTGATAGGCGTTTTACAGGGTTTTCTATTTCTACCCCCCCCCCCCATTCTTATGAAGTGTGTTCTTGCATTAAGTGTCTTTTAAGACTTTGTGGCCAATGGTAAGATTTCGAACAAATGTTGCATTGATATATCCTTTCCGTTCCACATCCAGTTCTCAAATGATAGAAGAAGTCTTTGAATGTTACTATATATGTGACAACAACAGTAGTAACAGCAATGGTAACAACTGTTGTTGCCACAACAACAACTGTTGTTGCCACAACAATAACTGTTATTGTCACAACAACAACAACTGTTGTTGCCACAACAACGGTAGCAACAACAATGGCAACCAGTTTTTTCTATCATTTATACCAGCCCTATCCAAAACAGACTGTCTGTTGTGGATACGCAACCAGAACATACATAGCAACAAACATAGCCAGACATAGCCAAAACAGATGACGTCACTTTCGATCGGTCTACAGTTTTTTTCTATCACTTATACCAACCCTGCACAAAACAGAATGTCTATTCTAGATACGTAACCAAAACCAACTGTCTGTTCTAGATACCTATTCCAGACTCCCCTCCCCATTTCCTCAAACTGTTAAGATTTTATGAAAAGGGTTTGTGTTTTCCTTCCATATTTCCTTCTGTTGTTGTTTAATCACCAAAAACATTAATAGCTAGGTAAATATTATTGACCGCTATCTTTAAAATTTCACAGGGAGCAAGGCTATTTCTGTGTCATCATATAGGATTTTACTGAAAATTGGTTGTTTTTCCCAATATTTCCGCAATTTGTTTTCGCCAAAAATGTAATACCAGCTGGACACAAACACCACTATCTTCCATTAAACATTTTAAGACGTTTCCATTTAAATCCTAGGGGAGATACCTTTTCATGAAAACTGGTTTTCGCTAATGATTCCACCAATTTAATTGAATCACGAAAAAACGAAATAACTATATGGGCACCAACGGCTGTTACCTTAAGTCAAAATTAAGGCCATAGATTAATGCCATATACCTATAGTCAATTGCGTTTTCAATAATGGCGAATCACCAAACAGATTATCCAGATAGGTAAGATTTTGCCCTTCCTTCGTTTAAATTTTTAAAAAGGTAACATTATATCTTAGTGGTTTTTCGCAAGTATTTCTCCCACTTTTTCTTCGAATTACATGAAACAGTAATAACCAGGTAGATACCAATGACCAATGACGGTGTGAGTTAAGATTTTACTGAAATCTTTTGATTTTTCGATAATACTTCCACCTGTTTTGGCCAATCACCAAAAACAATAAAATAATAAGTTTTAAAGAAACTTCGGTCCTGACCAATATTTCCTCCACTTTTTGGCGAATTCCTAAAAAAGTAATAGCGAGGTAGGCAGTAACATGTGCTACTATTGCCTAAAATTACAGGGCAATGAGGTATTTTTCTGGCGTTAGTTAAGATTTTTCGCCAATATTTCAGCCAATGTTTGGCGATTCGCGAAAAAAAGAACAGAGAGAGAGAGAGAGAGAGAGAGAGAGATAGAGAGAGAGAGAGACAGAGAGAGAGAGAGAGAGAGAGAGAGAGAGAGAGAGAGAGAGAGAGAGAGAGAGAGAGAGAGAGAGAGAGAGAGAGAGAGAGAGAGAGAGATAAATAATAGCGAATTAAGTACAAGTATCTGCCTCTCTGATTCAAAATTTTAAGACGGTAAGATTTTATAACTAGCGTTAGTTAAGATTTTAGTAAGAAACTGTCTTTTTTTACCAGTATATCCGGCATTTTTTTCCAAATTACGAAAAAACAGGAAAAGGAGGTAAGTTTCAATCAAAATTTCAAGAATAAGGTCATTTTTTTCTGGAGTGAGTTAAGATTTGACTGAAACTTTCTTGGTTTATCACCAACATATTCGCCATATTTTGGCCAATCACAAAAGATTAATTACCAGGTGGGTAGAAATGCCTGTTACCATTACCAAACATTTTAAGGCAGTAAGGCTGTTTGCCTGGAGTTCGTTAAAATTTTGCTGTAATCACAAAAAAAAAATAAATAAAAAATAAAAGCCAGGTGGGCAATAATGCTTGCTACCTCAACTCAAAAATTCAAGACAGTAAGACTATTTTCTCAGAGATACTTAGAAATTTACTGAACTTTTTTTTTGTTTTTCTCCAATATTTCCGACAATGTTTGGCGAATCGCCAAAAAAGTAATAGCCAGGTGGCATTTATGCACCCTAACTTCCACTAAAATTTTAGAATGTGTCCATCAAAACCGTAGGAGACATCTTTCAAAGAAAAGTGTTATTTTTTTGGCATTCAGGCTACAAGACCTAGGAGGGGAATACGATATTTCAACTTAAAAGCGTAAATACAGCACACACGCACATACTTTCAATGACAGCTGTTGCCACTACCTACTTGGCTATTACTCTCTTGACTGTAAGAAACTTGGGCTAAAAGGATATGTCCTACTCGAATGTGCAACGAAAATCCACAGAAACACACTAAATACATTAATTTTAAGGCAGAACTTTCGTCACCAAAATTTTTGTTCTTTGAATGACACAAGGATTTTCAAAATCTACACATTCGGTCTCTTTTCAGTTTGAAAGACTGAGGCCCATTGTACTCTGCACGAATTAAAATTCCAGTACAACCGTCTCCAACTCCTTCCTCCTCTCCCCCCCCCCCCCGCCCCCCCGACGCAAAATAAAAATTGAATATGGTTATCAGTTTGGGTTCAATGCACATTAAATATCAACACACCTCCCGCTTGGTAGACTGAGAAGTAACCACCCTCGATGTGAGACAGGATCGCTATTGCACAGACTCCCTGGCGTTCGGATGTTTCAACGGACACATTTCTGCTGCAGTTTTAAACGCTTCTCGAATATTAGGTGGAAACAGTTATTTTCAGAGTGTGATGTTGGGGAGATGGGGGGGGGGGGGGGGGTTCAAATTGCTACTGGACATATATTTTGGAAAGAAAAATCCACCAGGAACAAGAAAAGTTTTTGCAATTCCGTAACACGCCATATCCCACCATGTCATTGGTCTAAATATCAATTGGCTTAAAATGCTAATGCCAAGCCTTGCCTGACTTTTGGTGGAAAAGAAAGAAAGTGGATAGGCATGATTCATGAGACGTGATTAATTGTGTTGGTTGGCACATTTTTAAAAAGGGTGTGAAGTTTTTCAATTTGAATACTGTTTCAACACCATGCTCAGTATTTGATGGTGATGCGGGACGGTTTTGAACAACTTTGTAGTTATGGCTAGGGCAAGCGAAATTTGCTTTCTGGACTCAGTACCCAGTGAATATTCCAAAGGTGATACAGGTTCGATTTGAGACTGCGACATCGACTCGACCCAACCACAACATTAACTCTGGTTGTGCTTAGGTTGTCATTGGTGGCAACCGCAGATCAACGTCTTACCAACGTTTTTTGGCACAACGTTGAATAGACTTTGGATAAACAACATTGCTTTCCTTCGCAACCAAAAATCAACATTCTTCGACGTCTAATCAACGACTTTGGGAAAATCGGCGTTGAATAGACGTCGAAAAAACGACGTTATACAGATATCGGACTCACATCCTATAACCAACATCCTCGTGCTATGGCTCACTGGAACTGGTCGCCACGGCATATCTAAATTAGACCAAAACGAGCACATAAAACATGAGAATATCAAGAGCGCGCAAGTTTTTTTTCCCACCTGCTAAAATATTCATGGAAATCGACTTCATACATATCCTGCGGTATTGGATGGCCTAACGGAGGGGTGATCGCACTATGACTGTCGCTGTCTAGACGGCCATTCTAGTTTAATGTTTTCCCCATGCCTGCTGAACATCGCTTTCCCGACGTCTGCAGAACGTCGGGAGATAAACATTGTTTCGACTTTGCAGTCTCTCCGCAACGTTGATTAGACGTGGTTCAGTCGTAAATTCCATGGCATTTCAAACCCTTTGGAAACATGTCCATAGCAACACTGATTTATACAGATAATACCGATTTGATGTCTGTCTTTTGTTATTAATTTTTTTCAGACCGGAAAGTGTTTGATGCTGCTCGTCATATAAAGACGTCAGACAGGCAGGTGTTTGATGCGGCCAGTCAAGTAAGACTGCCGGCAGATGTTTCGTACTGATGAGGTTATAAAGATTTCAGGCAGGCACTGACACTTGCAAACCGCACCAAATAAGTCGGAATTGCAAGGACAGAACCTGCCGGAATTTCTTCAAATGTTAAACATTCTTTAATTACCTTCTAAACGACCAACCCCTTTGCTGTTAATTTCTTCTTCAGTGATTCTATGAGTTCCAGCACAGCATATCCTCTGTTTTCAATAAGTGCTTTGACACTGATCTGCTCCAACATTTCCACAGTTATTTCGAACTCCAAGAACACCCAACAAAACTTACCTCAAAAGTACACAAGTATGTTAATATTTCAATGAATAAAATACTTCTTAAAAGTAAAGAATGTAAGTAGTTTGACATCAATGAATTGGATTAAATTTTTAGCAATAAAAACCGAATTGGAATTCATCATGTTCTTAACCATCATTAACACGTCTTTTGAACTGGCCGTGTTGTGATGGGTTGTTCCTTCCATGGAAAGACATCATGAGGTAAAAAGCATCTACTGCAATGCAAGCTAACTATTGAAATATCAGTGGTTCTTTCAAATTTCCGAGGCAGGTCAATTTTTCTACTAATGTGTTTTTTTTCTGCAGCAGACTGTTGGGTATGCCCGCTCAGCCACGAGTGTGGTCCTGTAGCACATATTCTCCACATTTCCGACCAGGGTGGTCAGACTGTCTTGTGCTCATCGCACAGCCTTCTTTAGAGTGATGAATCCATTCAGCTCAGCTGTAAAACTTGCAAACTTTGGAAAATTTAAACCTATCCGCCTTGAATAGCATTAAAATATTATGATTATAAAATTTCTTGAGCATACAAAAGAAAATGAATCAAAACTCAAAATATAAAATCTTAGAAAAGGCTTATATTTAACTGTAACCGACAGCAAAGACTCACTCATTTATAAAATTTCAGTTTGTAAATGATTAAGTGGATGATTATTGAACAATTCAGAAACTAATGTCACGAATATAGCTACACAACTTGCAATTCATCAAAGTTTCTACTATATCAATAGAATGCAGCCAGTTTGTTAGGTATCCACGCAGTTATGCTTATCCTTTTCCCATTCACATCCTTTTTAAAACGTAACCACGCGATCCAGCAATGTTCACGTTTTATTGTAAAACCTAACATAACATAACACGAAAAAATTGATACCTATAATAAAACAATATTAGATCCTTCTCACTTTTTCAAGATACGTGCTATTCGAAGCATCCAGTTTTCCCCCGGCATCCCTGCATACAAAACCAGCTGCCGGACTGTGTCAACAGATCTCTTTGCTCTTTGCGTTTGTCTCCAATTTTGGCGATAAAGCCACATTTTGCATAAAAGGCCGATCTCATGTATCGCTTCGTTATCACTAATTTAAAATGATATAACGTGCTAGAATTCGATATCCGAGTAGCAAATTGATACGTGATGCTTTCTTTGATAACGAATTTGGTTCCATTAATCTTGTTTAGCCAGTTAATGAGACTGGCCTTTGTGTGAAGCAGCACTCCATTTACTAATGAAAATGATCTGCTGTACAATCCAAAACACAAGCTCGACGGCAACTGTGCGTGTCTTCTTAAAAAAAAAACAACAGCGGAATAAAAAGTTGTTTAATTCGAATGTGGCTTTAATTAGACTAGGCCCTATCAGCTCTGGCATTTGGAGCCGCTGCATAACTTCACCACCAGCCCTTTTTCTGTGCGTTGCATGTGTCGTGTGCGAGTGTGTGTGCCTTTAATTCTGTGTGTGTGTGTGTGGCCTAAGCATTTTGTGTGTTTGTGCCTGCTCGCGTTATTTGATGCTGTGTCGTGTGCGAGTGTGTGTGCCTTTAATTCTGTATGTGTGTGTGTGTGGCCTGAGCATTTTGTGTGTTTGTGCCTGCTCGCGTTATTTGATGCTGTGTCGTGTGCGAGTGTGTGTGCCTTTAATTCTGTGTGTGTGTGTGTGTGTGTGGCCTAAGCATTTTGTGTGTTTGTGCCTGCTCGCGTTATTTGATGCTGTGTCGTGTGCGAGTGTGTGTGCCTTTAATTCTGTATGTGTGTGTGTGTGGCCTAAGCATTTTATGTGTTTGTGCCTGCTCGCGTTATTTGATGCTGTGTCGTGTGCGAGTGTGTGTGCCTTTAATTCTCTCTGTGTGTGTGTGTGTGTGTGTGTGTGTGGCCTAAGCATTTTGTGTGTTTGCGCCTGCTCGCGTTATTTGATGCTGTGTCGTGTGCGAGTGTGTGTGCCTTTAATTCTGTATGTGTATGTGGCCTAAGCATTTTATGTGTTTGTGCCTGCTCGCGTTATTTGATGCTGTGTCGTGTGCGAGTGTGTGTGCCTTTAATTCTGTATGTGTGTGTGTGTGGCCTAAGCATTTTGTGTGTTTGCGCCTGCTCGCGTTATTTGATGCTGTGTCGTGTGCGAGTGTGTGTGCCTTTAATTCTGTATGTGTGTGTGTGTGTGGCCTAAGCATTTTGTGTGTTTGTGCCTGCTCGCATTATTTGATGCTGTGTCGTGTGCGAGTGTGTGTGCCTTTAATTCTGTGTGTGTGTGTGTGTGGCCTAAGCATTTTATGTGTTTGTGTCTGCTCGCGTTATTTTTATTGCGCCGTGTCTGTATCACTTTAAGATGGGATGTGTGACATCTGCCTTGCAATGGTTACGCGTAGGCATTAACAGGAAGATTTATAGTAAACGTTCTGAAGTAAGTCTAACGTCTATTCGAAATCGCAACGTCAAATATGGTTGGTTTGTGTTGTTATTGGTCGACCATAAATCGACGCCTGATCAGCGAGTTTGACACAATGTTGACACAATTGAATAGATGCTGGAGGAACAACATTGTTTAGGCGCTGCATTTGGTAGCAATCAAAATCACCCTTCCTACGAACGTCGAAGAAACGTCCCTGCTACAACATTGAATAGAGGTCGGAAAATCGACGGCGCACAATCGTTGGATCACAACCAAACAGCAAGCTCATCATGTTATCGCTCACTGGAAACAGAAGAGAGGACAGGTCCCTTTGAAAACAGACTAAAATGACGACGTAAAATGTGGGAATTTTTGCCCACCTACTTTTGAAATAAATACATGAAAATGGATTTCATACATATCCTGCATTAACGGATGACCCAAAGGGTAGGGGCAGTCTTACGGAACGGCGACCACGGCAACCTATGAATGTCATATTCTAGGTGTCGATTCTCTCGAAGCCTTTGCAACGTCGCTCTCCCGACGTGTGGACAACATCGGAAGAGTAACGTTGTTTCAACTTCGATTTTCTAAGTCGAAAATCTTTTTGCAAAGTTGATTAGAAGTCGGATAATCGACGTCTATTTCTCCATTGGCAGGTAGACGTTGTCACGTCTTTTATCATTAACTACAACCCAACGTTGATCAGACGGTTGGTGCGACGGCTATCCAAAACGGATGTAACGTCACAGTGTTTACTCGGTTGCCATTGTTGACTTTCCTTGTCCCTGTGGTCCTGCCAACATTTCTAATCTCGCCACGCACCCTCGTCTGCTCATTTCAGACTAATATTTCACATTAATTTGAGTATAAAGTTGCATTTTACACATTTGTCATTTTAAAACTATCGCTGTAATAGAGTACAACAAATTCATTACACAAGTATGTTAACATTCAGATCTGCGAAAAAACTGCCCGACAATGTTTCTCATGCAAACTTTTGTTTTCGATGAATATGTAGCTGATGTCATGACCGTGATAGCTGCATCGTATCACTATAGCCACAACCCCCTAGTCATGGCAGCCGCACCTTCTTGATACCATAGTTGGATAGCAAACATGTATAGCCCCAAGGCATATTTTCAAATCCAGATCTTAAAAGAAAACTTTTCAACATTTCACAAGAATGATTTATTACAATAAAGCACACTAAAATTTCACTACAATTTTAAAATTTTTAATTTTAACAAGCAATGGAAATTTGTATTTACAGACCCGATAAATGCAATCTCCTTCCAGATAAATACAGGTTAAACATAAACAAAGCGGGCTACTTAATTAACATACTCTCTACTCAGTAAACATATGCTTTGCTAAACTGATTTACTCTTTTCATACTGGAGATCTGTTAGAATCAGCTTAATTAATCCCGAGCAAATCACCAGTACGAGTAGTACACATTCAGGATTAACCAAACCCGCCATGATTTGTTAATTCTAAGCACAGCCGCATTATGAACACTCACCGGCTCTTCGCAGCTTGAAATCGTTATCGAAATAATGTAACTCGGTAGAGTAACTACATGTTCTCATGCACAGGTTATCCTACGAAATTTCGCAACATGAAAAGACAATGATTAAGCCGGGTCAGTGTCAGTTAAGTTTTAAGCCGCAGCATGAAAAGACCAGCAGGATCAGGTGTGCTTAGAGCGTCGGACAGTTAACAAGTCTAGCAAAGCGTAAGCTAATCCACAGTGTGAAAAACAGCTTCGATATACGCGTGCTTGCCATACTGTGAACTTGTCTATATATATATATATATATATATATATATATATATATATATATATATATATATATATATATATATATATATATATATATATATATATATATATATATATATATATATATATATATATATATTCTTAAGGACTAAAGAAAGTTTTCACTGAAAAGAGAGGTTTATTTATTAGTCACACCAAACTGTTCAATTCTTTTGAAAATTTTATCCAGAGAAACTCTTTCGAATTAAGCAAACTTTTAACACCGTTGTGTCCGCACCTGAACAAAAACGCAACTTAAACAAAACCGGAGCAACATATTTACAGTTGACAAATTTTGGTATTACAAACTCAGTAACATGTTTGTTTGCCAATGAGAACTATTTTTGTCGACAATGAGAAGTTGGGAGTGCCATCCCAAATTAGTATGCCGCTAGCATCAAATCGATAGATCTGCGTGACATAAACTGTTACCCGCTGGAGCCTTCCGGATAGCAGAGCTTGAACTCGTTAGTGAAAATGATGTGTCGCCAAGGACAGGTTTTCATAGGCCTTCTTTGATTGTGGCTGTTCGTCTGATGCATTCGAATTCGGTGGCTTGGGTCATTCAACGCCATCCCGACCAGTGGTCGATACGCCCAGATTTCTGTTTCACGGAGGCGCCTAATGACAGCTATCCCACTATTTGTTCTTTTCGGTATCTCCACTGTGGTCATTGTCACACTGAAAAAGGGATCACGGACGTACATTGTCCTGATACGCGGTTTCTGACGAGGCCTGGTAACACGAGGATCACTGCGATTTCTGCCCTGGTTGCGCCCTGAGTCACGGTAACATGAGTCATGGTAAGCAACAGCTTTGCTGCATCGAAGCACCAAAACACCAATGGCATTGAAGCATAGTTTTGTGGAAGTTGCGGCATCTTGACGTGCACTATTTCCCACTTGCAAACATAGTTTGCAAATGGGTATGCTTTGCTAAGAATTCCGGCGTTTATTCCTTCCTTTTTTGTTTGTTTTTTTTTTGTTTTTTTTTTCCGTCACGGAGGTTTCCAGAAAACTCCTCCTACGCTATTTGACGTAGGACGACGAAATTTGGCACAGAGATAGAGGTTGATGAGATGTCGTGAAATCCGCAAATTTTTTCGACCTTGACCTTCAAGGTCAAGGTCAAATTGAGGTCAAAGTTTTTTTACCTCGAAGTGGTTTCCAGAAAACTCCTCCTAGGCTATTTGACGTAGGACGATGAAATTTGGCACAGAGATAGAGGGTGATGAGACATCGTGAAATCCGCAAAATTTTTTGACCTTGACCTTCAAGGTCAAGGTCAAATTGAGGTCAAATTATTTTTTTCAAAAACCTCTTTCATCACGAAGAATTGCTGAAAATAGCGCTCAAATCCTTCTTTCAACACGTGTACGATGTCAGTAGGCAGTAACATCATGGATGGAATCTCGACATTCAGTGTCAAGGTCAAGGTCATGTGACTTTTGTAAATTGAATTCCGTTAGAGAAAAAATTGCCCATTATCTCGAAAACCGTTAGAGATAGAGCGATTTTGAGCTTATTTTCGACCCTTGGGCCTAAAACACGTTATATATGAGGTACCTCGGTGACCTTGACCTCCTCGGTCAAGGTCAAGGTCAAAAACCGGAAGTTGACCATTATCTCGAAAACGGTTAGAGATAGAGCGATTTTGAGCTTATTTTCGACCCTTTGGGCCTCAAACACGTTATATAAGAGGTACCTCGGTGAACTTGACCTCCTCCGTCAAGATCAAGGTCAAAAACCGGAAGTTGACCATTATCTCGAAAAAGGTTAGAGATAGAGCGATTTTGAGGTTATTTTCGACCCTTTGGGCCTAAAAGACGTTATATATGAGGTACCTCGGTGACCTTGACCTCCTCCGTCGTGGTCAAGGGCAAAAACCGGAAGTTGACCATTATCTCGAAAACGGTTAGAGATAGAGCGATTTTGAGCTTATTTTCGACCCTCTGGGCCTAAAAGACGTTCTATAAGAGGTACCTCGGTGACCTTGACCTCCTCCGTCAAGGTCAAGGTCAAAAACCGGAAGTTGACCATTATCTCGAAAACGATTAGAGATAGAGCGATTTTGAGCTTATTTTCGACTCTTTGGGCCTAAAAGACGTTATATAAGAGGTACCTCGGTGACCTTGACCTCCTCCGTCGTGGTCAAGGTCAAAAACCGGAAGTTGACCATTATCTCGAAAATGGTTAGAGATAGATCGATTTTGAGCTTATTTTCGACCCTTTGGACCTAAAACACGTTATATAAGAGGTACCTCGGTGAACTTGACCTCCTCCGTCAAGGTCAAGGTCAAAAACCGGAAGTTGACCATTATCTCGAAAATGGTTAGAGATAGAGCGATTTTGAGCTTATTTTCGACCCTTTGGGACTAAAAGACGTTATATAACAGGTGCCTCGGTGACTTTGACCTAATCCGTCAAGGTCAAGGTCAAAACCGGAAGTTGACCATTATCTCGAAAACGATTAGAGATAGAGCGATTTTGAGCTTATTTTCGACCCTTTGGGCCCAAGAGACGTTATATAAGAGGTACCTCGGTGACCTTGACCTCCTCCGTTATGGTCAAGGTCAAAAACCGGAAGTTGACCATTATCTCGAAAATGGTTAGAGATAGAGCGATTTTGAGCTTATTTTCGACCCTTTGGGCCCAAATGAAGTTATATAAGAGGTACCTCGGTGAGCTTGACCTCTTCCGTCAAGGTCAAGGTCAAAAACCGGAAGTTGACCATTATCTCGAAAACGGTTAGAGATAAAGCAATTTTGAGGTTATTTTCGACCCTTTGGGCCTAAAAGACCTTATATAAGAGGTACCTCTGTGACCTTGACCTCCTCCGTCGTGGTCAAGGTCAAAAACCGGAAGTTGACCATTATCTCGAAAACGGTTAGAGATAGAGCGATTTTGAGCTTATTTTCGACCCTTTGGGCCTAAAAGACGTTCTCTAAGAGGTACCTCGGTGAACTTGACCTCCTCCGTCAAGGTCAAGGTCAAAAACCGGAAGTTGACCATTATCTCGAAAACGATTAGAGATAGAGCGATTTTGAGCTTATTCTCCGCCCTTTGGGCCTAGAAGACGTTATATACTAGGTACCTCGGTGACCTTGACCTCCTCCGTCAAGGTCAAGGTCAAAAACCGGAAGTTGACCATTATCTCGAAAATGGTTAGAGATAGAGCGATTTTGAGCTTATTTTCCGCCCTTTGGGCCTAGAAGACGTTATATAAGAGGTACCTCGGTGACCTTGACCTTGAAGGTAAAAAACCGGAAGTTGACCATTATCTCGAAAATGGTTAGAGATAGAGCGATTTTGAGCTTATTTTCGACCCTTTGGGCCTAAAAGACGTTATATAAGAGGTACCTCGGTGACCTTGACCTCCTCCATCATGGTCAAGGTCAAAAACCGGAAATGGTCCATTATCTGAAAAATGGTTAGAAAACTGAATTTGATTATTTGAGATTACATTATATTTACTTCGATGTCCTTGTTCATGATAATAATTCGGAAGGTGACAATTATGTGGAAAGACTGAAAAATGTGTCTTTGACCAGATAGATTGTACCATTGCAAGTGGGTGACATTTCGCTACGTGTAGCGAAATTCGGTCTAGTTCTCACTGAACCGCTGCGTACACAAGTATAACTGAATAATCTTGCTGTGACATTGTGTACTGGAATTGGAATATATAACAATGTGTGTGCCCAGACACACTTTCACGGTCGCATAATGAAGGAATAAAAACAAATAACCTACGTTAATCTGATAGCAATGATTATTGGGCGTCTCTGGAATGCAGTGAAATAATAACATTCACTAACAGGAGTCAATCTTGCACGATTTCAAACGCATTCCATTGACATCATCATAAGAATTAGCAATGGGAAATTGCTCTCTGTGCGTGCCAATCATACATTGATAACGCCCTTGATTATGGAGAACAACATCGACGCTTCACGCGGTAAGGAAGTCGGACAAACTTCCATTCTTGAATTTACTCCCGATGGATTTTCATTTTTTAGACGGGACCGCGAGGGGTTAAATGGTAGGGTGTGGCCATTCTATGAAATGCCAATCTCAAGTTCAAAATAATCACAGTCACTACCTATTCCTCATTTGAGCATATCTTGGTCTCAGTATCTAATATCAGTCTCAGCATCAGTTACGAATCATCGCCTAGGGTTTTATTTAGGTCACAGTGCAACACAAACCTCAAGTTCAATCCTTAGTAAAATCGATCTATCAAAGTTTAAAACAGAATAACACTCAAATGAAATCTCTTCAAAAGTACATTTCATTTGAACTGGATAGTTTAGTCACCACGTGCAACAATGAATTGAGTGAATTAATAGATTTTCACGCAGCAATTATCGTTCGAAAATCCAACTCAACAAGAAATGACCTCATGTGTAATTGACGACACGCGTGCCGCTCGCTCAAAAATACATGTAGCAGAATGCAAACTCAAGAAGATTCGTAACACCTCCTACACAGCTTGCTACTTTGGGTTGCGTGATACATACCAAACGACGGTTGATAAGCAAGTGTTGACAATATTAATTTGATCATGCAGAGTGCTGATCAAAAGCAACTTTTTCGAGCCGCAAATCACATCATGCACAAAAATAGGCACAGCCCACTCCCTGGAGCGGAGCTTCCTGTTGCCAGGGCGTACACTTTCAACAAATATTTCAAATTCAAAACTGATAATATCAGAGGTTCTATCAGTTCGGCAGAGAGTGATCAATTTTCGTTTGATATCTTTGACAGCATTCCTGTCATAAATTTTAGTCAACTGACCGACAAAAGTATACGCAAAAGAATAATGACCTCTGTTTCCAAGTCATGTTACAGTGATTCGATCTTGAAGAATATATGGGTGACCTACTTCCCATTACCTGCAGAATAGTTAAATATCAGTAATGGGAAAATGCGGGTTTGAGCACAGGTGTGCTGAAACCCGTACGGGTTTCAGCACACCTGTTCTCAAACCCGCATTTTCCGGTGTTTTCAAACTAGCGCGGGTTTGAGCACAGGTGTGTTCAAACCTGCGCGGGTATGAGCACAGGTGTGTTCAAACCCGCGAGGGTATGAGCACAGGTGTGTTCAAACCCGTACGGGTATGAGTACAGTTTCCGGAAGTGAATGTAAATTATTTCGCCAAAGCAGTGAGAGATGAAATGACGCATGATTTCGTCATGTACTTTCGTCATCCCATCCAGGCATGTTCAAACGTGCATGATTTCGTCATACCATCAAAGCACATTGTCAAAGCAGACATGTGCTTACGTCATCCTATTCAGACGTCATTGACGTCATTGATGACGTCACGGATGACGTCATTTGCTAAATATTTCAATCTAACATAACTTTATAACTACTCGATCGATTTCAGCCATCTTTTCACCAAAGTATTTAGACAGACTTGAAGTGTTTATGGACGACGTCACTGATGACGTTATCAATGAAATCATATACTAAAGATTTTAAACGTGTATATCTTTGAAACTATTCTGTCAATTTCATCCATCTTTTTACCGTAGTATTGAGGAAAACTTTAAAATTTTATTGATGACATCATGAATGATGTCATTTACCTAAAAAAATTTAATCGAACATAACTTTAAAACTATTGGACCGATTTTAACCATCTTTTCAACATAGTGTTTAGGAGGACTTTATATTTTTATTGATGACGTCATTGATGACGTAACGGATGACGTCAATTACCTAAACATTTTAATCGAGTCTAACTTTAAAACTATTAGACTAATTTTAGCCATCTTTTCAACACAGTGTTTAGGACTACTTTATATTTTTATTGATGACGTCATTGATGACGTAACGGATGACGTCAATTACCTAAAAACTTTTAATCGTGTATAACTTTAAAACTATTAGACCAATTTTAACCATCTTTTCAACATAGTGTTTAGGAAGACTTTATAATTTATTGATAACGTCATTGATGACGTAACGGATGACGTCATTTACCTAAAAGTTTTAATCGAATATAACTTTAAAACTACTGGACCGATTTCAACCATTTTTCATCAATCTGTTCAACTGGGCGTTGTCTTTGAGGAAGGATAAAGTAAACGTTGAATATGTGAAGAACGTTGAAACTGCGTTTACACATAAAAAATCAAGACACATATTGAATAATTTTATTAATACACTTAAATATACAGCGCTTAAATCATTAAACTATTACAACATTTGTTGATTTACAAAGTCTTTATTATAAAGATTAGTCAAATAAGTCTATTTTTCTTCATCTGTTTCACTCCTTTGCACCTCACTGTCCTTTCATCATGCTCCACCTCATCTAGAAGCTCTTCAAAGAATGCATCGTTTCTTCTTATAGCCGCCTTTAATGCCTTTGAATACTTGTGATGTTTTTCATCAACAAAGTGATTAAAGTCTTCTAAAATGGTTTAATAATGTTCGCTTTGTTCTAGACATTGAGTATATTTGAATAGTCTCATAAACAGTTGTTTTAGGCGGTGCTTATAAATGGGGCGAACGTCATCACTTGCTCTTCCACGGGCACCTTCAATCCCTTGTTCTTTATATTCTGAAACCCTTTCTTGAAATTTGTCATCATAGTCATCATATACTTCTTGGACCATATCATACCAAACAGAGTCTATTTCCGACTCACTTTCAGAACTGCTTTCATTGTTGTCCTCGCTACAATGGCTCATATGTTTGAACAAAGCTTCTTGGCTGTTGCCTAATGCACCGCATTCTATACAAGCATGTGCATTATTTTCACCCATGTCAACTCTTTGATTTTCAATACAAGACTCATCTAACGTTTCCGTGATAGGTGCTTTTATAGGGTTTTCCATCTCTTCCTCCCATTCGCCTTCTGCACGCTCGCTTCCATTCACTTCTGAAGTGTGTACATGCTTTAAATGCCTTTTAAGACTTTGTGGCCAATAGTAAGATTTCGAACAAATGTTACATTGGTCCATCCTTTCGATTCTACATCCACTTCTCAAATGAAAACATCACGAGTATTCAAAGGCATTAAAGGCGGCTATAAGAAGAAACGATGCATTCTTTGAAGAGCTTCTAGATGAGGTGGAGCATGATGAAAGCAGCGACGAAGAAAGTGATGTGGATAAGGACAGTGAGGTGGAAAGGAGTGAAACAGATGAAGAAAAATAGACTTATTTTTTACTAAACTTTATCATAAAGACTTTGTAAATCAACAAATGTTGTAATAGTTTATTGATTTAAGCGCTGTATATTTAAGTGTATTAATAAAACTATTCAATATATGTCTTGCTTTTTTATATGTAAACGCAGTTTCAACGTTCTTCACATATTCAACGTTCACTTTATCCTTCCTTAAAGACAACTTCCAGTTGAACAGATTGATGAGAAAATGGTTGAAATCGCTTCAATAGTTTTAAAGTTATATTCGATTGAAACTTTTAGGTAAATGACGTCATCCGTTACATCATCAATGACGCCATCAATAAAAATATAAAGTCCTCGTAAACACTATGTTGAAAAGATGGCTAAAATTGGACTAATAGTTTTAAAGTTATACTCGATTAAAATGTTTAGGTAATTGACGTCATCCGTTACGTCATCAATGACGTCATCAATAAACATATAAAGTCCTCCTAAACACTATGTTGAAAAGATGGCTAAAATTGGACTAATAGTTTTAAAGTTATACTCGATTAAAATGTTTAGGTAATTGACATCATCCGTTACGTCATCATTGACGTCATCAATAAACATATAAAGTCCTCCTAAACACTATGTTGAAAAGATGGCTAAAATTGGACTAATAGTTTTAAAGTTATACTCGATTAAAATGTTTAGGTAATTGACATCATCCGTTACGTCATCAATGACGTCATCAATAAACATATAAAGTCCTCCTAAACACTATGTTGAAAAGATGGCTAAAATTGGACTAATAGTTTTAAAGTTATACTCGATTAAAATGTTTAGGTAATTGACATCATCCGTTACGTCATCAATGACGTCATCAATAAACATATAAAGTCCTCCTAAACACTATGTTGAAAAGATGGCTAAAATTGGACTAATAGTTTTAAAGTTATACTCGATTAAAATGTTTAGGTAATTGACGTCATCCGTTACGTCATCAATGACGTCAACAATAAAAATATTAAGTAGTCTTAAACACTATGTTGAAAAGATGGTTAAAATTGGTCTAATAGTTTCAAAGTTATACTCGATTAAAATTTTTAGGTAATTGGCGTCATCCGTTACGTCATCAATGACGTCATCAATAAACATATAAAGTCCTCCTAAACACTCTGTCGAAAAGATGGTTAAAATCCTTCCAACAGTTTTTAAGTTATGTTCGATGAAATTTTTTAGGTAAATGACATCATTCATGACGTCATCAATAAAATTTAAGGTTGTTCCCAATACTATGGTGAAAAGATGGTTGAAATTGACCGAGTAGTTTTAAAGATATGTGCGTTTTAAATTTTGAGTAAATGACTCATTCATGACGTCATCAGTGACGTCACCAATAAACATTTGAGGTCTTCCTGAATACTATGATGAAAGGATGGTTGAAATTAACCGAGTAGTTTTCAAGATATACACGTTTAAAATCTTTAGTATATGATTTCATTGATGACGCCATCAGTGACGTCATCCATAAACACTTCAAGTCTTTCTGAATACTTTGGTGAAAAGATGGCTGAAATTGACCAAGTAGTTATAAAGTTATGTTCGATTGAAATATTTAGTAAATGACGTCAATGACGTCTGAATGGGATGACGTAAGCACATGTCTGCTTTGACAATGTGCTTTGATGGTATGACAAAATCATGCACGTTTGAACATGCCTGGATGGGATGACGAAAGTACATGACGAAATCATGCGTCATTTCGTCTCTCACTGCTTTGGCGAAATAATTTACATTCACTTCCGGAAACTGTGCTCATACCCGTACGGGTTTGAACACAACTGTGCTCATACCCGCGCGGGTTTGGAAACACCGGAAAATGCGGGTTTGAGCACACGTGTGCTCAAACCCGCATTTTCCCACTATTAATATCTTTCCAGTCTCTTTCAAACAAGCAATTAAATATCCGCTATTAAAAACAACCACAATTTCAAAGAATTACCTCTTTGTTTTAAATTTATCCTGCATTTCAAAAGTCCTTGGAGAAGCAACATACCAACAATTGAACGAACATATCGGTTTAGAAGGAAGTTACTGTATCGTAAATCCATAGTAATGAAACTGTCCTTGTTATTGTGTTCTATAATCTTTTGGCAACTAGACAATCGCCAAGCCGTGTTTGTTGCTCTACTCGATCTTTCGGTCGCTTTCGTCATCGCAGACCATGATATCTATGTACGTCGGCAGCAGAACTCTTTCGAAGGCGTTGATGATGTGGAGCTCTCAACTGAACATCTCAACAATAGCAGCGCATGTGTTAAGATCGACGCTATAGTTTAAAACTCCATTACCCCAGGACTCCAAAATTGGACCATGTGGATATTTGCATTACACCAAGCCACTTTATACGCTCATAAATTCTCAGGGTCTAACTTACCACTCTGATGCAGATGATTCTGGAAAATGCCTTCGATCCTCGCTCAGCCACATATCAGGATGCTCCTCTTTTACAAGCTTCTGGTTCATTAAGTGCCATCGGGTGCTGGATGACGGCAAATAAACTAAAATTAAATAAGCACAAAACGGAGTTTTTGATCAATACAAACGCACACAATGAGCAGTGCATCCATATTAATAGCTTGCGGGTTGATGACAAAGAAGTTATCCAACTCAGTTCTATTCCTTGTGTTCTGACAGTTCTCAATGACTCGCATCTTGCAAAAGAAGCGCATGTACCCTCTGTTTCACGTGCGTGTTACTATTTCCTACAATGGGCAGGTGAGGTCCGCTCTCAGTTAACCGAAGATATTGCGAAGATGCTCGTCCATGCATTAGTCATCAGTCACATTGATTGCTGTGATGGCTTATTAATCAATCTTTCTCTCGAAAAAAAAAATAGTCAGACTGTAGCGTGTTCTGAACTACACCGCTCGTATTGTGCGACCTTCCAATAGAGCAGGCGTCAAGGATAAGCTCCTTGCTCTTCATTGATTGTCGGTCGAGCAGCGTATTAGGTTTAAGATTGCTCTTCTGACTCACAAAGCCCTAAATGGCACAACACCTAAATATACCTCCTAGATTTCCCCGTGACAACTGAGGTAGTCTGATCACTCTCTACTCAAAGAAAATGCATCAAACCAACGTCAAGGGGAGAGAAACCTTCCAGAAATGCAGCCCAAATTAACTTTCAATTAGTATTATATGAGAAAAGATCCTTTTTCTTTGAAAAAGGTTAAAGACTTATCTTTTTAGAACTGCGCACAATTAATATGTTTTATCACTTCTTTTATCTAAACGATTTTATTTTTAGCACTACAAGAACATACAATTGTACTTAGGGTTTAACTGTTGTAAGCGCGGCAAAAGTGCGATATAATAATGTGCGCATATCAAAACCCTTCACAAACACCTTGCAGTTTATCAACATTTCGTGAACAATAAGTTACTGTTTTTCATATATTCCATTCTCAAATATTCAATTTTTAAGTGTAAACTTTCTTTGATCGTTCATTTTATATTTATATACCACCACCGTATTTTATATATATATATATATAAACTACGTAATCATACACTGCACTTATTAGTGTGTAACCACGCTTTTGTTACCGTAGTTCTGTAACCATGTCATGTTAACCTTTGTTTTGCCTCAGTACAATAATATTTTACCATAAAGACCCAAAATTGTCACACAGCACAGTGATAACGCTGATTGCACCATATCCTAAAATAGCCCGTGCTTGCAAATCAAGAGCTTAAGTTATTGTTGTACTATTGTGTGATAGACAAATAATGTTTAAGAAAATCATTTATTTCTTACCTGAAATTTTTCTTAGCTGAATACAAGTAAGAAACAAATAACATTACAAATTACATATAACATATTGCAGTCATTTTTTACAGGTTAACGGACCACAAAAAGTGAATGCTCATCAGATAGTGATAACAGACTCATCAGATAGCGATAACAGACTCATCAGACAGTTTTAACAGACTCATCAGATAGAGATAACAGACTCATCAGAGAGTGATAACAGACTCATCAGAGAGTGATAACAGACTCATCAGAGAGTGATAACAGACTCATCAGAGAGTGATAACAGACTCATCAGAGAGTGATAACAGACTCATCAGACAGTGATAACAGACTCATCAGGTAGTGATAACAGACTCATCAGATAGTGAGAACAGACTACGCATGAAAATCCGTTTTATAGAATTCAAGCTTAATAGAACGCACAATACATTTTATTTACAGCACCTTTTTCATATAGCACATCGACAGGCAAACCATGCAATTCAATGGCTTAGTAGCAATGTTTTAACAAATACTGAGATAAATATATTGATCTGGTGGGGATGTTACAGTTGCCATAGCAATGGATATGGCCATAGCAATGTCGTTATCGTCAAACAACACATGGTAATGTCATATCATGATTTGACGGAATCGTATTTCGTCACACTGGTAATGCAGTTAGCAGCAGCTTTATTAATGTATATAACGTCATTTAAATGGCAACTCGAACTGCTATGGTTCCGGTCACGATAATGACAACAGTCAGAGTCGCGTCAACATCTTGCTTTTCCCCTTCTGCATTTAGTCAAACACATACCTCCCACAGTCATTTACTGCAAATCGCCAGCTAAAAGTTATAAATACGACTCACAATAAAAAAATAGACACTGACGGCGCCAACTCAGATTTCTTGAAATATTTCATTGCACGGCTTGGTATGGTACAATCGTAATTTATTTATATAAATTCAGACATTGCAGAAAACATAAAAACAGCTTCTTTAATGCAAGTTTAGCTGTGGTTTAATTACTTGCTTTTAAAAGAGCATATCACAACTGCAAGCTTCAGATTTGAGTAAGTTAGGTTTCCTTTGTCCTCGGGGTGTATTTCAGGTTGCCTGCATTGCAAAGAGCGTTTGGCGAGGCAGAAAGTAATAATGGAATTGATTTCAGAACTTTTAAGAAATGAGTTGGAAATACTATACCAAATTAATCAATTCCAGTCGACTAAAATACTCTACGATTTTGGAATCGATATGATTTGATTACGTAACTTGGGTCATTCAGTGTATAGCGGTAAATGAGTGAGACATGTTAACTTTGTTACAACCACGACTTCCATTACGTAAACAGTGCTTTTCAAATTAGATTCCAGGCGCTCACTTGGTATATACACCCGAAAATGTAGAAATAATGAAAGCTTGATGTAGGTTTTTTTTGTAAAAACGAAATGTTAGTTAAATGGTAGTTTGTCTGTTAGAAAGTCCAACATATAGTGAAAACAAAGCAAAACCCAAACAAACAAACATTCACAACCACGAACATATTTATACGGCAAGTTTGCAAAATTGCCAAAACTACCTATTCTGTGTTAATCACAAGCAATCACATGACTGAATTGGTATATCGTAGAGAATGGCTCAATAAACAATGCTTAGAAAATATCAAATTTTGCTGATGATTTGTTTGTTTTTAAAGCAATTACCGAAGGTTGTTCGTTTATCTCTGAGCTCAAAGATCCCTGCAGCCAATTCCACATCTTATAAATTGCTCTAAAATGTATGACAAAATCCATTTTTCATTATGTCTCTCTACGTTGTTCCATGTTTCTAATAGAGGAGTGATTTATCAAACAAATTTGTTGAATTTCGAAAAGATTTATCTTAACAATCCAGGTACAACAATCCAATTCTTAAAGAAGACGTTTCAGCAGTTTAATAACTTAACTTTCACAAATATGATTTACAGATAATTAGACCATCCATATGAACAACATTTTTCTCTTACTTATACTCCAAATTAAATATTATTCTTGATAAAAATAACATTGCACTAGAATCGGCACTACAGTTAAAGATGCATTGTGCTAAACTAGTATTGTTCTGTGCCACACAACAAGTACAGAATGTATCATAGCAAGAAATCAGATACGGCGCTACCTCTGTTATTACCTTTTAAAAATTTTTACCAAGTCTTCACGGAAATTTTTGTTCATAAAACTGTAAATAACAGGGTTAGCGACATTGTTAGCAAAATACAAGTAGAGAGCAATAATGTTAAGCTTCCCTATCATGGTCATAACAAACGCGGGCATATAGGTGATCACAAACACCACAGTTACCACAAACAACATGGCGGCTGTTTTAAGATTAGCAATGCGCATGCGTTCTCTCCTTGAATCGAGGCTGTTGTCATTAGGCCACTGGCATGACTTTTTAGTCATCGTGGGGCTTTTATTGGCATCGGAGTGTGGTGGGGACTGGTGGGATTTGATGCTGTTACCAGGGCTTTTGCTGTCTTGGTCTGTCTTACCATTCCAGGATTTGCTTCCCTCTCCATTCAGCGTTACTTCGTCAGTCATCGGTGATCCACTAAATGTACTGTCGGGATTGACAGGTAAAAGTCTGGAGCTTTGCTGCTGAAGCCTCTTTGCTCGGCGTGTACGCACTAGTTTGTATATAAGCGCGTAAAGAACAATAATCACGATAAGGCAAACAAGGTACAATGTAGTATAAAACCTGTGATATATCATCACGAACAGTTCATCGAAGATTATGCCATTTGTACTGCAATATTCAATATTTACCTTAACAAGGTCATTATTCTCATTAGACGCGGTTATATTTCCATAAGCATCCTGGGAAACATAACTGTCTCCATACCAAAGCTCTATATATTTTGATCTAGGTATATAAACATAAACACCATTCATGCAAGCAACTACGACACCTAAAACCGCAGAAAAAATCGCCATAGTAACCGTAACGATTTTTGCCCGCGTTAAGGTCAAAGCCTGAAGAAACGGGTGACAGATACAGAAGTACCTATCAACAGCAATCGCTACCATTATTAGCACTGAAAAGGGGATCATTGACGTAATAAGAAAGTGGTAAAGCTTACATAGTAGGTCACTCGATATAGTCTTATTGACGTATTCATAATATATCGTAAAGGGGATGACAACAGAACATGTTATAAAATCAACTATTGCAAGAACAATAATGAAGTGATTAGCAACCTGGCGGTCACGTTTTTGTGAATATACGTATAGCACCAGTGCATTTCCGGTGACGCCCACAACGCTAAATGTTGTCAGCATTACCATGATAACACAAAGCTCTGTGAAGCTGTAGTTTCTGTCTATTTCTTCGTCGGGTAACTCAGTTCCATTCACCTTTGTTATCGTATTATTTTCCCACCTAGAAGTTAGGGATTCCATTTTGCCGATCTCTTCAGATGCTTTTTACTACTTTGAACCAGTTAAAACAGTGTCCTTAATCAAGTAAATATAGTCTTATCAATACAGTTGCTTCCTATTCAAGTATTCTGTTCAGGTTATTGTTTCAATACATTACTGTAATCTGTGCCTTCTTGTGTTCATTATTCATATCTACATCATGTGTTGAGAAGTTAGTATTGAACAATACCACGAACTCTTAATATTATTGCCTACAGCCTCACTGAAATTGATAAACAATAATAATGAATATGTTCACTTTTTTAAACCTTTTGGAAACACATCAGAAGGAGGCATGATGCTTTACTCCACGCGAGCATTGATGAGTTTTCCGTAACACTTGAGCACACTCTCCAGATAGATCATCGCCAACCCTCCTTAGGCAGCATCTGAAAGAAAAGGATTGAAACGATTTCATTCTAACAATGATAAAGTTGCTTATCCTTTGCTCAGATATCACAATAATAGAATAGAATAGATTTATAGATTTAGATATGGATATAGTAGAGAAAATATTTCTAGCTCACAATTATCATTTCGAGAACATAGTGCGAAATATTGAACAGATTTAATGTGGGTATATTTGACAGAAGCCTAATTCAACATTCGCTTCAAACTAATATTTCAGTATGTTAAGTTATTCCATGGCAGACGTCCAATGTTTGTGTGATATTCTAGGCAGATAAACGCCCAGCAGGTTGTAAGACTTAATAAATAAATTAAACAATGAATGAACATAATACGACTATCAATAAATGCCCGACACAGTCAATTTCATGCATACTATTCTACTTTGCAGATAAAAGTTTTTCCATGATTGCCAGTGCGCGTACAAAGAAAGGAGCAGATGTGCACAGCCGTAGTTCTCGCTCTTATCGAAAACATCACTACTTAAAGTACGAATTTTTATAGTCATAAGAACATAACCGACTAACAGGAGTGTAAAAAATCAAATTATCAAAATAGAAAAAAGCATTTGGACTCATCGAAATTTCCTCAGCCTGTTAACTCGTGCTGCAAGTGTTACAGCTTTCTAGGAAAGAGGATGTGAGTTGGATCAGTTCACACATTCGTGTGGTTTTAAAATTATAGATATAGAGTACGCAAGAATGATCGGCATATGTCGAAATTATCTTTTTCAAAAGATTTTAATTAGATGTCTACATCGTTTTGCAGATAAATAGGAAATATGGTGAATGTTGAATGCCTCTCTGAAATAAAGGGAAAAGACAGAAATACAACCACAGAGGTCTGTCAACACGACATGCACCAGTAACATAGTTGACAGTGGTTTCTATCCACTTAAACTCCTAAAGCTAAAAATGAAACGCAAAGTAAATGAAATATATTTTGATTGTTTTTGACAGAGTATTCAAATTACACTAAAGAGTTGTCTAACTTCAATACAGGAAGGCTAGTTCCTTTTCAAACACATTACCGATATGTTTTGGTATCAGATGACAAACAGAATTGCAGTGCCTACTAATAATTATAGAAAAAAAACAATAATGTGACCATCCGTGTTGATTCGCACAAGAATGTACGCAGATTAAGACTGCATAAAGAAAATATTCAGGTAACAACATAACAGGATGAATTTACATCAGATGATTTCGCATTTATTATAGACACTGGCATCTTGCTCAAAATATACGCATACACTAGAGGACCAAAAAGTATACACTAAAACAGAACATTTTATTTAAAATGTAAATTGATTTTCACGAACCTACGACAAGTAGAATCTAACCCAGTTTTACACCACATGTTGTTGTTTTTTTCAAAGACCTGTTCCTCGTCTTTGAAGTTTTCTCTATTTTTCGCTTCCCTATGCATTGTCAGCATTTAAATACACTTATGTACATAGCTGTTCAGTGAGGAAGAACGCCCGTTCAGATGCCGCAACTTCCGCAGAACTATGGCTATGAAACCACAGACACGTTGAATGATGGTGCTTAAATGCCACTAGTGTCTTGATTCTTCTAATGCAGTAAAACGGCTGTTTGCAAACTGCACATGCGTTATCGTAACACAGAGCTCTCCAACATAAACCACGAAAGGTTGTCTTCGCGTTATTATGGCTCATCGGCATCGGCCCATCCGTAAAATGTACCTCCATAATTTTTGCCGCAGTACGACAATGACCACAGCAGACACCCAAAATGACAAACAATCAGATAAGTCCCTGCGACGGAATGGTGTTGAATGAGTTAAATCGTCAGATAAGACCCCACCTCGGAGCGGTGTTGAGCGAGTGCAGACATCAAACAATCACAATCAAAGGAGGCCTTTTGAAAATGCGTAACTGGCGATTTGTCATTTTAGCGATGAGTTCACATTCCAGCTTTACCTCGTAGATGGGCACCAACGTATACGCAGATGCATCCGTGCACGTTATCCATCGGTTTGTGTCAGGCATATCTATGCTGGCAGTGTAATGGTTTGGAGCGATTGGCATGGTCACTCAAAATTGCTCAATTTCGATGAAAGTTGCGCTTTCGGCAAGCAAGGGGCTCGTACGCTGCTGAGTAAAACTGTATAACACCGAAATTCTTTTAACGGTAAAATGTAATCCCTATTTTGTCTGAGTTGCACTTTCGTTGAGTTGCACAAATGAGGATGTTATGGGTTCATTTATGCTTTATTTGAAAGAGCTTATGCTAAGTTTTCTCTGTTAAAATTTTCAATGGAATTGATCAAAGAAACCTCTCTCTTCCATGAGGCGCTCTTTTGATCTACGTTATGAATTCATATGCCATACTCGTTCGTTGTAATCGAAACATCACTTGATGGAATCTTTCGGACCTACCAAGCAAAAGCAATAATCCTGCCAAGATTTAACTTTCTTCGATGGCCAGCGATAGTGCAATTTTGCACACAAGATTTTTACGTAATGACTTAATACACACTCATTAATCACGTAACCCTCGTCAAAAAGATCTGATCTATCCAAGTAATAAACGGCAAGTTTGAAGTGAATCGAAGTTTTCGCTTTCGGGATCTCTTACACATACCTGTTTCTTCACAACGGACACACATAAACATATTAAAGACAGTGAATATTGTCCCGCATTAGCAAGCACTTTAGATCGAGAATATCTTAACTCTTTTCATAGTTACTTTCTATTTAATCTCTTTTTACAGTTTGCAGCTGATTAGAAAAAAATGGTATCGATTATAGATCAGCCACAAAGAACATTAAAGTCTGATTTCACACTTTCAGCACCCATCACACTGTAGGTTATCAAAGCTAGGTCACTATCTCGTCCTATATGTGCGAATTTTCAGGGAGGCTGTGGCAAGCTGAATATGAAATACAAAGCAAATATCAATAACCTCGCAAGTTCAGCAAATGTGGCTTGTTTCTTTGACTAAAATATAGGTTTTTATAGGTAAGATAGTTTTTTTTTAAAATGGCCATTTCTTAAAACATAGGTTTCATAAATTCCGCTGGGATGCCTGACTACACAGAAAGATAAATGCAAAGTTATTGGATTATCTCTAAAAATCCAGGCTAAAATTTATTTGAAATAAAAGGTTATACACATTTGTTTCGAGAAATGCAGTCATCACATTTTTGCAACCTAGGAATGCAGTGGGTTAACCAAAGCGATAGTTCTGAAAAATTTTATGCCATTGCATTTAAAAGCTTCAAGACGTTGGTAGTGCATCATGATTGCTATCCACATTGGTACCACCAATGCTTAGTGCAGAAATATTGTAGTTAAGGCAGATGATTTTTTATTAATATCTGTTAAAATGATTCAGAAAAAAGTAAATAAACGATTTTGCAATGTATTCTCTTACTTCTTTATTTCAACAGAAATGAAATCATGTTTGCCCAAAGTTCAGGTCTTTTTGCGAGTTTTGCCAAAATAGAAAATCAGCACTGGTTGTCCAATCTGGAAAGCCTTCCTACAAAATCTGAAACCTTCAAACTGAACGCTTAAATGAGGCTGCAAGTTCTTTTCATGATCGCTCTTGCTGTACTGTTATTTGATACATCTTGCGAAAAGCAGACAGAGTTAAAATGAGTCAATGATGATTCTATTACTCAAAATAAAAATTCTTAAGCGGCTAAGAAATCAGATATTTTTGGTAGATTATTCCAGGATAGAGTACCCACAAAATCAAATGTAAGGGAAATCGACAACTATGTATTTTCTTGAAAACGAAATTGAAAGTAACTCCTAAATGGAAATACTCTTCTTTTGGCGGGTAAAACCTTTAATTTATACTCGAAAATCTGAGAACTGTTTGGTTCGGAAAAAGGCAACCGGTATAGTGATGTAGTTTCATCACACGACAAATAGACAACTGTCATTTGTGCATGTCAATACAGAAAAATGTATGTTTTCATCATTGGGAACAATGAAGCACAATCATTTATATACGCCATAATTCCATTAAAATAAATTGCTGATTATGTTTTAATTAAATTAAAAAAATAATAAATCCAAATGCATTTTTCCTGATTTTCAATACTTTTGGCCAGTTCAGCGCTTATTCGTACTCAGATTTCTGTTTTATGACCTGTGGCCACCCTATTTAGAAATTAATTTCAATCTATGAAAATGTGTATTAGATACAAGAAAAAGTATCCGAACTGGTTAAAAGTCAAAGTATTGAAAAAATGTAGATTTTGTTATTACTTCGTTTTATTACAAGCGTATTTATTCATATATCAATGCCATTTTAAAAGTCGGTAATTTGTTTTACTTAATTTGATTATTTCTTAGACCACAGCAACAACAACAACTACCACCACCACCTTTGAGCTGAAAAGAATGTAATCTGTCAAAAATATTTTTGCATTGTTAATGAAGGATTTAATCTTCTGTCTTTTAAAGCTCTTGGAAATAAACGTTGAAGTGTTTTACTTCAGTAGATCTATTAAATGTGTTCCCATCTAAATATTGGCCCTACATACCTTATATATCTAGGTGCGAAGTTTTAGATCATATGTATTTAAAGTCTACCCTTTAATAAAATGGCTTGAAACAATATTTCTATTTTATATCGATTAGGTGTTACATGTATAATTTGTGACTACTCTAAAATATAATATAATAACTACAAGCGACAAAAAATTACAGCGCCATGATTAATAAGCGATGCTAAAACATATACTAAGTGATTTTCAAAATATCGAAATAAAGAAAAGGGCTGTGTCACGTTTTACCATTTCTTGGAGGAATTTAGAAGTATCCGTTCACGAACCATTCTAGCGACCTCAGTAGTTACAACTGCTTAATTTAAGTGCTATGTTATTCTAAGATGAAACAAGTAGTTGCTCAAAATTGCGATATGCATTAAATTGGATGTACGTCTAATAAATTTAAAACTTAAGTTCATCTGTTATTATAACTGTCTCGTTCTTACACTTCTTAAACTTTTTAACAGATCGACAATAAAATAAACAAAGCAGTGCTATTGCCTTTGATTACTTCTGAAAGCAGCACGTGTCATAAAGCAGTTCATTATATTCCCTAACAGAGCTTGTTTGTCACTTTCAAACAGATTTGCGAGTATTTAATAACCATTAGTAGAACTGCCAAAGGAGCAATTGTCACTGGTTGAGTTATACAAGGCAATTTTCAAGTCCTAGTGTAGCTAAAGATAGAATGATAAAAATTTCTTAGGCTAATGGGACAATCTGTTTACTATTCACGGCATAAAAAACTGCATTGACTAGTAATGAACAAAATCTTTTCATTTTGAAAGCAAAAAAAAAATAGTTAGAAATGAACAAACGGCAAGTAAAAAACATGTCTTTCCTTTTGGCATGAACTGAGAGCAATGCTTTAACTCTTTCTTTGATTGCCTTTTCTCACCTTGGGTGATTCATTAAGTTAAACTTAATTTTTCTTCTTTCTTTACCATGTGCGTCATCTGCCACTCCTCATCTCAGCTACCCCAATAATAGTACAAGCATGCCAAAAAAAACTGAAGCCTGTCCCTTTCCATGATTACACACACACCTTGACTCAAGGGTATCACTTTGTTGACTTAAGGCCTTAAAGCTTTCTTCGATGTGTCGTACTTCACATGTTTTTTGCCATGTCAGCTGCCTATTGGAGGCTAGGCCAGAGATTCAGCCAAAATAGGTTTGCATAAGTGCCTGCCTTTTTCCTGGAAGTCCCCTTTATACCATTGTAGATCGTTATTTGTACTTGCTGAATTCGTACTGTGTATTTATGTGTTTCTGTCTGGTGTTTTTTTTTCAGCTCGGGCTAACTAATCCGAGACGCTTAAAGGCACACTATAACATGAGTTGCTGAACCTTGTTGGTTTGAAATTCATTCAAATTTTATATGCAAATCTGGAATATGAAATTTTGCCATTGAAGGTCAAATATACCGCGCACACAATGATAGCTCAGACTACAGCCTTAGCGCAATCATATTTATAACTCCACTGTCCACAGCAAGTGAGCATTTATAGCGGGTGTGTGCTGAGGGCTGCATTCAGTACGTCTTAGTGTACTTGGCTATTTATGGATATATATATATATATATATATATATATATATATATATATATATATATATATATATACATATGGTACGAAACAAAACAGCTATCTTCCCTCTTGCATCGATTTTATCAGCATGACCCGTGGATGCAGAATCTAACCTGGTAAAATACACTAAACTTCGAGATACGCTTCTTGTCCTAAGTGAAACGTTTAGGACACAAAAGTGTCAGCAAAGTTAAAAATCCCATACAGTTAACTTGGAGCTAAGGGTCTGGAAAGGGGATAGGTGGAAGATGTGGTTTCATTAAGTTATTGGCAATGTCATGTTTCAAAATGGCCAAAATTTTCCTCACAACTGGCTTATCATTGAAGGAAGTTCCAACCACACCAAGTTTAAACAATTCTACTCGAAGACAGAAACTGATGTACTAATCTTAGTTTTTGTCAAGGGTTTAATATTTCCCTTTTGCCAATTTGGCTCTCGTTGTTTTTGTATTTTTACTTCTGAATACACATATGCGATACATACACTCATTCGACACCTAATCTTTTTTCTATTGTTCTGGACCAGCTCGACATAATTGTCTTGTCTAAAAATTAAGATTATGAATTAATTTGACAACCCACATTAAGAAAACATTGCTTTATGCCACTGTTACCTCAGATAGTACATATATATATCTTTGTAATGTTTGTGGTATTGACGACATCAAACTAGTATAGAATAACTTATTTTGAACATGGGAAAAAATGCCCTCTTATATCATTAAGTCATTATTAACCGATTATCTACTGGACTTACTATCCAAGGAAGCAGATGTTCCCAGCATAAATGTTTGCTGTGAGATGTAGCAGTGCAGCAGAGCACGAAATTATAGGCGCCTACGGGTACTGGAGCGCTATGTTATATAGCCAAGTTTTTGTTTGCCGAGTCAGCTGAGGAATTTAATATAAATATTGTTCTGAAATGTTGTTTGTCAAACATCGATATAACTCAAATATCACGTTCTGTCACTTGTAACAAACATCAGGATCTGGCACACACACTGGAGAGGGTTTGATGGCAAATTTCTCTTAACCATAACACAATAGAAATAATCCTTAGATGGAACTGATAATATTTGTAGTCTCTGTATAGAATCTAGGAAAAACATCCCCAGAAAGAACCTTCAGGTATGGAGTATTTACAGACAGAGCGTCCAGGGCAGAGCAACCATGAACAGATTGTTCTAGGACAGAATACCTACGGACCGATTTTCAAGGGATAGAGGATAGAACATCTACTGCCAGAACATCCAAGGATAGAAAAACAGCGACAGAATACCTACGGACAGAACTTGTAGGCGTGGAACACACACGAACAGTCGAACAAATCACCGTAGTGCTTGTGCGCTTGTGCTATGCTTCCCGGTTAGCAGGCAAAACTCCCCATTCGAATAAACTTCTACTTTTGCTTCGAAAAAGCTCTGATTTTGCTTATCTCCACTTATCTAAGCAGATTCTGTACAGATACTACAAGTATTATCAGTTCCACCCAAGGATTATTTCTATTGTGTTATGTTCTCAGACTACTTCGAACAAAAGGAAAGTTTTCCCCAGGGATGCATTCTTTCCATTGTTTTGTTCCTGATAAAGATAAATAGATCCGTCACACCGTGAAACATGGGATAGACAGCTAACACTTTCTTAACGATTTTCAATATCTTGCAGAGTCAAGAATATGAACCTAATACAGCGACGCTTGCAGCAGAACATACACTCACTGCAAACAGGAGCTGACCAAAATATATTTAAATTATCACAAACCAAAACAGTCTGTATGCACTTCTGCAATACACGCAAATAACACGACGACCCCGGTCTATACATTTCTGGCATTCAAATACCTGTTCTTAAAGAAAGCAAATTTCTAGGTTTACTCTTCGACTCCAAGCTCAGCTTTATACCACACATAAAAAAAACTCAAACGAAAATGTCAAAAAGCACCCAACCTTCTAAGAGTAATATCTGCCCATGAAGGGGGCGCAGATCGGGATACAAAACTCATGCTTTAACGAGCCTCGATAGAGTCTAGATTAGACTATGGCAGCATTGTTTATGGATCAGCAAGACCTTCATACCTAAAATGCTTGACCCAATACAAAATCAGGGTTTAAGAGTGTGTCTGAATGCTTTAGAACATCACAAGCAGAAAGCCTGCATGTGGAGGCAGGCAAATGAGCAGCCTATTAGCATTCGTCGAATCAAACTCGCCATGCAGTACGCAACAAATCTTTATGCAAATAAGAAGAATCCCACGTACAACTCAGTCTTTCGATCAGATTTTTCCAGCTTCCATGAAAGAGCTCCTACAGTAATACCTCCATTCGGAGCGAGGGTTCGGACTCACCTCGATAATGCTGACATTACCATAGAGTCAATTACAAAAAAGAGTACCAAAAGTACTACAGTTGAAACCCAACAAACCTGTGGTATTGAACAACCTTTCGGTCTATGCAAAGGAAACAACTAGCAATTTTCTATTTCAATCAAACTTCGCAGAGCTCAAGAAAGAATCATTTTCGTACTTCTCGCTTCTGGTAGATCAGTGTTTGTACATAGGGGTGTTCCCTTCCCCTGCGAAGTGTTAATCTACCTGTTTACTGGAGTGGGATGCGCTGATTTTCTGTGTACTGGTATCTGTCTTGGTCTCAAGCTACCTTCAGCATTCTGAGTTACGCAGTAACCTCTCAGTGTAGATTGGTGCTTTCAACCAGACGGCCAGTAACTGTAGAGCTGTGCCAAGAAAAAGTTGCTTCTAAGGACAGTTCTGAAGCTTTACAGAGTCTTTGTACAACCGAGTACCTACTGGGGCTTGGTTCCGTCTCCGTACTGAGTACCCAGTACGCACCAAGATTTAGTTCTGTCTTGGTATAAGACACCCACGAGGTACTTGAGTCTTGGTTCTGGCTTACTGATGATGCTCTGCGTACAAATTACAAAGCAGATCCCCCAACCCCTGGTTCAGTGACCAAGCCTTGGTGTATCACGGGACAGGCTGCATCGTTCCTGTGTTTTCATAGGCTGTGTGCCACCAGGTACCAACCTTTAAGCTGCGGTTAGCTTTGTAAGGTACAGACACTGCTAGACTTTTCAGTGGGCGATGGACGCTCTGTTTAGATAAGGTCTGGGCACCCTTGCATCTGGATATTGAAAAACCCTGTCCGACTTTATGTCACCAGCATCCATCTCTTTGAGGAAGATGTGACAAAAATTTACAAAATAGTAAAAACAATAACTAATTAAATAAAAACATAAGCTAGGGGGAATTTATTTTGGTCGCAAAAATTCTTCTAGCAGAGGAACTGCAATTTTATGTGACGTAGTAGATTCTGTATCTGACAAGGAAAGAAAAGGTTTAATCTCGAACAATTATGTGAATAAATAGAACACATTATTATAGTTATGTTCCAAACGACAAAAATGGACAGATGCACGTCTGCAATAGTTTGAATATGAGGTTCTGAATACGATGCATACACAAAAATATTAGGAGGGGACTGTAATGTTCACTTGCAGGGTAAAGATATGGACATCATTTTAGCCGACCACAGATTAGCTAAACTATCTCTGATTAACTCTGATTAACATAAGAGGTCCATTATTTAGAAATTGAATTGTAGCTTAATAGGAAACAAATAGATAAATCAGTTTATTATCAAATGTGGGATAGAATATAACGATATAAATGACCCCCAACTGAATGGAATCTTATAAAATTTGAAATTGCTTAGATGAAGACGAACAGAATCAATAAGAAATTTTTTAAAATCCTCGAAGCCGTGAATAATTATAAGGGAAGAGGGGCACATGTGTATACAGAGGAATAAAAATGCTATTTATACTTAGGTAGTCAGAAAAAGTAATTCAAGACTATTCTGAGAATATCTTCAAGTCAATCAATCCAAATAATAACTCCAAATTTCAAGGTATATTAGAGGTTGGCGGGTTGCAATATAATAATGAAATAAACAAAAACCAATGAGAACGGGAACTAACCAGAGACAAACACATTAGGTTCTGCGTAGTACATTAAAAGCCCAGGATGCAACGGCTTGACAGTATAATTTTATGAAATATTTTGGCCAGTTCTGAACGATAAATTAACTGATACTTGAACTTTGCGAAAGGTGTTGAGAGCTAGCAATATCACAAACAAGAAGAGTAATTGCGCCACTGCAGAAAAAAGATAAAAATTTGCTTTTAATGGAAAAGTATAGCCCATGAGTACATATTGATTACAAAATCCTAACAAAATAACTGCCGCTTAAAGTAAAAGGCGTTGAAAGCTAGCAATATCACAAACAAGAAAAGTAATTACGCCACTACAGAAAAAGATAAAAATTTGCTTTTAATGGAAAATTGTAGACCCACATGTACATGTTGATTACAAAATCCTAACAAAATAACTGTCTCTTAGAGAAAAAGATATAATACTTGAACCAATTCATTCAGACCAGAAAGGATTTAAAAACGTTATATTAGTGAAAATGGGAAACGAATTTAAGATGTCTTACATTACACCTATGAAAAAAACAAAACGGGATTATTGCTTATGTTTGATTTTGAACAGGAATTTGATAGCACAGAATAGCTGCTTATTAATACTGTTTTATAAACATTTAATTTTGGCTCAATTTTCATAACTTGGGTTCTTCTATGGTATAAAAATGAATCTATAGCATAGTGTTAAAACCGGTTCTAGCTGTGGTTTGTTTGGAATATTCAGAAGAGTCAGACAATGTCCATCTTATTTCTGCTATGTGTTGAAATTATTGCACAATTTATCAGGAAAAGTACAAATGTGATGGAAATAAAACTGGGAAATGTAGACCTGAATATTTTACCCTCTGCAGATGCTTGCAGTTGATGCAGATGAAGTACGTTGACATTTCGTAGACATATAGGTATTGTTAAGGGAAACCGGTGCAGTCAGAATTACGATCAGCCCCGACACGTGACCGTGATTTACCATTACATTTTTTGAGTCACCTTATTGGTTGTTTTCGTTACCAGCAACTGATTAAATTTTTGCTTCCTGGTAGGTATCTGAAGAGCATCATTAAATGTTGAAAATAATAAGACGACACTAGCAGTAGCCATTTATATCGAGGAGTCCGCAGCGTTTATCCCAAGTACGAGCCGCGAAACGCGACCGAAGAATTTTACCACAAATAACATCATTTATTACTGTTAAAACAATGAAAAAAATTTAAAAAATAGATGCAGTTTGTCCAAAAAGTTCCAAGCATAAGATATTTATCTGCTAATAACATGCCAAAAAATACACGCAACAATGTAGATATTATATTTTCGATAAGGCTGACCCGTGCAATAGCATTGTTTCTTTATTGAGTAAAATTGCTCCTGTGCTCCGTGTAAACAAATACCTATGGGAAGCGATTTTTACGACGAGTTTTTTTCATTTAATTTAATTTGAAATTGGTATTCATTAAGTTTCTGCACAATATGGTGAATTATGTTGAATAAACAGCCCTAATACTAATTTTTTTGGCATTTGTCTTGATTTCTTTTAACCGCTAAAGAAGATGCAGTTACCAAAATGTCACAAAATACCTTTTTTAAGAACGGAACCTTTGGGCAATTTTTCTACCTTCCAGTCATCATTTCTTATTTGCCTTGCCATGCATATTTAGCCGACTTTTTTGTTTTGCCTCTCACACTTCTTCAAACATGGTCAGGTCATTGTATATAAAATGGAATTAAGAGACAGAAAATGAGAAATAAGAATATTTTTCTCTAGTCAAAGAATCTACTAAGTTGCAAAGTGAACTTTTGTACACCTGTCTTGATTAACATTGTACACGGTCTTGCTTACATTTTCAAGGAAAAATGACATATTGTTTTTAATTTAATTTATTTTAAAGTAAAATAAAACTTTGTATTCATTTTACCACATTTTCTTTCAATATGCAAGCTCAAACCGAGTGGAAATCGGCAGGTGTAATCAGAACATACGATTTTATTTCAATACTGAATTGATATTTTGCAATAGATATCTCCCTTTTTATACAGTCAACGATGTTTTGAATTCAGCAAAATGTATACTGTAACTGTAAATGCAACATTATATTTTCAATCATTTCTTTAACCTCATAAAAACTCGCATATCTTCACTTTTATGTGGCTTTTTCACAAACTCTGAGAATCATACAATGTTTCCATAGTGGCTCGAGTACTCCAGATCTAGATATCGGACAATCAGAATCGGTACTACTCTAGTACCAAGCCTTATTTTCGTATTGCGTGCGCTACCAACCGCACACGTTTGTGGAGAAGCGCAAAATTTTCTGTGCTCCGGCTAAGAGGTGAATTTCTCCTCTTTCATCATTAATTCGTTAGATGGTATGTTCTATTAGCTGGAATATTGATGTGGTTGCATTTAGCTTGCATATTTTGGAAATTGTACCTTCGTATGCTCTCTGCTGGTAAATCTGAGTTTGCATCACGGGTGTCTTTCTTTCCAAGACAAGTGTTATTCTGAGCTAGGTTGCTAGGTTACGTATGAACGCAGAGGAGTTAGTTTCCAACCGACTAGATCACTCCTGAGCTCTGAGGACTCGAGTGTCAACGGGCATACCAAGCCTTGGTTGCGTTCGGTATCTGATACCAAGCACGCACCACTGCTGGGTTAGGCCTATGCATAAGATACCTACTGGGTATCTGAGTCTTGGCTGGGTGGCTTGGTGCTGAGTCACAGCTTTGTGCTCATCATCAGTCAAGTATCAAGCCCATAGGCCTTGGTTCGTGGCCAGGTCTTGGAGTGTCTTGATCAGGTACTCATCAAATACCAAACATACGCACAGACCTTGGCCCGTGACAAATCCTTGGTGCGTCTTAGTCAGTGCGGCGTTCGTACATGTCACTCCTGCGTTTGCACACGCTAGAAGTCACCAATACTAACCTTTCTACAGTGAGTAGCTTGGCTCAGTACGAACTCAGTGTTCTAAGATGAGTGTTTGCAAATGTACCGACAAATTATTTATACATTCTTATTCTTTACTTTGTTTCAGAAAAGACAAAAGCTAGTCTGCATCTCAAACTGCTTTGTACATATACCCTGTGCCAGCTATCACAGTCGCTCCGTGATAGATGCAGGAGGCATAGGGACATGTGTGACGTGCTACATACCTCATGTAAGTGTGCACTGCACAAGATTGGGACGCTTTAGAGAAACTTCGCACATTTAGCGCGGAGTGCGTCGCAAAGTTCAGAGAGCGGCGTTAACTCAGAGAGGAGTGCGGAATATGACGTTAACTGAATGAAAAAACAGCAAGAAGCTTAAGCCATCTGCAACCTCCAAAAATTAGAGGAGTTAGATTTATCAGATGTGTGTAAACGATCAATAACAGATAAAGCTTGGTCCGCCTTACATCAAAAGACAATGCCCTCTCAGAGGAATTTGACTTTGCATTACCGCCTGTGGTGGCTTTGCCTACGGAGGAGTAACAGTTAGGTACCCACAGTCAGCCACATGTTTTACCACGCATATGAGTGAGTTCGGTATCCCCAACGCCCTGAAATCTCTCCTTCACAGACATTGGATGCGCCGGTGATTAGAGCTGAAAGCGGATCCTCGAGTACACGGTACCGTGCAGTGTCTTGCCATTACACGGATCCAAAACTCACTACACGATACACTGCTTCATGAGCTACGAGCGAAACGAAACCAATATGATGCTCTGTGGCTGTGGCGCTGTATCATAACAGCACGCCTCTCCCCGTGTAGTTATTGATTCGGCGCACTGTCTTTCACAGCGTCTGCACGCTACACGCTATGGATGCGGTATCGTCTTATGGTGTACTCGTGCATTTAGCATTTCATCGAATTTCAACAAGCCATCGTCGAAGGCGCAGACCCCAACCGGACACAACAAGTCGCCATTTTGGCATTTTTTTACGGATTTAAAAAATAACACAACATTGCACAACTTCAATATATATTTTCACTGTGCAAGGTTGGATATGCCTAGGATAAATAGTTTCGGAGAACTTGTATAGAAACAAAACAGCATCCAAAGTGTGACAAACGGACGGACAGACGGACGGACAGACGGACGGATGGATAGACTGAGGACAATCCTATAGACCCCACGCTTGCCAGGTTGGAGTCTAAAAAGAAACATGACAGGAAAAACGTTTTTGTTCTTGAACGAAAACATCTGAGTGCCGATAACTGACATAAAAACAGTCAATAGTGATTCAGCATAAAAATTTTACTGTCTTTGTTTAGTAACCGTAGTTTTATGTGTTATATTCGCCGTGTAGTTCCGTTTACACGGATCCTAAGCCCTCGTGTACACGTGTACTGTTCTTGGGATCCTTTTCAGCTGTATCGGTGATGTCACAGTCAGATTCCCTGAACATATCAACATTCTTTGTTCTGCAAGCCTAACTACAGAAGCATGTCCAAGAACTACTAAAAGCTTTGCTGTCTAAACAGGACAAGTTGAGACGCAAGCATACGCCAACCGTTAAAGTATCACGTCGACCAGATAACCCGTCGGTGTTAGCCGTGTCATTTCCTCTGTCCATTTCTACTCCGCTCCCCAGGCCCTAGTCAGCCCCACCGGAGACATGCGCCAAGGGGAAACAGGAAGCGATCGCACTCAGTGAGAGAGTCATTCGGTCTGTCCCGTCAGGCCGAGTGTCCATGATGAGTAACTCGGACCCTGCATTCGCCTTCGCCTAATTGTGCGTTGATTAAGAGAAGGCTACTCGTCACCTAGTTGCGTCCCAAGATCAGGATCCAGTGAAACTCCAAGTCCTACTGGGCATGATCGGCGATTTAGTGCGAAAGGGAGCGATAGAGATGCTACAAAACCAGAAAGAGTTTTTCTGCAGGGTTTTTCTGGTTCCCAAGAAATCAAGGGTTCTGGCGGTTAGCTATAGACGTAACTACTGTAAACCATGATTTATCCAGGTAACTCCTTTTCAAATGGAGACAGCCAAGGTCATATGGGGGTACAGCTGTCAAAGTAACCGACGCTTATCTTCAGTTGTCTTTGCACCCGACAACCAAAAAGTACCTGTGTTTCAGATAGGGCAAAAGCAGTTCTGGTATCTGCCTGTCCTATTCGATCTCTCCACGGTGCCCTTCGTCTTCACAAAAATCATGAAAACACTCAAGACGTTTGTACGGGTACAAGGTATGTTAGTTATCCAGTATTTTGACGACTGGTACCTAGCTCACCACGATCAAACCACTGTACGAGAGCAATCAGGCAAGGTAGGTCTGTTGGTGAATCTCACCAAATTCGGACTCGATCCAAAGCAAATGATGGTATTCTTAGGAAAAAGTGCCGAGAAAGGATCCGAGGTACTGTCCAAGTTATCAAACCGATCGCAAAGGTAAATCTGGCCAAGACGCAATATCTCCTTGTGTTTGCTTTGCAGCAACGGAGAAGACCGTGCGCCTGCAAAAGCTCCCTTATAGGCTTTTCCAGGCAGAAATTAGACGCAGTCTGCGTCAAAGGAGACATCCCAAGGCCGAGGAGGCACACCGAACGTTAGCTTGGTGGCGCGACCCTCGGATCATGAGCCCTTCTCAAGCCCACCACCAGAACAAAACGATGCGTCTCTATCTGGCTGGGGAATCCATTTCTAAGGCAAGATGTGGCAGGGTTCTTGATAAAAACAGGTAGTGTAGATAGCCCTAGCATACTACCTAAAGGGCAAATGTGTGGAGTTTTACCTAGACAACTTCACGCCGGTGGCATACTTGAACAAACAAGTAGGGGCACAAGATCTCAGGAACTTACAAAACTGACCAGCAGCATTTTACGTTTAGCTCGAGAGAAGGGTATTCACCTGTCAACCCGGTATTTTGCGGGTTGTCTGAACGCGTTAACGTCCCTAAGCAGTCAGGTAATACACGCGTTAGAGTGAGTGACCGACGCTAGACCTATTTCCAAACGCAATGACGACCAAGTTACCAAGGCCCACATGCATAAGCTTGGGTAATCGACACCCTAACCTGGAAATGACCGAGAGACAAAGTTCTGTGTTCCTTTCCCGCTCAACAAGTCTTACTGAGGGTTATAGTCTTATTACTCAGACCCTAGCACCTACTCTTAGTAACCCCTTGGCCACCCGGCGCCCCTTGGTCCCCTCTCTTAAGCAAGTGCGTATCCAAAGCCCGCTGAGGTTGCGTGCCATTCAGAGACTGTGTCACAGCTCCACTTCTACTTCCACCCGACCTCCTCACCTCCTGGACCTACAGTTGTGATATCTGTCCCTGCCAAGACAGAAAAATGTTAAATAGCCATGGCGACGGTCATAGCAATGGTCTATCGGTCGCAGTGGAATAAATTTGTCAACCGGTGTGCTAAGTCACAACAGGTACCGTTCCAAGCCACACTGGCAGTGATAGCTGATTTCTTTGACCACCTTTTCATGGCCGAGCACTTAAAAGTGGGTTCAATCGAAGGTTATCGAGCGGCTTTCAGATCCAGGCTGGAAGTCGCAACGGATTATGACCCAGGGGAAGACTCTGCCCTGTCTCTGCTGTTTGGGAACTTCAAGGCCAATTTACCCAGCAAATACCAAAAATGGTGCAGTAGGATCTTTTCGTGGTAATGCGCTACCTACAGAGGGCGGACCAATTCGAGGTAGACGCAGTCTTCCCGAAAAATTAAACGGCAAGGTTCACTTTTCCGTTAGCACTGGCCTCAGGCAAAAGGAGAGGTAAAATCCAGGCTCTACACCGTGAAACACATTGCCACCGCAGGCATGGTATGTTCGAACAAATAACGTTTAGCGGACGAAGATACCAAGCTAAGTCACAACAACTGTCGGAGGACTGCAGGAAAGAAGGGCAAAAAGCGATGATCATTTTCTTTTATGCCTTTTATGCCTGTAAAACAGTGTGTTTGTTCTTAATTCATGTATTCACCCTCGCGATGAGTCCTTTTCTCTATTGTTTACAAGTGACCAATAACCTGAGATTTGTTAATGTGTATCAAGCTTCAGCCCTTGTTACAAGGCACATTTAACATATGAAATGACATCATTAATGTTTTATAGCTGTCTTCTCATCGTCCGCACGGAATTTGACGCATTCAGTTACGGGTAAAAGCTAGTTCTTTGGAACAATTTTCGCGGCATGGCTCGCAACGCAGATCAGCCCTACCCCTGTGCTGGTCAAATATAAAAGTGGAAATAAGCGAATTCGGAGCTTTTCGAAGAAAACTCACGTTTTGTGCTTTACAAGTAAAAACGCAATTCGCTTTCTCAACTTTTTATAGCTATATGCCCACCAGCCCTCTTATCTAGGCATGGTTGATGCGTGGAAGCAATATTCGAATGAGGTTTGTTAATATGGTACCAACGAATCTGATTGCCCAATATCTAGGCCGGGACTTTCCAAGTCACTGTGAAACAATGTTTGGTTCCCAAATTAAAAACAATCTAAACCAAACTTTTACTTCGCAAAAGCTTTGAATTCACTTTTAGATGGGTTCCCTTTCGGTTTTAACCCTTTACGCAGAATAAAAACAAACGTTTTGTGTCGGCAGAATAGCCTACTCCGCCATCCATCCATCAACCAATCAAAATGAGGGAACCCTCTGGTATTTCGTCATGATTGACAATGGGCATTCCCTTTAAGCGTGGGTTTGAAAACACATGCCATCCTGTGTGCTCCACGAAATTTTCGTTGGGGAACTAGTGGAAAGTTGCGGATTTGCTTTTTATTTAGTTTATTTAACTAATAAAGGACTACTTTGTCATTCTCTGGAAGTTGGATAAATTTGATTCAGTTTCTAGGCAAATACAGCACTTGTAACTTCGGTCTGGCAGAGGCTGAGTTTGCACGTAGCGGTGACATGTCGATAGTCCCGAGAAGTGTGCCTCTTTTTCTCCACCAGAAGCTGCAAGATCGAGTATTTACACGCACTGGTTCGAGCTCAGGAATTGTTTCGAATCTTTTCAGTCCGCATTGCCTGCTCAGATTCCAAGCTTTTACAGCTGACCGTTCCATAGCAGGAATGGCCGATTTTTGATAAAACTTACACTCCAAAAAGGACTTTTCTATCTTGTATCTGCAAGCTCTGCACGATAGCATTTTGCCCGGGAGAAAAAGGCTGCTTTGAGGCGTTTTTTTCGAGTCTGTGGCACCCTTGAGACCACAAGCTCGTTATGGGTCTCAAAACAGTCATAGTCCACCATACGCCCCTTTTTGGGACCATAGCATCGGCCCACGTGACCACAGGGACCGTGATCCCACGTAGTCCCATGCTGGTTATTACGGGCTTACGGGACGTCTCAGGTCTTCGCATGGGATCTTGTCCCCATGGAAGGCATGGAAACATGGGACTATGGGTCACATGGGAACATGGATCCGTGTGGGACTATGGGACTATGGATTCACGGCCCTATAGGGGGTATGGGCCTTATGGGAACATGGTCTCACATGGGAACATGGGACTGTGGGACATATAAGAACATGGTCCTATAGGGGTACATGTTCTAAAATTAGTTTTTTCGCCCTTGATCGTCTTACTTGTCAACATTGTGATCATTTTAGATTATGTAATTCAGTTTCAGTCACTGCATATCACTGGGAGCGATAGCCTAAGCGTTGTATTTAGCGATTGCCTTATATTCACATTTGCAGTTTCTTATGTTCTCTTCTTTCTGCTTGTTTTTCAGACATGACAGAGGCCACCCTACGGTCAAACACAAAGGAATTGCCGTGCTCACACCCGCCCACTTTGCTCAGTCCAGACTCAATCCAGTGTGCGATCGCTGCAGAAGAGATCGGGGCCTGGCGCTGTGTGTGGAGACGAATACCTGCTCTGAGTGTAAACAGTTAACCTACAGATAGTGGCGGGCAATTTACAGGAATAGGGCAAAGAACGACCGTAGAAGGAGCAGACCCAAAGCCCCCACCCTTTTCATTGCGCCGGATTACACCTCTAGCACAATGGAAAAGGCGAGTTCAGTGATTCTACAGCAGGTGTCAACGCCCTTCCGTTTGGATACCGGGGCAGAATCAGACACAGCAGGCACTAAAGGCAAACGCAAAAAGCCAAAGCCATCTAGAGTCTTCTCAGAGACAGTAGCAGAACTGGACATAGTGGTGGGGGGCGGGGCGAGGAGCGCACGACTTCACGTAACGACCGACCGGACTCTGAAAAGGAAGGGTCGGGATCAGAGAAAAAGCTTTGCCCCGCGGAAGAGCAAGTGACTGTTGTACATACGGCTACCGGATCTGCCTTTACGTCTACCCCGGGTCAACTGGGCATACCAGCACCAGAGGATCTATTTCCCCAGTATGGTCCGTCGATTCTGCCTCCATCCACAAGTGACTCAGTGAATTTATCGGCGATACTGGCTTTACAGAAACAACTCCAACGCCAGGTCCAGGACTTGCAAAGCTCAATTAAAGAGCAAGATGCAAAATTGACCCCCAGCAGAAGGCTTACACCGTCGGCCAGTTTCTCGCCCTCCACCGGAACCACTTCCTGTGACCCCAACCCCCCCCTCCCCCGCCCCGCTGTGAGGCGGAAGACCCCAGTGAGGAGGATTCTTCGGGCATTCCACCGTTGAGGCAGGTTTGTAATTTAGTGGGAGAAAAAGATGACGACCTCCTTCAAGCGCACACCTCCACCATAACATTTATTCCCCCTAACAGGGAGAGGGAGATCTACACGCCTTCGGGGGAGTTACTCACCCAACATCCCACAAACGTTCCGCAGCAGGGCGAGGAAGAGTTAGTGGAGGAAGAGTCGGAAGAGAAAGAGGCCGGAGAAGTGCCCCAGGAGCCCTCAGCACCGGCTCACTTCCGCTTACCTCTACGGGAGATGGACTATGTACGCTCCCCAGGTCGTGGTCAACGTCTATGGCACGACCCAGCAGCAGCAGGCCGTCGCCCGATTAGGACCCTCTCTCCTCCCGATCTCTCATGTCCGGGAGAAGAAGGAACACCCTCCGTGACGTCATCATTGATAGCCCTGGAAGACGTCCCGTTTAGAGATGCCATACAGGAGATAGCCCGCCTCGCTAATGTTACCCCATGCCTGGAAAGGGATAACCCCCATTTAGATGACATCGCTGCCCCACCACGATTTATTCGTCGCCCTATCGAATGCACAAGCGAGGGCATCACAAACGCAGTGATGGAGGGTCAAACGAGCTTAAAAAGATGGATGCCACTGAGGGCCGCACGTTATCACGGTTTGATGCTTCGAAGCACTGCTACGTACGCCAGTACCCATACCGTACCTCGGACTACCAAATCCCGATGGAGGCACTGGATCAACCAACCAAGAGAACAGTGTGGATGCCATCGGTTTGCGCGAATCCAGACATTCCATTAGTAGAAAAAGACGCCAAGACCATTACGTCCCCTGCCCGTCAGGTTCTAAACATTATGTCCTTTCAGAATCACACTCTGAAAGCACTACAGGCAAGGTGGGAAAATCTGCGACTCAGTGACCCAGTGTCCTCCAAACTGTTGGAATGCCTGTCTCTTGCCACCCGTGACATCGTTAAAATCTCTACCTTCCTGATGACATCAATGGTGTTTTTAAGACGAGACGCCTTTCTCCAGCACTGCTGGTCAAGCGTCAAGGGACTCCGCGACTTAAGGCACACCCAATCCTGGGCGAGAAAGAACTGTTCCCCCAAACAGAAGTGGAGAGGGTAAATCAGGAGAGTAGATCTTATCGCAGGCCTCATTCCGCCAACAAGGAAAACGAAGAAGCAACGACAATCCTCTACGGATTACTCCCGGCCCAGTTCCCAGGTGCAGTCCCCGTAGCCGAAGAGGCCCAAGCAATCGGGAGACAACAAACTAGAGGGACAGCATACCCAGTAGCACAGGTAGCAGCCAACCAAAGTACCGCTCAGAGACGAGGGACTCGTCTCTTGGCAATATTTTTTCTGGCTTAGACGATCTAAAAGATCTATTGTCCTGCAACACATTCTTGTCCGTAGGCGGAAGGCTAGGCGAGTTCTTTCAAACTTGGGAAAAATTAGGGGCTTCCCGGAGAGTAGTCCGCTGGCTCAGGAACGGCTACCAACTCCCCTTCAAGAAGGGCCCAACGGGACTCAAGCCAACCATTCCCTTAATGGCCCAAGCCCAAGGCAACCTAGCCACCGCTTATCCGCAGGCAAAACAGACTATAGAGAAAATGCCAGAAAACCAAATACGCTTCTTCAGCAGAGTCTTTCTCGTACCCAAAAAGTCAGGGGGATGGCGTGTGGGGATAGATCTATCATCCCTCAATCAGTTCCTACAAATAACTTCCTTCCAGAGGGATAAGGTACAGGTTATAAAAGATGTTACGGAGGGAATGTGGGGCACATTGACAGATCTATCCGACGCCTACCTACATGTCCCCCTACACCACTCAGCCAGGAAGTACCTATGTTTCCAAATAAACCAAAAACGTTTTTTGGTTTCTGGTTCTCCCTTTCGGCCTCTCATTAGCCCCGTATGTGCTTTCAAAGATCATGTATGAAAGCATGGGCGCGTCTCCAGAGAATGCTAGTGTTCCAATACTTAGACGATTGGTTCCTAGCACATACTCAGCGAGACATAGCCTATTACTAAACAATTCAACTGGTCAAAAAGGCGAGACAGGTAGGTCTTGTGGTAAACCTGGCCAAATCAGAATTGAACCCAAAACAAGACATCATTTTCTTGGGGGAACGATGGGACTTGTCAGCAGCCCGGGCATTCCCCACAACAGACAGGCAGCAGAAAATTTTACGGGCTATCCAAAACATTTCTGCCAACCGAAAGGTAAGGCTAGAAAACGGTTCCGTTAGGCCGATTACATTACAGACAATTCCAAGCACTGGTAAGACAAGCCCTAACAAAGGGACGGTCCCCCAAAGCCACGATGACAGTGTCCCCGTCCGCTCTCTCTCTCTTCTCCAATGGTGGTGTGACCCGATTACCATGAACGAGGGGGTCCTCTGTCATGCCCCTTCAACGGAAACAGAGCTCCAAACAGACGCATCCAGGGAGGGGTGGAGAATTCACTGTCACGGTCAGATGTGGATGGGAAAATGGCCAGCAACCTTTTACAGATACCATATCAACTGGCTGGAACTCCGAGTAGTATGGAAAGCTCTACACAAGTTCTTGAACCGTCTCCGGGGCAAGAGTGTCAGAGTTCTCCTGGACAACTCTACAGCAATGGCGTATCTGAACAAACAAGGTGGAACCAAATCCCCTCAACTGTCGACCCTGACGTCTCAAATTCTGCTTCTGGCACGGGAACACAAAATCTCCATTGTAGCCCGTCACCTTTCAGGGAAACTAAACGTGCTGGCCAATTTAGCGTTCAGGACAGGTCAGGTCATCCACACAGAGTGGTGCCTAGCCCAGTCATCCTCCCTTTGGGTGACACAGGAATCCCCATGGGGACGTTAGATCTATTTGCCAATGCATTGACGACTCAGCTACCCAGGTTCGTATCCACATGCCCGGATCAGACAGCCTGGGTAGTATATGCGTTAAAGTGCGCATGGCCTCTGCAGGAAGTGCTCCATGCCTTTCCTCCTCAAGCAATTCTGCTACATGTCTTACAGAGAATATAGAACTGAAACCCCCATCTCTGTTACTAAAAGCCCCGAGGTCCCCAGAGGCCCTTGGTTTGCCCTACTCCTCCGGTGATCAAGTCCATCCCGATACCTTGCTTTTATCTCAACCCCATTGGCGCCACTTTCACCCGTCCCCACAGTTACTGAAAATACACCTGTGGTGCCTAACTAGTCCTTAAAGAAAAAAGGTTTCTCCAAGCAGGTAGTGGAAAAGTTGGTAGATGGTAAACAGCCATAAACAATCCACAGTGAAAGTTTATAGGTCGCAACGGAACAAGTTTGCCTCTTGGTGCGCTACCTCTAAGCTAGACCCCTTTCAAGCGTCACCGGCAGTGGTAGCAGATTTTTTGGACCATCTTTTCACGGAAGGTCAACTGAAGGTAGGGTCTATGGAAGGTTACCGGGCCGCCATTGGTTCGAGACTTAGGGCTTCTACTGGCTATGACCCGGGTGAGGATACAGCCTTGTCACAATTAATCAGACACTGCAAGGTAAATTCCCCTCTCCTACAGTTCAATGTGGCCCAATGGGACCTGTCACTGGTTTTACGTTATTTACAGTGCCCAGGAAATTTTGCTGAAGAAAACATTTCAGCAAAAGACCCCAGGGTAAGGTTCACTTTCGTGTTAGCCTTAGCATCCCTTAAGAGGAGAGGCCAAATCCATGCTTTGGACAGAGAAGTAATTAAAGAAACAGAATCCCCAGAGTCGGTTTCATGACTAAGACACATATTGTTTTCCAAGGTCGGGGCACCTTCGACCATATTGCACTCCCGGCCCTTCAAGGGGAACAATTGACTGAGGGTCGAGTATCTTTGTGCCCGGTCAAAGCACTACGGCAATATCTTTCGATTTCAGAAACATATCGCTCAGAAAATCAAAAAGCCCTCATTATCTCCTTCATGCCAAAATTCAACAAGGACCTTTCTAAACAAACTGTCTCAAACTACATTAAAAAGGTCATTTTGGCAGTCTATGAACGGGAACAAACCGATACGAGCCTACAAAACGACTGCAAAGTTAAAGCCCATCATGTCCGTCAGATAGCAAATTCCCCCAGGGCTCTCCGTAATGTGTCTTTGGTAGATATACTTAAAACGGTTTGTTGGTCCTTTTCCAACTCATTCGTCAAGTATTACTTTAAAGATTTTTCGCAGAACGAATTGACGGGCCTTTACTCTTTAGGCCCCTTCATCGCTGCGAAAACCATCATTACGAACCCTTCTACTCTGATTGCAGGCAATCCGCTCCAAAACTGAAAGGCAAAGACAAACAGGAAGGCGGATTTGCCAAAGGACACAGCAACGGATTCAAGGGCAAGAAGCAGTGACACTTTCAGACTTTATTTTCGTACCTTGAATACTGTTAAGCAAGTGTTTTTTAATCACCACAGAACTGATATTTTCACTTGCATGGAAGTTAGTTTAATCTCAAGAATGGTTTCCATTTTAGATATACACTATTTTGTTCAGACAGGGTCACCATGGTCCTAACATCCGGCTACCTGCCATCCTGCTCTCTTTTCGGACCCTAGGGTAAAAAAGGGGAGGCATACACGGTACCACCTGTTCCCGTAGTCCCGTACCACTACCGGCAACTAGGGAATCGGTCCATGGTGACCATGTCTACCGTGCCCATGGGCCCGTAATTAGCCCAGGATACTAGAAATCACCTCACAGTGAAAGTTTTTCACCATTTTAAGTTTTTGCGAAGTAAAACTAACGTTTTATTTCGTAAAGCGTGCTTTTACGAGTAAAAGCGCAATTCGCGTTCTCCACGTTATTTACAGTGCCCAGGAAATTTTGCTGAAGAAAACATTTCCGCAAAAGACCCCAGGGTAAGGTTCACTTTCGTGTTAGCCTTAGCATCCCTTAAGAGGAGAGGCCAAATCCATGCTTTGGACAGAGAAGTAATAAAAGAAAACAGAATCCCCAGAGTCGGTTTCATGGGTAAGACACATATTGTTTTCCAAGGTCGGGGCACCTTCGACCATATTGCACTCCCGGCCCTTCAAGGGGAACAATTGACTGAGGGTCGAGTATCTTTGTGCCCGGTCAAAGCACTACGGCAATATCTTTCGATTTCAGAAACATATCGCTCAGAAAATCAAAAAGCCCTCATTATCTCCTTCATGCCAAAATTCAACAAGGACCTTTCTAAACAAACTGTCTCAAACTACATTAAAAAGGTCATTTGGGCAGTCTATGAACGGGCACAAACCGATACGAGCCTACAAAACGACTGCAAAGTTAAAGCCCATCATGTCCGTCAGATAGCAAATTCCCCCAGGGCTCTCCGTAATGTGTCTTTGGTAGATATACTTAAAACGGTTTGTTGGTCTTTTTCCAACTCATTCGTCAAGTATTACTTTAAAGATTTTTCGCAAAACGAATTGACGGGCCTTTACTCTTTAGGCCCCTTCATCGCTGCGAAAACCATCATTACGAACCCTTCTACTCTGATTGCAGGCAATCCGCTCCAAAACTGAAAGGCAAAGACAAACAGAAAGGCGGATTTGCCAAAGGACACAGCAACGGATTCAAGGGCAAGAAGCAGTGACACTTTCAGACTTTATTTTCGTACCTTGAATACTGTTAAGCAAGTGTTTTTTAATCACCACAGAACTGATATTTTCACTTGCATGGAAGTTAGTTTAATCTCAAGAATGGTTTCCATTTTAGATATACACTATTTTGTTCAGACAGGGTCACCATGGTCCTAACATCCGGCTACCTGCCATCCTGCTCTCTTTTCGGACCCTAGGGTAAAAAAGGGGAGGCATACACGGTACCACCTGTTCCCGTAGTCCCGTACCACTACCGGCAACTAGGGAATCGGTCCATGGTGACCATGTCTACCGTGCCCATGGGCCCGTAATTAGCCCAGGATACTAGAAATCACCTCACAGTGAAAGTTTTTCACCATTTTAAGTTTTTGCGAAGTAAAACTAACGTTTTATTTCGTAAAGCGTGCTTTTACGAGTAAAAGCGCAATTCGCGTTCTCCACGTTATTTACAGTGCCCAGGAAATTTTGCTGAAGAAAACATTTCCGCAAAAGACCCCAGGGTAAGGTTCACTTTTGTGTTAGCCTTAGCATCCCTTAAGAGGAGAGGCCAAATCCATGCTTTGGACAGAGAAGTAATAAAAGAAAACAGAATCCCCAGAGTCGGTTTCATGGGTAAGACACATATTGTTTTCCAAGGTCGGGGCACCTTCGACCATATTGCACTCCCGGCCCTTCAAGGGGAACAATTGACTGAGGGTCGAGTATCTTTGTGCCCGGTCAAAGCACTACGGCAATATCTTTCGATTTCAGAAACATATCGCTCAGAAAATCAAAAAGCCCTCATTATCTCCTTCATGCCAAAATTCAACAAGGACCTTTCTAAACAAACTGTCTCAAACTACATTAAAAAGGTCATTTGGGCAGTCTATGAACGGGCACAAACCGATACGAGCCTACAAAACGACTGCAAAGTTAAAGCCCATCATGTCCGTCAGATAGCAAATTCCCCCAGGGCTCTCCGTAATGTGTCTTTGGTAGATATACTTAAAACGGTTTGTTGGTCTTTTTCCAACTCATTCGTCAAGTATTACTTTAAAGATTTTTCGCAAAACGAATTGACGGGCCTTTACTCTTTAGGCCCCTTCATCGCTGCGAAAACCATCATTACGAACCCTTCTACTCTGATTGCAGGCAATCCGCTCCAAAACTGAAAGGCAAAGACAAACAGAAAGGCGGATTTGCCAAAGGACACAGCAACGGATTCAAGGGCAAGAAGCAGTGACACTTTCAGACTTTATTTTCGTACCTTGAATACTGTTAAGCAAGTGTTTTTTAATCACCACAGAACTGATATTTTCACTTGCATGGAAGTTAGTTTAATCTCAAGAATGGTTTCCATTTTAGATATACACTATTTTGTTCAGACAGGGTCACCATGGTCCTAACATCCGGCTACCTGCCATCCTGCTCTCTTTTCGGACCCTAGGGTAAAAAAGGGGAGGCATACACGGTACCACCTGTTCCCGTAGTCCCGTACCACTACCGGCAACTAGGGAATCGGTCCATGGTGACCATGTCTACCGTGCCCATGGGCCCGTAATTAGCCCAGGATACTAGAAATCACATCACAGTGAAAGTTTTTCACCATTTTAAGTTTTTGCGAAGTAAAACTAACGTTTTATTTCGTAAAGCGTGCTTTTACGAGTAAAAGCGCAATTCGCGTTCTCCACTTTTAGCCTACTCTTCCACCCACCCAGCCCTCAACCAGCCCGAGTGTGTTATTCAACCAACGATTGGGGCTTAAAGGGAATGCTCATTTTCAATCATGACGAAATACCAGAGGATTCCCTCATTTTGATTGGTTGATGGCTAGATGGCGGGGTAGGCTATTCTGCCTATACAAAAAGTTTGTTTTTTATTCTGCGTGAAAGGTGAAAACCGAAAGGGAACCCATCTAAAAGTGGAGAACTTGAATTGCGCTTTTACTCGTAACAGCACGTTTTACGTTAGTTTTGCGAAATAAATGTGAACACAATGAAAGATAATACTTAGATTGTAAATTTTAAAAAATCAAGAAAAACCGTGAGAACATTTCAGTTTTCAAAAGCTTGTGAACTCAAGCGGCCTGAGAAGGAAAATAAATAAATATCAGTTACTCGTGCATCTTTATAAAATATATAGCTAAACACACATAACTCTGTACAATAGCTTGACAAATTTTTTAAGCTAACAATTTTAAGGGGTTCTGCATTCATATTGCTAACAGCAATTTGTATCACATGACCGATTGTAGATAATAACGTTGTAACAATATTGATTCCTTCAACCATCACCCAGATTCAGCCAAAATTCATCCAAATGCAAGAGTGACCACAATACGAAAAAACGCGCAACCCCTCCCCCCAAAAAGGTAAGTTTTTATATATCGCAAAATATAGAGACGCTGCAAAATTAGTGTTTCCACCGACGCACAAAATTTGAAGCATCTAGAACGAACAACTACAGAAATATGGGTGGAACAGAAAGGCAGACAGACGAGCGAACAGAAGGATAAACAGAAGGAGGGGAATGTTCTTTCTTATGTTTCTCAAGGCGATAATTTCGTAATCTTTGCTATTTAAGCGAATCTTCAGGAGCCATCTTTTCCAATTCAGATTTTTTTAACGAAACGATCTTTATTTCACGCAACTTTTGGCTTAGTATTTCCTTCTTCCATTTGCACTTTGATCCCATGTTTCAAAATTAATATTTTAATGCCAAAGCACGAAAATTTTTGTTCTTGAAACGCACCATTTTCCATTATTACTGATTCGCCTTGATGCATTATTTCTCTAAGCTGTTCATTATTATAATTTGTGATGCCGTTACGTGGGTGATGAATCTTGCTTTCAATGCGCTCATTTCTTGGGTCATTTCCAGGCGATCCGCGAAATTCCGTGTCATTGCTTATGTCTAATAAGTAACTGCGTTGCTTCTAACGGTTATGACTGAGCGCTGTAAAGCAGCGCCGGCAGGTTTTCAAGACGGAAGATAACAGAATTCGCAGTGCAAACACTGGTATTTATTAAGACAGCATCTTCATTTTCAATGACCCGTCTCCCATTTTCAAACTTCGTTTGTTGTGTGGAATTTGCTAGCTCGCGTAAACAATATCATTCAGGTAAGTTTCTGGGACTCATTTCCACACATCTCGTTGAGCCAAACCAACAACTGTTTCAAAGAGTTTAACCCCTGAGGCGACTATTGAGGTGAGGCCTCTCCAAACACTATATTACAACCATTTTATACTTAAACTTTTTAAAAGCTAGAAATGTGCGGCGAATAAAATCACTTTGAAATCATAATCTAATCACCTCCCCATCTTTTTTCATATTCAAGTCTTTCATGCTACAGGAACTTACTTCACAACAAAATTCCGAGAGCCCTATGTTTTCAAATACACTTCCTGTTTGTGGGCAACCAGGAAATAATTTAATTGTGGTCCGGTTCCTATAAGGGACAAATTATTTTGAATTTCAAACAATTTTTGAACAATAACATAACATCGAGTTAATTATTCGTGATCATATACCAAAAGATGAAGCTAATTGTTTTAATCATAAGGTAGCAAATTATATACTCAACCCTCCCCAGCCGAAAATGGAAGTGAGATGTTTGAGAACCAAAATTTCAAAAAATTGAGAGTTCCTTCAATAGCCGATTAATTAATTTAATTATTTTTATAAATAATATTTTAGAGTAGGAGAGGCATACATTTGACGTTATTCGATGGGGAACCAATCTTGCAGCTAGGTTTTGGAAGCCAAATCAGTGTATTTTTTGCCGTTTTTTATTCTAAGGTTATTTTTATTACCTCATTTTAACCTTAAAGTTTCAAAAATAGTTTGCACGTGTACTTCATCAGGGATACGGACAAAATGGTAACGGACATAATGGCAACGGCCATTTTGTCCGTTGTCATTCTGTCCTGCAACCCTTTGTTATGTCTATTATGAGAAATAGTAAATATAATGTACTCGACAATTATAACGATATTTTAGAAATATTTCTAGTAGGGCTATCCCCTCCCTATTTTCCCACTCCACCGACTTCAATTCATGATTCTTTTTAACCATTTTTGGGCATAAATAAGCTTACTGTTGCATTTCTATTAATAAAGTGGCATTTTTGATTTTAACTAATTTAGTTCTAATTTCACGTAGGGAAGAAATTAGACAATGAGAGAAAAATATTATATTTTTGCAATATTAGTAGGGCAGAAACGAGAGTTCTAGGCCACCTTCTGACGTCATAATGACGCTATTAATCACGTGACCCCCCTTGGCCGTGTAGCCCTAACCTTAGACCATACCTCTATTTTTAGACAGGGAAATTTTATAACATCTATTTTTAGACGTGTGGCGTCATAATGACGTCGGTCCTCCCTAAGCGGCATAATCCTATGAAAAGTTTTACAACATCTATTTTTAGACTGAAAAAAATTACATCATCTATTTTTAGACTGGAAAATGTTACAACATCTATTTTTATGCTGGAAAAATTTTACAACATCTATTTTTGGACCACCTGTGACGTCATAATAACGTCAGAATCCACCCCCTGAGTACGGAGGAAACAAAAGTTCTACAACAGTCAATCATCGTGACGTCATCAATCACGTGACCTGAAGCCCCGCCCCGCTAATACCATCTGTATATGATCTCTCATTCATTGTGACGTCAGACCCCGCCCCTGAGTTAGAGAAAAACGAAAGTTCTTGACCAATCAATCGTTGTGACGTCATCAAACCCCACCCCCTGAGTAGGGAAAACGAGAGTTCTACCATAGCCAATCATCGTGACGTCATCAATATAAGCCCCGCCCCCTCTTGGTAGCGAACTTGTGAAGAGGAAGTGACAATGGTGATAGTTGTTGTTGCTGGAAGTGAAAAAAATTTTGTAAGTGAAATTGTTTGCTATGTTTATTTGTTATGATTGTTTTTTTATTTATTTTATTTTTGTTTGGTGATGTGGGAAGAGCACGCCATTCAAAGATGTATTCGAATGGCAAGCCCATTCAAAGACGTGTTGGAATGAGCAACCCATTTATTCAATGCTTTGGAAATTCCAGAAAGTTAGACATATTAGGATATAGTGTGTCAGACCCCCTGGGAAATTTCTGAAAATTTATTTTAAGACATAATAGAACCTGCGAAATGGGGAATTTGGAAATCAAATTGACGCGAAACCTGTATGTATAAAAGGAACGTTTGAGAACACATTTCAGCATATCAGTTGAAGCAATTGATGCGACAACGATAGCAGCCAGTTCAGAAAATGCAAGACATATATTGAATAGTTTTATTGATACACTTAAATACACTTAAATACATAGCATTAAATCAATAAAGTATTACAACATTTGTTGATTTACAAAGTCTTTATTATAAAGTTTAGTCAAATAAGTCTATTTTTCGTCATCTGTTTCACTCTTTTCCACCTCACTGTCCATATCACTTTCTTCGCCGCTGCTTTCATCTTCCTCCTCCTCATCTAGAAGCTCTTCAAAGAATGCATCGTTTCTTCTTATAGCCGCCTTTGAATACTCGTAATGTTTTCATCAACAAAGTAATTGAACTCTTCTACAATGGTTTGATAATGTTTGCTTTGTTCTGGACGTTGGGTATATTTGAATAATCTCATAAAAAATGTTTTAGTTTGCGTTTATAAATGGGTCGAAAGTCATCACTTGTTTTTTCACGCGCACCTTCAAGCCCTTGCTTTTCCACCTCACTGTCCATATCACTTTTTTCGCCGCTGCTTTCATCTTCCTCCTCCTCATCTAGGAGCTCATCAAAGAATGCATCGTTTCTTCTTATAGCCGCCTTTAGTGCATTTGAATACTCGTAATGTTTTTCATCAACAAAGTAATCAAACTCTTCTACAATGGTTTGATAATGTTTGCTTTTTCTAGACGTTGGATATATTTGAATAATCTCATAAAAAGTTGATTTAGTTTACCTTTATAAATGGGTCGAAAGTCATCACTTGTTTTTTCACGCGCACCTTCAAGCCCTTGTTTTTCATATTCTGAAACCTTTACTTGAAATTTGTCATCATGGTCATCGTAGACTTCTTGGACAATATCATACCAAATAGAGTCTATTTCTGACTCACTGTCAGGACTGCTGTCATCATCACCCTCCCCACAATGGTTCATATGTTTTAGCAAAGCTTTTTGGCTGTTGCATAACGCACCACATTCTGTACAGGCATATGCATTTTTTTCAGCCATGTTGACGCTTTGGCTTTCCATAGAAGACTGATCTAAAGTGTCCGTAAAAGGCACCTTTAGAGGGTTTTCCACATCCATCTCCCATTCTTCATTCATTTCTGAAGCGTGTGTATCCTTTAGGTGTCTTTTAAGACTTTCAGGTCAATTGTAAGATTTCCAACAAATGTTGCATTGATACATCGTTTCGGTTCAACATACACATTTCAAATGATGAAAAAGTCTTTGAACGAAGCTTTATATAGGATCACACCAACATGTTGTTGTCATCGTTGCTAAACAACAACTTGTTGAACAACAAATTGTTGAACAACTTGTTGAATAATTGTTGTGTAGCAACTTGTTGAACAACAACTTGTTGAACAACTGTTGCAAACAACTTGTTGAACAGTTTGTTGAACAACAACATGTTGAACAATTTGTTGAACAACAACTCAATGAACATCTTGCTGAACAGCAACTTGTTGAACAACTTGTTAAGCAACAGCTTATTGAACAACATCTTGTTTTGAAGAAAAACTTGTTGAACATCTTGCTGAACAACAAATTGTTGAGCAATGGTTGAACAACAACTTGTTGAACAACAGCTTGTTGAACAACAACTTGTTGAATAATAACTTGTTAAATAGCTTGTTAAAGAAATGTTGAACAACAACTTGCTGAGCAATTTGTTGAAAAACAACTTGTTGAACAATTTCTTAAACAATTTGTTGAACATCTTGCTGAGCAACAAACTTGTTGAACAACAACTTGTTGAACAATTGTTGAACAACTTGTTAAACAACAACTTGTTGCACAACTTGCTGAATAACAGCTTCTTGCACAACTTGCTGAACAATTGTTGTACAACAACTTGTTGATCAAGAACTTGTTGAACAACTTGTTCATAAACTTGTTGAACAATACTATGACGTAATATGTGCCAAACACAAATCGAATACGTCTTTGAATGGGCTTGCCATTCGAGCACAATCTTTGAATGGTGTTCTCTTCCCACATCACCAACCACAAAAAATAAACAAATATAACAAATAAACATAACAAACAATTTCACTTATCCAAATTTTTTCACTTCTTACAACAACAACTTTCTCTTCACAAATTCGCTGGCACGAGGGGGGAGGGGCTTATATTGATGACGTCACGATGATAGGCTATGGTAGAATTCTCGTTTTTCCCCTACTCAGGGGCGGGTCTTGATGACGTCACAGTGATTGATTGGTCCAGAACTTTCGTTTTTCCCCAACTCAGGGGGAGTTGTCTAATTGATGTCGTCACGATGATTGAGTGGACCAGAACATTCGTTTTCCCTTACTCAGGGGGCGGGGTCACGATGACTGACAGATGATAGACAGATGGTATTAGTGGGGCGAGGCTTCAGGTCACGTGATCGATGACGTCACGATGATTGACTGTTGTAGAAGTCTTGTTTTTCCCTACTCAGGAGGTCGGGTGTGACGCCATTATGACGTCACAGGTGGTCCAGAGCTCTCGTTCTCAGGAGATGTCTAAAAATAATGTCACTGTAGCAAAAATCAAAAGCCAGGGTTGAATAGCGGCTGAGATATCGCGTGCACAAAGTTTCATTGCAGCCAACAGAAATGCTAAAACATTGCCTATTTTCAACAAGTCGCCATTTCGTCATTTTGTGGTCGAATCGAAAAATAATGCGACGTCGCACAACTTCAATATATATATTTTTTTACTGTAGCAAAAATCAAAAGCCAGGGTTGAATAGCGACTGATATATCGCGTGCACAAATTTGTGCTTCCAAGTGTCGTCAGACGGACGGACGGACGGACCCGAATACTATAGTCCCCCGCTCCGCGCCACTTCAAATACATGGTATATGGTATTTATGTAATTTTGAACAGTATTTCCATTAAAAAAACTTCCAATTTTTCACTTTAAAGTAACAAAAACTTTTTTGCAACTATTTATAGCTAAAAATCAAATATAAAGATTTTAAATAAATTTACTGTCATTAGATACATCCCGGGGCAAAAGAGATGCTGCATAGCGGCGTATGATACGCCGGATACACCGCTGAATATAACAGCTGTGCCTATAACTGTAAATGTCACATTTTTCGTGCAGCTTTTGAGAAAAAATGACTACAGATAACCAGGCAGATCAGATATGTACATAAGAAAGTGTCATCGGGCACGATGTTTCTTCAAGTTAAATTCAATTTTCAGGTAATGGGTTAGATTAAAAATTTATTTTATATGATTGTGTTGCAGTAATAGGGCATGTGAATATAGACTGGCAAATTTACAAAGACTAAAAGAAATTAGAAGTCATTTTGAAGGTATTTTTACATACAGGGAACTTATCCAGGTGGAAAGGTAATAAATAATTTTTGCTGACAAAATGATAATTAAGTCATTTATACACATTATTTGATAAAATTTCCATGCATTGAGGTGGTTTAGGCGATTAGTATCGAGGAAATATAACTTCTATAAAATTACCATATACCATATCAGGCACTTTGACTTTGTATATAACTTCCGGTACTCTGACTCCTTCCATACATCTCGTTGAACCAAGCCAACAATTGTTTCACAGAGTTTGACCCTTAGGACGACTGAGGACTAACATAGGGGTTGACCAATTAATTTTTTCGCTACAGCTTCACAAAGGTGGTATCCCTTGCCCTGGCTTCTCCAAACACTAAAATTCAACGATTTTCAACCGGAAGTTGAAGCTTATATTTCAAGAACTAGAAACCTGCAGCGAATAAAATTAATTTGAAATCATAACCTAATCTCTTTCCCGTCTTTTTGCACATTTTACAGTCTCTCATGATATAGGAACTTACCTTCATAGCAAAATTCCCACAACCCTGTGTTTTCAAATACACTTCCTGTTTATAGGGAACCAGAAAATAATTTAATTGTGGTCCGCTTTCTACTGTAGCAACCATGGCGAGTGCGGAGAATGAAAACATTGATGTCAGTAGAAAGTGGTACAACTTGCATATCACGTCACTTTACTGACATATGTGGCTTTATCGACATGGTCATAGTATACCGTGAAAGGGACGAGGACGAGACCCGTTAACAAATCCACGATCGCTACGACGATGATGAACTGGTTGACCACCAGGTTCTGTGCGTACACGTGTAGTACAAACACGTTCCTACAACACCGACTAGGCTTAAAAATGTCGGCATAGCAAAAATTCAGCCACGCTGTAACGTAGATGGTGTAGTTTGCCGTCACCCATTTGTTAGACTGTCAGAGGCAGTGACGTTACAAAATGCGTCTTTGTTCACGTCATTCAAGTGTGTCTCTATTCTTTCTGTTATTTATATACATTGAACATTGGTTACAATTAATACAACAATGCCAGAAGTAAAAAAATGTTACCCAGATATGAGATTCCGAAAGCGTGCAGTAATGGCTAGTCTGTGATGAGTCCAGCAGTCTTTATCACGTGATGCATGTCAAATACTTATTATCCAAATGGAGCTTAATTGCGGTGTGTTGCTGTTGTGCTGTTAGCACCTTATCTATAACCGCATCGGAAAGTCCTGCAATGGAAGCAGATGATGTTTCCGCTAGGGAAACTGTGTACAATCCTACACGCAAGCTCTAAAACAGCTCTTTATTCTTCAACAGGAGGATGTAATTACATTCCACTTAGTGTCACTGTAAAGCTACTTAGAAATCGTGTCAAAGTCTGTTTTCGTACAATGCTAGCATTCACACGTTTCTGTAACACTGAAAAAATTCCCCTTATTTTTAAATCTTTTTCGCTTGGCAAAGATTGCTGTAAAAGGAAAAATAACCAACTGGCTGTTTTATCATTCTCAGCAGCTTTCAGAACTCGACAGGAGAGAAGCACTGCCCCTCTCTTTGTGTTTTATGGGAGCTAACAAATGCATCGCCGGAAATAAACGCATCTAGGCATATCCCAGTAAACATTCTGCAGCCGATCCAACGTCGATTTGAGGCTGCGACCAAATAACAACAATAACTCTGGTTGTAGTTTGGTTGTGACTGATCGTGAATACATTTCAAAGTCTAACCATGTTTTTCACTTAACATTGAATAGAAAATGGGAGAGCAACGTTCTGCAGACGTCGCCTTTGCGTCGAACCAAAATGGCACTTTCTGCGACTTCCAATCAACGTCTTTGCGGCACAGTTCAACAGATGTGAGAAAACCGACGAAAATTCAACGCCGTATAGACGTGGGACAAAAAAACATCATGTATCGCTCACCGGAAATGGTTACCATGACGAGTCACTTCAAAAAAGAAAAAAAAATATTTATGGAGCTTGACGTTAGACATAGGCTCAGAGGTGGGGTGCTGTGATGGACGGCTGACCACGCTACGATTGTCGCTGAAGAGACAGATATTTTTCAACGTCTGTGGAAAGTCACTTTCTGGAAATCTATACAATGTCGAGAGACAGACGCTGTTTCGACTTCCATTTGCAACCTTCACGCAACGTTGATTAGACGTTGGATTTTCGAAGGTAGACCTTGTTTCCATAAACAACCAATACTCAACGTTGATCCGGCGTTGGGGTGATGTCCATCCACTGATGCAACTTCGCAATGTTAATTGGGATGTGTTGTTTTAAATCATACATCTTACTAGAATTAAGAATTGCAGTTGGTACATAAACATTTGCACTTGCTTAAACACCGCCTTTGACTCGATCAGCAAGCAGTGATTTAAAACAGAGTGCTTTGATAAAGCACAGGATTTATTCAGGGCATATAGTCAGTGAAATCAATCAGAAAAGCCAAGAACAATCAGCCGCCAGCTGAATAACACGGTTGCCAGTAAATCTGTTTTAAATTCAGATTTGATGTAAGTTGATCAAAGAGTATTTGCTGATGGAAAACTTCCAGAAAATGAGTATAAACAACCCGTGTTTTTCCTAGTTCGACTAAAACGTAAAAGTGGTAGTCTTTAATACATTGGATGTTAAAATAGATAATAAAATTTTTTAAGGTAATCATATACGGCAAATCTTCAATATAATTCCACCATTACAATCATCAGACTTATATTAAGTCCTTTTAACGAAAGGGGTTCGAATTACCTTCGAAGAAATCTCCCAGCAAACATTATGATTTCAATCGAACGTTACCACATGGCGCGGATGACCCAAGATTGGAATTAAAGACCAAGACTCGTTACGATTGCCGCCGGGTGGATACCGATTGTAAATTAATATTTTCCATCGTCTATACAACGTCGCTGCCCCGAAATGATATTCAATATTCCTAAAATGAATGTGATATTGTTTAGGTTGCTCCGCTGTGTGCCTTGTGTGCACTTTCATAGTAATACTATGGCGTGGTTTTACAGCATTCTGTAATGAGAAGTGCTTTCAAGTTACAGAGAGCAGTAAAACACGGTTTGTGCCCTTGAAATGAAGTATTATTTTTATATCATTTAGTTATAATTTTATGCTCGATTTTTTGTGCAGTTGAGAGTACCCTTAGATGTATAAATTATGCTCAAACGAGGCTAAGTTGTTGTTAGTTTTGAGTAGGGTGAAAACAAGAGTTCCAAGCCACCTGTGACGTCATATTGACGTTAGACTCCCCTAGGAGGCATAACTCTAACCCTAACCCTAACAAGAGTTCCAAGCCAACTGTCAATCATCGTGACGTCATTAGTCACGTGACCTGTCAATCATCATCGGTGATGTGACCCTAACCCTATATGATGAATGTTTTCCAGAACATTATCACCTGATAAAGCATGGAACTCGTGGGCGGAAGATTGGTGGTTCGATCCCACCCATGGACAACACTTCTACCATCTGTCTATTATACCGTCATAATGATGTCAGACCCCCTAGGGCATACCATGGGACCCCCCTCTCTAAGACATACCATGGGACCCCCCTAGCACTTGATTCATCAGCCTTTATAAGCACATTAGGTGTGCACAAGTGTCATTATTGCTGTTGGATGCACATGGAGAAGAAGTGAAAGATTTGCTGTTCTTGGTATACACATGGAGACGAAGTGAAAGTTTGGCTGTTGCTGGAAAACACATGAGGGAGGGAGTGGCAAAAGATTCATGGTAAGTGACATTCTTTTTTTTCGCGTTATGTTTTGCACATCATTCGCCAGACCTGCTCTTTAGCTCCCCTGATAACGTGTGGGACTCGTGGGCGGAAGACTGGTGGTTCGAGCCCACCTATGGGCAAACATAAGTTTTTTTGGGACAGGGTGAAGAGCGTACACCATTGACAGGAACGTATTTGAATGGCACGCGCACCATTCACATAAGAACGTGTTTGAATGACAAGCTTCTCCCATTCACAAGATGTGCTTGAATGATAAGCCTTTCCCATTCACAAGATGTGTTCAAATGGGAGGACCAGCTCCCCTCTATTCAAAGACGTGATCAGCCCACATACTATGTGACTATGTGACATCATGTGACTATGTGACACTATATGACATTATGTGACTATGTGACATTATGTGACTATGTGACACTATGTGACACTATGTGACAATGTGACATTATGTGACTATGTGACATATGACTATGTGACTATGTGACACCATGTGAGGACTATGTAAGGGCTATGTGAGGATAATTAGTCTAACTATGTATGTAGTATGTAATTATCAGATTGGCGGACGATTGGTGGTTCGATCCCACTTATGGGCAAACATAACTTATTGTTTTTTTTTTTGTCGTTGTTTTTTTTAAATTTTTTTTTTGGGGGGATTAACATAGTGGCCATATTTCTATGACTATTTGCACTGCTAATATTTAATTAGTCATATTTCAGTGGTTCTATTACAGTAACCACTCACACACACACACACACACACACACACACACACACACACACACACACACACACACACACACACACACACACACACACACACACACACACACAGCGTAGGAATAAGTACATGAAAGACCTCAAATCAATAAATTTGACAGCGAAAGATTTTAGAGTGTGGGAACGATCAATAAATTTGAGAAGGAATGAGATTTTTCCCACGCTAAGTCTAATGTTATGTTTTATGTTATAGCAGTGGGAAAATGAGGGTTCTAAAGCACATTTAACAAATTTAGTTTTGGGAAAACATATGATGTATAAAATAAGTTTTAGCATTTTACCATGCTACTAATTCGAATGCTTTGAGGTTATAGTAGGGGAAAAACGATGTTTCTAGACCAACTTTAACAAATTTAGTTTTTGACAACATATGATGTATAAAATAGGTTTGAACATTTTACAAAGCTACTCATTCGAATGCTTTGAAGTCATAGGAGATGAAACGTGCTTGTGAAGAGCTTGTTGGGGAGATTGAAGCCAAGAGACGAAAGACGGATCAAGATGGCATTGACAGACCTCATCCGGTCCTCTGCTATGGATGCATTCAAATATTTCCATCTCTAGAATTGTTTGAGATACATACATGTGTGAAGATGGAAAATGTGCCTCATGAATAACAAACTGTAAAGAAACAAAAGACATGACAAGTAGGGAGAGGTAGAAGGTTTAGTCTTGGTGAAAACGCACAGCAAAAATGGTTTGAGTTTGAGGATGGATCGGATTTACTACTTGAAATGCGACAGCAAGAGAACCGTATTAAGGCACATTTGTTGGAGACCTTAAACCATGGAATGAAATGGTACATTGTGGTGCATGCTCGCTTCAAGAAATTGAAAGCGAATGCAGAAGGTGTCATGACAGAACAATTGGATAATGCATTTATCAGCTGCCCAACATATACAGCATACAATCCAGCAGATATTGAACAGGACTTGCCTATAAAGAATTGTTTACAACTTTGACGAACATGAGCGACAAGGCTCTGGCTGGGTATTGGATAATATACTGTACATTGAAGTACATACAGCTACGTCAGCGCCTCTAGAAGCAAGCAGTTTTATCCCACTGCCGAAGAAAGTGAAGAATACAAGAGGCGTGTTAAACATTCAGAATAAAGACAACAAGTGTTTCTTATGGTCCGTATTGGCTCACATTCACCCTTCAACAAACAGCCACCCATGTTGTTTGAATCAATAAAAGGCATTTGAGGAGGAATTAAAGGTAGAGGGCATGACATTTCAGACGCCAAATACAGACATTCCAAAGTTTGAAAAGGAGAACGATGTGTCCGTCAACGTGTTTGGATATGAACAACATGTAGTTGTTCCAATACAACTTAGTCAAAACACCAGTGCGAGAGAAATCAACTTACTTCTGATTAGCAATGACAAGAAAAGGAATTAATGCTTGATTAAGAATTTCAGCAGACTTGTGACTTATCGCACCAAGTAAAATGGAGCAATCTTTTATTGTTTCAACTGTATTCACGGGTTTATGCGACAAGATCTTTCAGACAAGCATCGTGAAGTGTGTGGCAAGCATGGAGCGCAACGTTATCATTGCCCAAGGAACCTTTCATCAAGTTCAAGAATGTAGCCAAACAATAGTGAGCACCTTTTGTGATTTATACCGACTTTGAATGTTTCACGCAAAAGCATGAAGAAGGAGACAAGTATCAGCATCACCGTCAAAACAGCTTTCTCTATGTGGTTGTTAGTCAGTACGACACACGTGAACCAGTCGTATATCGAGGAGACAATGCCGTAGACCATATGGTGAATGAACCTGATCGTATTGTACGCGGTTTAGAGTAGCCAAAGGATATGGTAATGACTAGTGAGGACCGAGAGAATTTTCAGAAAGCTGTTGATTGCTACATTTGTCATGAGCCTCTATTAGCAGATCGTGTGAGAGATCATGACCATATCAATGGCAAATATCACGGAGCGGCGCATTACAATTTCCACTTAGAAAAGATCTGCAGGGGGTAAAGATTCTTTTATCATTCCTGTGTTTTTCCACAATTTGCGAGACTATGACAGTCATCTGATGATGGAGGAAATTGGGAAATTTAAAAATGAAACGAATACGGTCATTCCCTACACCATTGAGAAATATATTGCATTTACCATGAGCAATCTGAAATTTACAGACAGCTTTCAGTTTATGAATATTCTCTACAGAAGTTAGTATCCAACCTTGCAGCAGAAGGGAAAGTTAACTTCTATAACATGACCTCTCACATTCTCGATAGTAACCAACAAGATTTGCTGCTGAGAAAGGGAGTGTACCCCTACGATTACGTGGACGAACCATCTAAGTTTGCTGAAACGCAGCTACCATCAAAGGACAAGTTTTACAGTCATATCAGCAAAGAGTACATTAGTTATGAGGAGTATGCTCATGCGCAGAATGTGTGGGATACATTCAACTGTACCACATTCGGTGAATACCACGACCTGTGCCTGAAATCAGATGTGTTACTGCTAGCTGACGTGTTTGAAAATTTTCGTCAAGTATGTCTCAACACGCATGAATTAGATCCTGCCCACTACTATACAGCGCCAGGACTGTCATGGGAAGCTATGTTTAAAGCGAAAAAGGTGAAGTTGGAATTGATCAATGACATTGACATGTACCAAATGTTTGAGCAAGGCATACGTGGAGGATATCTGTGATCACACACAAGTATGCGAAAGGAAATAACCCCTACGAAGCAGATTACAATTCTGAGATACCAAACAACTACCTGATGTACCTCGACGCAAAAAACTTGTATGGTTGAGCCATGTCACAAAGCATGCCACAAAGAGGATTTATGTGGGTGAAGGAGCCAGAATCCCTCGGCTTCATGGATGTAGCTGAAGATGATGATATTGGACTCATTTTGGAAGTGAATTTAGAATACCCACATTCAATCCATGATCGCTATAATCACTACCCAGTGGCTCCAGAATGGAAATGTGTCAAAGTTGGAGAGTACAGTCAGAAACTGCGGAAAGATCTGAACATGAAAGACAAACCTAGTGAAAAGCTCATTCCTAACTTGTGTGATAAGAAGAAATATGTGCTTCATTATAGGAATTTACAACAGTACGTCTCACTGGGGTTGAAAGTCACCAAAGTGCACCGTACCATCATGTTTGAACAGAGTAAATGGTTGGCAAAATACATTACCTTGAACACAGAAAAGAGTAAATTAGCCAAGATCCAATTTGAGAAAGACTTCTTCAAACTGATGAACAACTCTGCGTTTGGCAAATCCATGAAGAATGTGAGAAAGCAAATCAATGTCGAACTTGTTCACAAGGAAAAGCTGTTCAAGAAACTTGTGGTCAAACCTTCTTTCAACAAATTCAAAATTGTCAACGAAGATTTGACACTGTACATTTACGCAAAGTGGATTTGCTTCTGGATAAACCCATTCAAGTTGGCTTCACCATTCTTGACCTCAGCAAAGTGCTTATGTTCAACTTTCATTACAACTACATCATGGTCAAGTATTCCAATGCCAAGTTTTTGTTCGGCGACACCGACAATCTATGTTATGACATAGAAACGGAAGATATCTACAAGGATATGCAGCAAGATGCTGACCTGTTCGACACAAGTGACTATCCGTCTGATCACTTCCTACATTCCAACGATAACAAAAAAGTGCTTGGGAAAATGAAGGATGAGACAGCAGGCATCCCTATTGAAGAGTTCATTGGACTCAGACCGAAAATGTACAGTTTATTGTGTGGTGGGAAAGAAAAACATACAGCTAAAGGACTCATTCGAGCTTGTCAAAGACGCATTAAACATATGCAGCACAGAGACAATTTGTTCAACCAAACTCAAACGATGACCGCAGGACACATTTTTCGAAGTTATAGTCACCAGCTTTTCTCGGAGAAGTTGAGGAAAGAAGCCCTCTCCCCATATGACGACAAGCGATCTGTGTTTAATGATGGTTTTTCCACCTTAGCACATGGACATTACAAGGCTATGTTATAAAAGGGTGAGGTTCTCTGACGTAAGAGTTATTTGAGTGTGAACATTGAAGCGTTAACATGGAACTTGGAAGTCGTAAGAGATCTGCAACTGATATGGATACTCTTGCTGATGCAGTCAAAGACTTAAAAGTTAGAAATCCTACCACTACCATCAAGAAATTGAAAGTGGAGACGACGACACGACCACAGTCGTGGGATGGAATGCTTTCTATAGGAAACGGAAAGTGGTGAACATTCGCAAGTACCTCAGAGATGAGGGGTCTGGAAGAAACCGTCCTACAAAAAAGGGTATCTTGCTGACAATAACTCAATGGAGAATGTTGAAGAAGCAAGTGAAAGAAGTGGATAAAAGGCTTCGAAGACAAGAAGACAGCTCATATAAGATACTGTCATCATGAATGCACTCGGGTTTAACGGTGGTGCTTACCTCGCTGTAAATGATATGAATAAAGTGATTATAAATTCTGTTTATCGGTTTAAACCCGAAGTGTGGAAAGACTTTAAAAACATACCGCTTAAACCAGGGTTTGAACGTAGAATTGAAAATAAAGTTGAAGTGTTAGCGGTTGGACATGATTCTGACATACTTGTTAGATCCTGACAAATCTTTTACAGGATTATCCAGAGGGTTATGATGGAGTTGTGCCAGATACTCCATATCCATCATTAATTGACTTTAATATGAAGAACTGGCGTGCAATCTGACGATTCCTAGAAGCTATACAACATCCACTCTTCACCATCTTGCGAACATAAAAACATCTTTGCAGACAAGGAAACAGCTCATAGTTGAACGAGATGGAAAACTTTTTTTCGAATTGCGAACGCATTACAAATGGATTCTCATGTCTGAGAAACTTACGTCATGACATTGTGCTAAGACATTTTGGAAAGTATATCATTCTATTGCCTGGAGAACAATCCGTGTTGAAAGAACATCTAGAGAAGTTGAGGACACCTGGCTTTCTCCTTATACTCTCAGAGGATTTAGAAGTGCGTGTGACTGTCTAGACGTGTTTGTACGATTTCGCCAGCATGACGAGCTTACAGAACGCTACGACTACATCACCCTCAACACAGTGGAATGGTACGCTCTATTTCAAGCATTGGATTGGAAAGAACCTGACACTTGAATTCAAAGAGGAAGGAGTGCAACTCATGCGGGGTACCAAGTCCATTGAGCTGACATATCCCATGTCAGTGACATGAATGAACATGGATATGAACTGAAACTGACTGAACATGAAGATGTTAAAATAATAAAGTTTAGCAATGGACAGTGTTATGCTAGTTTTCATAGCATTTACAAACGTGGGTGTAATGTCTATGATACATATATTAATTTAGTTTGGTATGAATGGCATTCGTTTATTAATGTATTGAATGTATTTGTGAAATAAAAGTTTAATGTAAAATAGATTTGTTGAAATGTAAAATAATTGTTGAACTGTACATAATGTATAACACAATAAAAAAGAATATTGTATAAAACTGTCTTGTTTTTATTTGCAATATTTATAATAAAATTAACAATTACCAACAACTTAACTAATACACCTTAACTAATACAACTAATACAACATCAATAAAATAATTGTTTATAATGTCTATATACAAAATCCTTTACAACAAAATCACCATCACTTCTTAATACATCAGTGATTTCTAAAAGTATATGTCCTCGAGCTCTTTGAATTATATAATACACACAATCAAATCCACATGTAGATGATATTGATGTTTGTAATGGAACTGAATTATAAATGAAATTAAACTTTAAAAACTTATCCAAACGACTGTCTATAGGCAAAAATTCATAAGAGTCAAAATATTCTGCAGGGTCTTTGTCATAATATACTGACATCCAATGCTCTCCTGTCTCATAATGATCGTCTGTGTTGATGATAGAGGCACTGAGTTGTAAAAATGGTAACTAGTCCATCGAAAACACGCCTTGAAACAAATTTTTTGTCGCGACATCATGGGACAGTATGGCCTCTATCTGCTTCGCGTTCATGACTGGTAGTCGAATTAAATGCTGCTATTTGCACTTATTTCAATGATGTTATCAAATTCAGCACAGACTATAACATTAACTGTATTTTGCAAGGCATTGGGCAAAATTTATTTCTAGTCGCATGTTTGATGATGGCATAATGATCATCACTATCATAATCAGGTATTAAGTCGAAAGAAAATAAAGCATAACATCTATTCCAATCTTCCCGTTTTACGATGGAACTTTTCTCACCATTCAATCTATCAAAAGATTTGTAAAGAGTTTCAAACGCGTCAAGATATTTGTCCCGATTTATGTCAAGCTTGAGAGGTTTGGATAGGACTGGTTCACCATCCGTGTAAAGTTGCATGTATTTAAGATGAAAATGTTCAAAACTGTATGGATTTCTCAATACTGTTCCAGGATTCATTATGAACCAGTCCAATAAAAACACGTTTTGGTAATTGGCTTTAAAAGATGTTATCTTTCACAAAAGATTGAAATCCTGCTGGAATGGCTAAAATTTTACATTCTTTTCTAGTAATAAGAAACTTAGCAGGACTTTTCATCAAAGCATCTGTATGTCCTAACTGAATACCTAGACTAACCCTCACTTTGCGAATGGTTAAAAACGCATCTCTCGCTTCTACTTTAAAACCATTATTTGCAGCCATTAATACATATTCATCTTTTTGTCTGTGCAATTTCATACTGATGCCATTGGGAAGATAACGATCCTGCTCAAACAAATCTAACCTTAAACCGCCTGTAAGCATAAACTCGCATAAACTAACGGCTTAGACGTGTACACAAATAACGATTATGTATACCATTATTTCCTTGTAGAGCTAGACACCACCCTCAACATTTACATGAAAACCTGATACATATCTTTCATGATTAGCTCTTTTCACCTCATTAGTATTCATTGATCCAGCAGTATCTTTATAGATGAGATGCATAGAGCGCTCAGAATGGAGACTTTCTTCCGAATCATGAATGGTGGGAGGTGGGATATAATGTTGGTATAACCATGCGTATTGTTGCAATGCGATACTAAACGGTCATTTAGAAATAATTCAATATTAGACCATAACCCATTAAATAAATCATTAATGCATGGTACGTTATCATCTGCACCACAGGGTGTTCCATCACTCTTTACAGTGCAGCATACAACATGAAGTCTACTGCTCTTTAAATCTAGATATTCTTCTGTACTTGCAGGAATGGGAATGTGAAATTCTATTGGAGCGCCCTCTCTAATGGTAGTCAGTGGTTGATAGTCTACATTATAACTTTTTGTACAGCGGTTTGCGTTGGTGGTATGCGAAACCATTCTAATGCAGAAAAACTACAGTCACAAGAATGATTATGAATTAAAGACATGTTTAAAAAATATCTTTCTTATATTTTGCTGGTGTTATCCGTTTACCTGCTTTTCGCCTTCTGACAGGTTTTCTCGGTTGCGCTTTCTTCTATCCTCCTAACACATCACCAATCACACGTTGTGCTACTCGACCTGTAACATCTTGCGCGACCTTTTTAAGGTGTGGTGCAACGATTTTAGCCCCTGTTTTAAGCAGTGGAATGGCATTGCGAGCCAATGATCCCAATATTGAACAAAAACCATCTCCATATTGTATTCGCGCTCATTTAAATCCTGGTAATTCCCCACCCACTTGACGGAGAAAATGGTTGCGATATGTAGATGGATCGTGTATATATGCTTTCATAATGCTTTTGGTCGAAAATGAAGTTTACAGATCACCTTTCCAGTTTGAAGTGAAATATTATGACCTGTGTCATCCTTAATATTCATTTCTATCGTATCAAATTTTGACGTACAGGAACGTAATGAGGTTCTTCATAAGTTTTCATGGTAATATCACCATCACCCACTTTAATGGGAACAGAACGTAGTAAAGGAACATAATAATCTCCAACTACTTGTGGCTCACAAATACTGAGTACACATAAAGTATATAAAATTCATGTTTGACATCTGATTGATGTTCAGCAGGACCGGATTCTTTATACCATTTATCTGGTATAAATCCTAAAATATCAGCTAATCCAGTAGAAAAGACAATATCATAATATCATAATAATCTTTCAAAATAAGATAAACTCTTCGACTAATTTTATCATACTTTAACTGAATAGTGTTTGCATTAATAGATTTTTGTAATTCTTCATTTATTGCAGTGCATATTTCAGGTATGGATCTGTAATAACCATATGGAATGGTAACTTGATAATATGCTTCTAATGATGATCGATAATCAAGAGTATAGTCTATTCCTTGCCTCATTGTCGTCCAGGTGTGTGGGTATTGAATTTCAGCTAAGGCTACTTCACATTTACCTTTCAAATATAATGTACGAGATAAACGAATTTGATAAGTAGACGCCTTATTAGTAGGACAATAGTTGATACTAGCATTGCTGGGTAAAGTAATGTAAAAACTTGTTGACTCCATGACGGCTAAATCGTTTATGTGATGTAGACAGACTAGATGTGTATATACATTACTTCATGTTTGACACTCGTCATCCACGCTGTCTACAGGAGCTACATTGCTGTCTAAATTGCTATCTACATGATCTAGATTAGTGTCTACTACTTCTTCTTGACAGCAAGCAATTACACACCTAATTTGTACAGAAATAGTATTTTTATTTTCATTTCTTTACAACAACAACACCATAACTCTTTAATCCATGTTAAAAAGTTTTCCATCCTTCTGGAAACAGCCTTTGTTGACGTTGTTGTATCTCTTTTGTTATCTTCACGAGTTGTCTTTTTGCCAAAAACAGTTTTTGGAATATTAGCGTCTACAATTTCCTCAATAAACTGCTTCCAATCATGTGGTGGTTCTCGTCGTTCTTTTCTTCTTGTAGCAACCAATGCTTCTTTCAATAAATCAATAATGTTGAAATTCGTAATGACAGTACCCGTTTTTAAAACAAGCTCATTTTTATCTGTCCATCTCGTACTATATACTGCTAGAAGTTGTGATAGTTTTATATGATAAATAGGTTGAAAATGGTTTAGAAACTGTTGTGACCTTTGTAATTTTTCTGCATTGGATGATGTAACAGACTTTTGTTGTTGTTGCTGTGACTGAATTGTTTGTAAATGACGACCAAGAACTTGAGAAATTTCTATTGCCTTTTCACGAGTTCGTTTCCCAAATAAAAGTGTGTTCACTTTCATTTTGATTCCACCACCTTTTCCCTTCGTTTCTAACAACATTTTATTTCATATTCAGGAATGAGAACCACTTTCAGAGTATGTTTCATTTTAACAGCAACTGAGCTAACAAGGGTAATGCAACTTTAGCAATAGCTCCAATGAATCCTCCTTTCCGATTAACCAACTTCTTTTTTCTTCGATGTGATATCTTCTTATCTGCCAGTGTGCGTAGGGTATTACGTTCACGCTTGAATTCATTATACCTCTTCGAGCTTAAGGGTAAATGTCCTCGCAATATATTCAAACAAATTTCAAACAAGCTAGTTAATTCCTCCTTAGTGTCTTGTTGTAGCAAGGACTTACGGCATTTAGGCCCGCTGAGTACGAGCAAGTGAAGGAAAGGCTGATTAGCTTGAATACGTTTGGACATCTTGGCTGCGAATTGTCAAGTAACTTGGTTCTTGTTCATACGCTACTTTATCAACATATACATAATGTGTCTCTTTTGGTAAAAAATCCTGTGCGAATGCGTAGTTGATCATTCGTCTTTGGCTTCAAATCAATGAATAAATAGCATGAGGTTTGCTGGTAGCATTTTGATAGGCTTCTATGAGAAATTGAGATTTTCTCAGAATACTTTTGCCGCGCTAATGTAATTATTTCTTAACTGTCTCTAGGATTTTGAAACAGAATGATGTAATGTGTATTCAAACTAATATTTCGCATTTCTCTACCATGATGGAACAAATTATGCACAATAAAAATAATTGATTGATTGATTGATTGGTTTAACGACACCAGCAACCCGTTAGGGTCATATTGTGTCAGTTCTGTTGCTATAGGAGGACTCGGTTGAAACTAAAATCAATTAAAATAGACACAAGTAATGTATACATCTAAAATCAACTAAATTCAATTTAAATCTTGCTGTACAAGTGTATTTCTTTCAGAAAAGAAATAATTTCGCTTGGTGCTACCTTTGTAAAAAGGTCTTTCATGGAATTCACACTGTAGTAGCGTGAACGAATGTTCTGAAAATCTACGCAGTTGAGTAGAATATGTTTTGCAGTCAAACGTTCTTGACAACCAATACATTGTGGAGGAGCATCGCCTCTCAAAAGATATCCGTGGGTGATGTATGTGTGCCCGATTCGAACTCTATGCATAACCGTTGTCTCGCGAATACTGCCAGCAGCTAGGTGTTTTTGTCCAACTGTTGGTTGGATTTGAAAGAGTTTGTTATTTCTTTGTTCGTTCCATTTTTGTTGCCAAAGGTTTTTTACATAACTTGTAATATGGGGTTTAAAATCGGAGTATGGTATGAGAAGGTCGGATATGTTGTAGTTTAGCGCCTCTTTTGCTGCCTGGTCCGCAGCTTCATTACCCGGTATGCCCACGTGGCTTGGCACCCAGCAAAATACTAGGGATTTGTCTTGTTTGACTGCCCTTTCGTAACGTTCTATTAGGTCTAGAATCATTGTGTTCGACACTTGCAGATTTTCTAGTGACTGTAAGACCGATAAGGAATCGACACAGATAACGAATTTTTTGTACCTACTAATCTTGACGATTTCCATGGCTAGTTGGAGTGCCCGAACCTCCGCAGAAAAGATGGAGGAGCCGTTTGGTAATCTTGTTTTAAGGGTATTTGATTTTGTAACTATTGAGGCAGCAACTTGGTTATCGAGCTTAGATCCGTCTGTGTATATGAAATAATGGTGAGGGTAGGTTTCCTTTATCTCAGCAAACCTAACTTTGAATTCTTCAGCATTTGTTGTGTCTTTGGAAAAGTTTGTCAGAGTTTTGTTTATGGTTGGCCTTTGTATTTTCCATGTTGGGTATTTTGAAACTTTCAAGTTTGCAATTTGCTCAACTTTGATTCCAGCATTATTAAGGTGGTTCCGGATTCTAGTGCCAAAGGGTACGATAACCCTAGGGCGTGTGCTTAAGATTTCTGAATGGTCTTTTTCGAACACTGCCTTATGGGTGGGGTTTTCTTTGTTTGCGTATAGTTTAACTGCGTATTGCACTGACAGTTTGATTCGTTGGATATCTAGTGGTTGTTCATTTGATTCAACCTGAAGGCTTTCCGCAGGTGACGTTCTGAAGGCGTTAAGGCAGAGGCGAAGGCCTTGATTTTGTATTGGGTTCAACATCTTCAAGTACGAAGGCCTGGCTGATCCGTAGACGATGCTACCATAATCTATTCTAGATCTTATTAATGATCTATAAAAATAATGTTTAGATTTTGATGACTGCTGCCAACACTACAGAGACGTGTCATACGCTCATCATTATGACTGTTGGTCATTAAGTCTTCAATGATGAGTAAGTTTGTTTTTTTGTCGGATTAAAGCGCTCTTCAATGTCATCTGGAATGCCTTGGTAAAATCCCAGACGTTAAATTCCCGTGTACAAAGGCTAATCGGCTGCATAGAGCCATAAAATTGTTTTTGGATGGGTATTTATTAACTTTTGTTCTAGAATTTCCGTAACTAGAGAAGTTTTACCACTGCCTGTAGGTCCAGAGACCAAACATGTGAATGGATGCTTCATTTTTAATGTATGTTTCCTTCACCCAACTGCTAAACTTCTTTTGCCAACCTAACCAGTTAACAAATAATTCTTTAACACCTCGTCTTTTTCGTGTTTTCAAAACCTTTTGTAGACAGATTCAATATCTTCTGTCACTTTCTGCAGTTCTTCTTCATAGAAATGTCCATCAATATCTTCGTCCAAAACGTCTTTCACGCGAAACAAGTGTATTCCTTGTTTCTTACAACGAGAAGAAGATAATGAAAACTTCTTGCGTCCACTTTACATGATAATCCCGTTGAAACACATATTTCATGTGAGAAATGCGAACATGATCACCAATTTTAAATTTGTAGGGTTTTTTCTTCTTCTTTGGTTTCAAATTCAATTTGTCTACATACATATACTTCCACATTTTAGATTCGTTGTCTTTACGAATATCTGCAGGAGCATACTTATTAGAGAGGGAACCATGAGGTCTATGGTTGTAATTGTACACCAAGTCTGGAAGGATGTCCATATAGCGATAAGTTTGATTATGTAGAACATATCGATACATCAATCCTTTTAGAGTACGAATGACTCTCAGCAAAGTTGGCTTTCGTTTCATTCTTTGTCGTATAGGCACGAATTCCCTCCTTCTTCAAAAATGCTTTTATACCCATCTGTTTTTAAATTCAGTTCCTTTATCAGACCTTAGAGTTCGTGGTCTTCGTTCTGTTTCATGAAAAATTTTTTGGAAGGCTTGTATGACGGTGGTATGTGATTTATTAGGTATTGGCTGCAATCACAAATATATGGAAGACACATCAATGACAACCAATTAAAAACGGGTGTCATCATTATAGGGAGCTATGTTTCCCATGTCACCTAAATCAATATACCACATGTCATCAATACCACGTGTAATGACACGTTGCCTTTTAAATCTGTATTTTACAGGTTGTAGTAAACTGAATGCATCTTGATCTTGCAACCATTGATCTTCAATGTACATTAACCAACTACTTAATTCATCAAATGTGATAGCATCTACACCATATTTCTCACAGCGTTGATTTGCCTTATCTAACACTTTATCTAAATGAATGTAATATTTAGCTTCATTCCAATATGCATAGACAAATGCAGAATGACAAGCATGTTCTTGACACTCTTCAGTTTGACAAGCAGGACATACTAAACATGCCAATTTTTTTGACAGCTTTAACATTTCTTCACAATATGTTTCTTGTACAATATATTGTCTCAATGTAATGTCTGTCATTATATTGCAATATAAATTAACCACTCTCTCACTTCATCAAACAGTCTTGGATCAAATCGAGCAGAGTGATATGCCGCTTCCACATCAAACGCCTCAGCTCCGTCAATGCCTGAAAGCACACACTCTTTGATGAAATCCTCACGTAAGTTTGGCAAGATCAGCGTGGAATGGGCAAGTTCCCAATAGCTGTCAAAGTGCTGCAGTTGTTGTTGAATAGATCCAAAACCCGCCAGTTCACTTATCATGTAGTCGACGTACTTTTCCTTGAAACACATTTCTACATCCATCCTTGCTTCACATGTCCATATAACAGTTGAAAAAACACGTCTGCACACTATGACGGCTGGCAAGCAAATGACTTTCCAAAACAGTCTTACTCTCCAGATACTGTTAGCTAGCTTACACAACTTGCAATTGTACTTATGACAGCGACAATCATAATCCTCACCATATCCGTAAGTGCCACAATATTCACAGGTAAGTTCAAGTTGATTTTGTACGTTCATATTCTCCAATTGAACTTCAGCCAGTCTTTTCTTGGATAGCTTTGACACCTTCATCCGATTATCCTTTTGCAGTTTGATAACAGTTTTCTTGCCATGACATTCTGTACAGGCTCAGGTTTGGCGAATAAGACTAAGTTGATGTTATCCATCTCCTGAAGCACTGTCTTCCATTCACCATCATTCATGTTGATGTAATACTTGTATACTGTCCCTTCAAACAGTGATGTATGCACAAAACTCACATAGCGCATGTCTAATTATGAAATGACTTCAAGCCACACAATCTTCCACATGGATGGTATTAAAGCAAGCCATTTCTCTCCACGTTTGTTTCGAAGAAATGGTCCAAATGTCCATGTTTCACAGTAATGTTTAGGTTCATACTGATTTTAAAGCTGCTTGTCTTCTCCATAGCTGCTCATTGAATGATGACTTCACTTCACCCTACTCCTTTTATGCCATCAAAAATTGCAGAGTCAGCTCCCTTTTCACTGTTCTTCAAACATTCTACAAAGTTCTGAATTCACTTCAACTCGTCCATTGTTGAATCAAACAAGTTCTGATACATTATCCGAAACATCACCATCATATATAAAATAATTCTAGCAGTTCTTACTGAACGTTGTAGTGAAAGAATGGTTCAAGTAGTTTTAAAGTTATGCGCTGTTGAAGTTGGCCATATGACAAGATGAGGGGGGGGGGGGGGGGGGAGTTCGGACATCATTGTGACGGTATGATAGACAGATAGTAGAAGTGTCGCCAGGTTGGATCCCATGGTATGTCCTAGGAGGGTCTAACGTCATTATGACGGTATGATAGACAGATGGTATAAGTGCCGCCTAGGGGGATCCCATGATATGTCATAGGGAGGGGGGTCCCATGGTATGCCCTTAGGGAGGGGGGTCCCATGGTATGTCCTAAAGAGGAAAGGGCATGGTATCTCCTAGGGAGGGGGGTCCCATGGTATGTCCTGGGGGGAGGTCTGACATCATTATGACGGTATGATAGACAGATGGTAGAAGTGTTGCCCATGGGTGGGATCGAACCACCAATCTTCCACCCACGAGTCCCATGCTTTACCAGGTGAGCTACTCGGGACATAAGGATAATGTACTGGAAAGCATTCATCATATAGGGTTAGGGTCACATGACCGATGATGATTGACACGCCACGTGACCAATGACGTCACGATGATTGACAGGTGGCTTGGAACTCTTCTTAGGGTTGGGGTTAGGGTTATGCCTCCTAGGGGGTCTGACATCATTATGGCGTCACAGGTGGCTTGGAACTCTTGTTTTCACCCTACTGTTATGCGATTTTTAGCCATCGTTTTGTTTATTTTTTTTCATTTTCAGCTTCTCATATTATGTTAGATGTAAAAAAATCTAAGGAATATCAAAGGTAATAATAAAAATGTTATCTATTTCAACAAGAAAAACGAGCTAGGAAATGAATATTTGCCCACTGAAAATTCAAAATGGGACTTTCCTCCAAAGCATCAGCATTAGATGTGGTCCACAACAGACATACTGTGCATCAAATTTTCAATATCCCAGACAAAGCCAAAGAGCCAAAAACATGAAAAGTATAACAAACGCATGCCTAACATCTTATGTTCGTGTTGGTGTTGTGTTTGCCTCGTTTTGTCTTGAGTTTTGTTATCATTAATACCTTTAACTGTAAAATACTCTTTTTTTGAATGTTACTTTTTTTTTACCGCACATCTTCCACAAATCCCCTTTCCCTCTCATTTTAAATGTACGGGTTAGATGCACCATGGGTCCTCATGTGCTCATTAGGAGCCCGGTAATAAAAATCTTTATTAACGGGCCTTTCGTTCAGGTATTTTTTCTGAAACGTGCAGATTTTCAGTACCGCGCCCCGAATGGGCGGACGTCTAGTATATCTAACAGGTACTGCGCACATAACATACTTGAAATAGCAACAGTCTCGGCCAGCCCCCTCCTCCTCCCCATCCCCAGTGGGAAAACCCTTCCTTCTTGACATTGTACGGGAAAAGGCGAGTGAAATATCTCTCCGGCATTGTGGCCCTGGCGTTTTGTCTCGTATGTTATGGAAAACAACGCAGCCCAGCAAACATTAAGACATCGGAATGACGTCGGGTCGACGTCGTGACCCGAAGTTTCCGACGTCGGACTGACGTGCCGGTTTTGGTTGTATATGAAATGGAACCAACGTCGGGTTTTCAAAGTCAGAATGACGTCGGGTTCCGACCTAAATCCGACGTCGGTATTAAGTCGGTTTTAGGTTGTATATGAAATTGGAACCGACGTCGGATTCCGACCTGAAACTGACTTGAGTTATATAATTAATCATTCAACTGCTTTTGTGAAATACATACGAAAGCATTTTCCATGTACGTTTTTACAATATAGGAAGAAAAATACCGACGCGCCATCGAAATTCTAAAATTTTCATGTAAACATTACTTTTTTCTTCCTCTTTTTCAAAATGACTTCCATTTCCGGTGAGCGATAATAACGTTCATCGCTTTTTGGTCGTTTTGGCAACGTCGGAATGACGTCAGAAAATCGACGTCGTCTGGACGTCGGAATAAAGTCGGGTTTTGGGGGAATAGGTCAGAATATGGTTGTGAAGTCGTTGCGACCAAAATCCAACCTTTTTTCAACCAAAAAAGACGTCGGTTGTTTGCTGGGAGGCACGTAATAAAAACACCCTTGTCAGCAAACCTTCCCACGCATGTTACCTATTAACCAAATGTAATGTCGTACATATAACCCTTTCTGATATGGAAATTTTATGACGAGACGTGTCATCCAGTCTTTAAACAATATGGTAACAAGAATTCTTCAGCCTGAACGTAAACAACTATAGACAGCTATTTTGTACAGAATATTCTACCGCTATTTGTGAAAGACACGTCTATTCAAGTGTAATACTGCTTAAAGAGTTCGGTCCGGTAAGAGCTTATTAACACAGTTTTGTTCAGAGGCTAATGTTAGACTCTTTTGTTATAAAAGGAAGCGATTGCGCATCATTTTCTGCAGCCTCGGGATATGGAAAGCAACGACTACGTGTTGCATGGCTTTCCTTCAAGCTTATGAGATACTTCTCCTGTCACATTCAGCAGAGCAAATCCATTCAGTTATCATGAATAGACTAAACAGTATCTCATTATTATCAGCTCTTGTCCGTATAGGGCAACGTGATTTTGTGCTCCTAAAAGGGAACAAAGGACTTAGAATAGAAGCAATCAACCGATGATTAGGGTAAAACGGCAAAGTTCAACGGCATAAACCAATGATGTATTATTTGCTTTTCCACCTAAAATGCCAGGTGAACGAAAAGTGGTTATTTTCTTAATCTAACTGTAAGAGATTGACCCCAATGGACATGTTTCCAAATGGTTTAAAATGACACGGAATGTTCGGCAGGGATAGACTGACTTTTGGTAGAAAGCAGAATTTTATGACCTGGCCTTTTCGATGATGTGGACAGGCATGTAATTGATGAGGCGTGATTAATTGATTGGGGTGGCCAGTGCATTTTAAAAGAGGTGTGATGTTTTCCAATTTTAATAGAGGTCCGGTTCCATAAAAAAGCCGGGTTGGTGCGATTATTCGGATTTTGCTGCTGTTTTCGCCCAGTTCGGGGCGGCCAAAAAAACTTTTTTTCGTCAGAAATTAGGTGTACATATCTACTTACCATGGCATCTGGACATAACGGCGACGGCCATAACGGAGAAGACCAAAACGGTGACGGCCAAAATGGCGACGGTTTAAAACGGCGACAAGTGCAAACCCGGACAAAACGGCGACGGAGTCTTTTTTAAAGTTTATGCTTTCAAACGCTTAGTAAAAAGAAACAAAAAGTAACAACGTTTATTCGTTTCAAACGTTTCAAATTCCGTCTCTTGTTGATTATCTTTTACTGTTGAACAGTAGTTTCTACTGATGAAATTCATAGAAAAATCGTCCCATTTATACAATGTTGTTGAGTTGCTGAATGATCTATTCACTTACCTTTTCTCAGGTAAGACTGAAAATTATTTTCTCAGGTAGAAACAAATTTAATCTTACCTTTCATTGGTATGGATTAGTATATAATAACAGCATTTCACATAACCGATACAGATAAGGATTAGCTCGTTAAAGACCGATGCTCGTTAAAAACATTGGTCTTTCATTGCTGATAATCCGAAGTCGTTTTAAAGGCATTTTGCCTGTTATTGATGTGGATTCATGTGCAATAACAGAATTTTGGGCACAGTCGCTAAATACGAATCCCGGACAAAACGGCGACGGCCAAAACGGCGACGGCCAAAACGGAGAAGACCAAAACGGCGATGGCCAAAACGGCGACAAAGTGCAACCCTGGACAAAACGGGCGACGAAGATTAATAATTTAATGTTGAAAATCAAAATACAAAGAATAATGTTGCCAGATAAATCTATTCATTTCTACTTGAAGATAAGCATAATTTGAACCAATATTTAAATTTTAAGGGCAAAATGAAAATGGATAATTTAACACTATTTTCTCATATATTCCTAATTGCAATTATACGATAATCCATCGTGTGCTTGGGTTGGGGGGGGGGGGGGGTAAATAAGTACATTTTGAAAGACAATTGCATTTAGCGACTGTGCCACCTAATCTGTTATTGCACCTGAATCCACATCAATAAAAGGCAAGATAAAAATGCCACTAAAAGGAATTTGGATTATCAGCAATGAAAGACCGATGTTTTAATCGCCTTAATGAGCTAATCTGTATCGGTTATGTGAAATGCTGTAATTATATACGAATCCACACAAATGAAAGAAAAGATTAAATTTTATTTTCCCTGAGAAAATAATTTTCAGTTTTGCCTGAGAAAAAGTAAGTGAGTAATTCATTCCTTGAGCAGATTACTGAGACAGTGACTGATGACAGGAAGGAGGTGGTTAGGGAGGGCAGGAAGGGCACATTGGGATAAATGCTGCACTGTGTTCAAATTAATTTATCTCTGATAGTTAAATAAACTGTGTTGGTAACGGTGTTACTTTTTGTTGTTTTTTTTAAATAAGCGTTTTAAAGCATAAACTTTTGAAAAAAAAACTCCGTCGCCGTTTTGTCCGAGGTTGCACTTGTCGCCGTTTTGGCCATCGCCGTTTTGGCCGTCGCCGTTTTGGTCTTCTCCGTTATGGCCGTCGGCGTTTTGGCCGTCGCCGTTTATGTCCGGATACCCCACAGTTAGGATGCTTAGCATTGAAACGGCAGAATAAAATAAGGTTTATTTTCGCTTAAAACGATAGCGGGGCGTATGCTTTCTCACTGACTAAATATAAGAGAGCGAAATTTTTCCTGCCTCGTAACTGGTTGAAACAACCCTCTAAACTCGGCCTGTGATTGGCAAACTTCATTCAACATCACAGCCACACTCAATCCCCTTCCTCCTCCTTAATCCTCACATAAGCGACTGTATGGCATGTTTTGGTCGCCCCCTCCCCATCTCCCGCCTTTGACGCGTTTATGTTGTGGAAGTGACTATGTTATTATGGTTCTTTTGTTTTTGTGGCACGCTCGCCTCAGCCCCCACTTCGTCTTTAATGTATAAGTTACACCCTGCCCATTTGTTCTCCTTGAAGCTTGCCTTGCCGTTAAACTTTCCACAATATTTTGCTTGTCGCTGAATTTTGTCGCACCAAACGAAAATTATTATTTTGTTGTTGACTGGTCAGAAGTGCCGATCTAAATGTGACACACTTTTTCTGAATGTGTGTTTTCCCCATAGCAGGTTGCTAGGGGTGTGTGTGTGGGGTGTTGGACAAAATACCACCGGGCAAAATACCACCGGACATACCACCAAGAAAATGAAAACTAGGACAAAATGAATATATATATATATACATATATATATATATATATATATATATTAAACTTTTTTTCATATATATATTTTTCTGTATTTTATAATTTTTAATTATTATTTTAAATTGCGTGTTTATTAGTAATGCAACACCTTTTCATCACGATGAAAACCTGTGCCAATGTCCTTTCATCATAATGGAAGGGATGAAAGGATGTATTGATGTTGTTTCATCGCAATTGCAATTAGATAAAACTATTAGCAATAACACAATTAATGACTGTGAGATTACACAAATAACACAATTACAGAACTCGAATGCAACCAAAACCTCTTTGTCAAAACAATTAACGGAGATTCAATCTGCAGATTAGCGAAACACCCAAACCCCGACCCAAGAGCCGGAGATTTATTCAATAGAAAGTGAAAGTGATTCTGGATATCTGCTCGCTGCTCTGTTATCCCCAAAATAACTTGATTTTTTTTTAATTTCACAGAGGTACTGAAACCTTATTATAATAATAAAAAATGGGGGGGGGGGGGGGGGTCTGTTCCTACCACTGCAAAAAAGGGGGTCTGTTCCGGGGGGGTCCGTTCCGGGGGGGGGTCTGTTCCGTTTGGGGTACGGAAAAAATGGCAACGGAAATAATGGCAACGGAAAATATGGCAAGTGGAAATAATGGCAACGGAAAAAAATGGCAAAGTGAAAAAAAAAAGAAAAAATGGCAAATTTTGCAGGTTTCACTGAAGTTCAGTAGAAACAAAGAAATCGCCTACCTTGACTACTCAGGATCAAAGAAAGTCTAATCGAAACCACTTAATGCCATTTGATGTCAGGGTATTTGGGGTGCAAGCAAAAATGGCAAAACGTAATCCCTGTGAGCGGCACCGTTAATCCTTTGGATGCTCGGTGCCAACGTAACAATACATCTATTTGGGGTGCATCAGGCGAAACTTATTCGCTGTGTGTACAATGCGGTTAATCTTTCGGATGCTCGGGTGTCAACGTAACAAAACATTTATTTAGGCTGCATCAGGCAAAACTTAAACCCTGTGTATACAATATTGCTAATCCTATGGATGCTCGGTTGCCATCACAACAATGCATTTATTAGGGGCGTTGTCTAGAATAAGCAACATGCTCGTGATATTACCCTTAAGAATAAATTTGACAATTGTGATAAAATTTTTATTTTGTTATTTTGCCATTTTTTCCGTTTTTTCACTTTGCCATATTTTCCGTTGCCATTATTTCCACTTGCCATATTTTCCGTTGCCATTATTTCCACTTGCCATATTTTCCGTTGCCATTATTTCCGTTGCCATTTTTTCCGTTGCCATTTTTTCCTACACCCGTTCCGTTTACCCGACAAAATACCACCACAATCTTTCATTGCTTTCTCTGATCACCGGAGCTATTTATAACTGAATGTAACTAAAACAAACGTAAAATTACATTCACTGAGGACATTCTACTTTACTGTAACTGTTCTTTTTGTAGATCGTAGTTAGTTTATTGTCATGGTTTATTGCTGTTGATATTGGTTTAAATTCTACTCATTTTAGTGCCCTATTTATATGCGGAAAGTCTCGCGCTATGGCAATCCCTTATCAATAATGACATAACGGACTATTTGCTCTTATTCTCTGCGACCTACTGCATCTGATTTTTATAATGCCTAAGCCGTCTCCGTCATGAGTCTTATGTTGAGTCTTTCCTCGATGACTGGACACCACCCTGTCTGGGTTGTTACGCTGCATGTTGAGCCACATGAATATGTATCTCTTATAATCCCTAAGCCGTCTCATTTTCGCGTCTTATTTGAGCCTCTTGCATGACTGGACGCCACCGAGTCGGCGTTGTTACGTTGTATAATAAAAATATATCTTTGGAGGTATTTTGTCCTAGTTTTTATTTCCTTGGTGGTATTGGGTCCAGTGGTATTTTGTCCGGTGGTATTTTTTCCGGTGGTATTATGTCCGGTGGTATTTTGTCCGGTTCCCGCTTATTCACCCCCCCCCCCCCCACGATGAATTATCGTATAATTGCAATTGGGAAGATATGAGAAAATAAGTGTTAAATTACCCATTTTATTTTGCCCTTAAAATTTAAATATTGGTTCAAATTATACTTATCTTCAAGTAGAAATGAATTGTTTATCCGGCAACACTGTTCTTTGTATTTTTATTTTCAATATTAAATTATTAATCGTCGTCACCGTTTTGTCCGGGTTGCACTTGTCGCCGTTTTGGCCATCGCCGTTTTGGCTGTTGCCGTTTTGGTCTTCTCCGTTTTGACCGTCGCCGTTTTGGCCGTCGCCGTTTTATCCGGGATTCACTTACAATGATAGGTGTTTTTGATGCTGAAAATATAAATTTGAGTTGTTATGGTGACATTTTGCGTCAGGATTTAAGGTCTGGGGTGTTCTCCAACAGTAGCTTTACAACCAATCGATTGCTGTACAGAATCTATGAAAAGCTACCAGATCCAGTACGTTGCGTTGTATGCGTGTGGGGAGGGATGGGGTTGGGGGGTAGGAGGTTGGCTCTGATCTTAGGTTGGCTGGGTATGCGCGGCGAAAAAAATCCTTTGCCGCCCGCAGTCAGTTCCCTTTGCCGCCAGCGTCAGGGGCGTACACCCATACCACTTTTCAGACAAAGTACCCCTTCCTCTGGGTGTAGGATATTTGACCAACCGAAATTTGACCAACCGAAATTTGACCAACCGACATTTGACCAACCGCAATTTGACCAACCTCTTAATGAAAAAACGGACATTTGACCAACTTCATAATTTATTGTTTTTCGTACCTCTTATCAGTAAAACATAAATAATCACAAATGTTCCGACAAAAGCAACATTCACACAGTATTATAACACTTCAAAAAAAAAAGGACTGTCCAAAACTACCGGGATGGTAGTAATCTCATCCATCCAAACACAGTTTTAGACCACCACGATTGGTTGTCAACATTCCCATCTCGGCAATTGTTGTCGAAATTGCAGTTCAGTTGATCTTGTTGAAATAGCAGACAAATTTGGTTTAATTTCTGGTTGAGTAATCGCAGTATATATACTTAAACCACGTAAAACACGTACCTGAGATGACACTAAAGCTTCCAGCAGGTCTGGGTTTGTTTGTATAAAGCCTTGTATAACGCCGGATTACGCAGATTAACTGGGCACGAGGAACTCAACCTTATGACACTTCTGTTGGTCAAATTGCGGTTGGCCAAATTGCGGTTGGTCAAATTGTATGTACCCCCCTTCCTCTTGACCCCCCCCCCCCATACACACACACGGGAACCAGACAAAATACCACCGGACATAATACCACCGGGCAAAATACCACCGGACATAATACCACCAAAACTAGGACAATCCGAAGTCCTTTTAGTGGCATTTTATCTTGCCTTTTATTGATGTGGATTCACGTGCAATAACGGATTAGTGGGCACAGTCGCTAGATACAATTGTCTTTCAAAATGTACTTATTTACCCCCCCCCTCGCCCCCCCCCCCACACACACGATGGATTATCGTATAATGGCAATTAAAAATATATGAGAAAATAGTGTTAAATTATCCATTTTGTTTTGCCGTTAAAATTTAAATATTGGTTCAAATAATACTTATCTTCAAGTAGAAATGAAATGATTTATCTGGCAACACTATTCTTTGCACTCTTTTTTTCAACATTAAATTATTAATCTTCGTCGCTGTTGTGTCCGGGGTTGCACTTGTCGCCGTTTTGGCCATCGCCATTTTGGCCGTTGCCGTTTTGTCCGGGATTCTAGCTGTGGCGATGCGGAATGATTTTCAAGACCATGTCTCGAAAAGGGTAAACGGAACAGACCCCCACCCCGGAACGGAACCCCCCGGAACACACCCCCCCCTTTTTTGCAGTGGTAGGAACAGACCCCCCCCCCCCATTTTTTATTATTATAATAATGTTTCAGTATCTCTGTGAAATTAAATTTAAAAAAATCAAGTTATTTTGGGGATAACAGAGCAGCGAGCAGATATCCAGAATCACTTTCACTTTCTATTGAATACATCTCCGGCTCTTGGGTCGGGGTGTGGGTGTTTCGCTAATCTGCAGATTGAATCTCCGTTAATTGTTTTGACAGAGAGGTTTTGATTGCATTCGAGTTCTGTAATTGTGTTATTTGTGTGATCTCACAGTCATTAATTGTGCTATTGCTAATAGTTTTATCAAATTGCAATTGCGATGAAACAACATCAATACATCCTTTCATCCCTTTCATTATGATGAAAGGACATTGGCACATGTTTTCATCGTGATGAAAAGGTGTTGCATTACTAATAAATAATAAGTGAAAATTGTAAAATACAGAAAAATATATATATGAAAGAAAAAAAAACATTTAAAAAAATATATCTCAGGACATAATATATATATATATATATATATATATATATATATATATATATATATATATATATATATATATATATATATATATATATATATATATATATATGTAAATGGGGGGGGGGGGTCTGTTCCTGGGGGGGTCTGTTCCTACCAAAAAAGGGGGGGGGGGTCTGGTCCGGGGGGGGGGGTCTGGCCCGGGGGGGGGGGGGGGTCTGTTCCTACATTCCTCGAAAAGAGATCATATTAAATAGGAGTTACGGATAATGTACGTGTAATTTATGTTCTTAGCTCAGATTCGTAGGTTCGGGCCTTTCATCATATTACAAATACAATTAAATATGTGAGTAAATATTTACAGAAAACATGAATAAACTGGACACGGAACGGACTAAGCTAATTTGTCCGATTTAGCGAGGTTTTCGGTGTATTGAGAATCCCTCATGTCCCACACTATAACGCTATTATCACAGCAAGTTTAGCTGAACAAAGAAATTGTGCATTCCTCACTTCAACCTTTTCACAATTTGGAACAGGACTTGTTTGGAAAATGTGGATTAAAGTTCCGCAGCAAAAAAAAAAGAAACATAAGAAAAAGCTTTCCCCTTTTTTGCAAGTGTGCATTTTTGCCAAAGTGAAAGAAAACCCCCTGCGTGGAACATGCATCCTATGCAGATTTGTCTACCATTGAACAGTGGATCACAAAAGATCACTCAATCCTTTCATCCCTAATAAAAATTAAGTTCACTTCTGCGGAGGTCTTACGGACCATAGGTTAAATGGACCGAAGGTCTAATGGGTCAATACCACTTTCATCACATCTAGATTCCGATGAGGTTTAGTTAATCACGAACTCTAGCCACGGCTGATCAGGAAATCCCGGCCCATAGCGCCACTAGAACAAAGCGCCCCGAAACACTCCCCACCCCGAACAAAATCGCCCCTTTTCATTTTTAATTTATTTGATTTTAATGGTTTTTCTTATAAATTGCACCGGGAAGTGATGACGTGACATATTTAAGGCTGATATGTAATTTAGTTAATATGAATATTAAAACTTAGAGTCTTAAGTGGCTGCTTCCATCCAGCGACAATGTCCTAATATCTTGATCGCGTCTATAGCACAAAATCAGTCAAAATAGGCCACCTAAACTCGAATAAAAGTAGGAACGCTTTGGCTAAATTGTATTTTCCGACGATTCGTTTGTCGATTAAACAATACAAATATGATACAAAGAATAAATTACAATTAAGGTGTCAAAAGTGTAAAGTCTACCCCCCCCCCCCCGCACCACCTTCTCCAGAAAAGAGACGTAGTTGAGTAGGTTTGAATAACTAAACACTAAGCACAAGTGAGAGAAGTGACGTTGGCGATGGCGGATATATGCTTCCCCTCCAATAGCAGCTTTCTTGACTCAGCTATCTCGGGAAAGTCTGACTGCTCCCACAGGCAGAAAGACATGGATTCCTGCGACATGTGAATGCAGAAGTCGCCGAGGGCGAAACAGCGTGGCGGAGGCTGAAGACTCGAGAGATTGTGTCCGCGAGCTTGTTTGCAAGGCTGCTGATGTACGAAACAGCCAGGTTAGTGTTATAGAGAACACACAGTATTGGAATGTCCATAAAAATATCCCAAGTAATCGCGATTCTTGTGGAATCCCGGTTCAACGCTGGGAGCTTTCCGGTGTTGTCTGTGAAGATTTTGCCGCATGTGAGGAGAGGCGACCATCGGATGATGGCAGGAAAACAACTACTAGTTCCTTGACGTTAATGTGCTCCTAGGCTAGGCGAGTCATATCCATTGAACATTTGTAGCAGAGCCAGTGGAGATAAGCGGGCTGAAGGAGCTGCGAAGCATGCTGATCATTACAAGGCCGCTGTGCGTATCACTGTTGACACGCGCTCGGCGGTGATGATGGTAGCGACATCATCAGCGCAATGATGCGGTGCAGGCAGGGCCGTAGGGCGTTGATGGAGAAATTATTGAGATATTAGATGACAGCTTTGATTCCCTAGAAATGGAGCATCCCGGTTTGGGTTATTCCGTGGAAGATCCCAACGTTTCAGAAAGCCCTGAACAGGAGGAACGTGTCGACCATATATGTGTAGTGCGAATCACTGTCGAACATCCACTTCAGACCGTAAATTGTTGCAAAAATAGACTGAGGCTGATGTGGCGATTAGCGGATTCTAGGTCAACCTCACACATGCAGAATCCCTACTGGCTGCTGCTGCAAAGACGAGCGAAGCGAAAATTTTGAGTGATACGCTGTCAGGCTGCGTGCAGTTCTGGGTTAGTCGTATGCTCTTATTGCCCTTCAGAACGTCAGGGATTTGAGATACAATTGTTGGTTCTGGTGCATAATTCTGTATCGGTCTAGCTGCAGTTCCTTCCTTAATTTTCCCTCCACTTTATCCCTGAATTTGCTCTCCGATTTCGACTATTAGCTTGCTCACATGGCTAAATTCGGTCTGTGTTTGCATTTACGATGTGAAAAACGTTTGAATGTCCTCTTAATTAAATTCTTTGTCCTAGCCGCTTTCTAAAAATTGTTCGAAATCCTTAAAGTCGGCTAGAGGCGGCGCGATGCTAATATTCCAGGTGTTTCTCCAAAGAAATGCTTCAGGCGTGGGCGGGTCTGCGGTGGTCCAGACCATATGACTTTTGCAATCGCGGCATGTCTCTCTACCGTGATGTTTCTCTTCACGATGATCGTTACTCTCCGTCTATGTGACTGCTTCCTCCTGAAGCAAGCAGCAGAGATGCAGACTCCTAACAAGTACACGGTGTCGTCGCCCCACTGTAGAGGCCGGCGTGCATTTACTATGTGTATTCGCAGTCCCATCTCATTCAGCGGGCGGGCGGTAGTGCTGGAACATGTCAGCGAACTTCACCACGCACATTGTAAAGGTTTCTCGCTCCGGGAGACTGAAGCTGGGCGGAACGCGAGAGCACCTAGTATATGCGATCGTGTTCTTCATTAACTGCACCACGTCGTTGCCTCTGGTGAGGGTTTCTGGGCTGCGAGGCTTGAAAAATCCAGTTTCACACCACCTACGCAACTGTCCCTTAATCTGGGCCTCGATGAACGAGCAGCAGCAGTCCTGAACGAAAACAATTTTATTGTGTCCTGGCATTTTCCCGTCGACCAGGGGCTCGGGTTGGAGTTCGGGGTTCCCAACTTATGCTACAATCGATGGACTGTCAATGCACGGCAATTTTTCTAACGGGGTGGGGCTCTGGGTATACGTCACTTTGCCCTGGAGTAGTTGAGCTTCATTCACTGCAGTTGTTGCCTTTCATCTCGCTTACTGATGCCTGAGAGACACGATGCTGGTCTCCTGTGAGTTTTGGGGTTTGAAGGCAGTGTTGACAACAAGGGAGAGGCATCCACATGGACAAAGTCCTCCTTTTTGAGCGCGACTACAGCCTTAGCTATCAGGAGTTTTCTCTGTCCCTTCTCCAAGCTCTCCAATAGCTGCTTCGACCTGCTGTTCTGCCATCGTAAGCACTGTTGAATGTTGGCGTACTAAAATCGCTGCAACTTTACTGCGAGCCATTTTGGTCGCTGAAAGAATTTCATGCTGCTGTTACCTATGCCGTATGGATGTATGTTGAATAAAGTATAAAAAGGGCGATTAATATGTAGCAGAAACTTCTTCAAGGGTAGGCACTTGGCCCATGCGCACAAGGCGCACCATATAGCGGCATGGCGAAACGGGAGAGGATGCCCGAGGTGTACGCCGTGTGGGTTCACTGTCGTGAATCAGGGGCGCCGAAAGTTTTTGACAGTGACGATTTTATTTTCCAGTCAGTCATTGACATGTAATGACATTATATAACCAACTAAGGGCCGATCGTGTCTCCAAACAAATCATATAGCTGGCCATAAAGCATAAGCCTGCGATACTTTCGAACGAAAATAAACAAATTTATTGTATTCAATAATTTTTGTCAGTGAAAAATAGTAAATGGTTAATTGCAATCGACACGAGAAATTAACTAATTGAATATCAAATGTTTATGCAAATTCAATTCCACTTTATTGATGGATTTCATTGGTTTCAGTTGCAATCAGAATGCGACGCAATTGCTGTTATGTGTAAATTAATAAAAATTCAACATGAACGATCAATTTCATGGATCTCACTTGCAGTCATTGTAATCATTTGCATAGGTCATTGATTGAAAATTTGGATTGCAATCCAACTCCTATTGATAAATTTTACGGATCAATTTGATATATCACTTTTATCGATCTCACTTGAAACTGATTTGATAATTAAAGGGGAATGCGCATTACATTCAATATCGCTGAGTTTGAATCCATGTTTACACAGTGTAAACAAATACTAAATCCGTCTAGATCGAAAATTATTTTTAAAGATAAATAGGGTCGTGTTCAGAAATGGTCTGTATTGATATCTTGTTCCTAGAAGGGCCTGCGTTGACATATTGTCCATTAAAATCATATTACACTGTTTTCAACATTTATCCATTGAGTCAATGGGATTTTGTCAAAAAGACTGTATAATTTTCTTATTGATGACGTGTTCTTCAAACAGGGGAAAATGAGGCAATTGTCGATTGTAATTATGTGCGAATTTTGCATTTTGATTGAAATTTCTTGGTTTTCCCAATGGTTTCTATAGTAAAGGTACGCGACCTTTCAGTGTCTTTATTTCTCTTATAACATCGGTGACCCCCCCCTTTTCTTTTCAATTTTTGAATGTATTCCCTTGAAGCATTAAACTTTGAAAGTATAAAGGACATGTCAATTGTAGGTGAGATACCGGCATTTCCCTTTAAACCAACCAGTAATTTTAATTGCAGTTCAGATAGACATCAGTCGGCTTACCGTTTTCATTCTACGGAAAGTGCCCTCCTACGCGTGCATAGTGCCATTATGTCCGCTCTATATGACAGAAAAATGGTTGCACTCGCCATGCTTGATTTAAACGCAGTTTTTGAGACAATAGACTAAAGTGTCTTGTTTGATCACTTTGGAATACGTGATCTTGCCCTTGGAGGGATACATCGTGCTTAATCGGCCGTGTTATTTGTGCATTTCAATCGTCCAAGTGACATCCTCGGATATACCTCTCTTGTTCGCGTTCCGCAAGGCTTGGTCTTGGTCTGCTTCTTTTCACAATGTATATGACCCGGTATCCAGACAGAAGGGCCTTGGACAAAAGGGCCTCGGACATAAGGGCCTTTCCGAAAACGGCCTTTCCGCAAAAGGCCTTTCCCAAAACGGCCCTAGATGACAAGTTGGACAAAAGGGCCTTGAGAATTTTTTTCTAGGATTTTGAGTTTTAATTATTTAATAAAATATGTAATAAAATAAAAAAGTAGAAAAACAGGCTTCATTGTGATTTTAAAGATAACTGCCTTGATGCTTTGTTTCAATTACTCCTCATCACTCTCTTGAAATTTTCGAAGCCCTGTGCCACAGGTTAATCCCTGTTTGTACCAATCACTGCCTTGATGTTTTACTCATTGTAAAGACTCTTCCAATTACTTCCCATCACTGTCTTTAGATACCAGATTTCGGAGTCATTGTGCCACAAAAGATAATCTCTGTCCTTTGTTTCGTTCCTCTTCACTATGCTGTTGAAACACACGCGCTAAGCCGGATGATGTTGGCGTGTCAGTGTCTTGCCGATATCTGAGTTCTGAATTTGAGGTCTTTATTTGAACTGTGACCAACAGCAATGAATACAAGACAAAGAAAAAATTTTGTCTCGATGAATCAGGCAATAAAATCAATAAACTTTGTTTTTGGAGTTGTTATTTTATTACAAAAAAAATAAAAATAATTTTGAACTTTTCGTCCCCTTCCCTGTAGAACTATAGAGCAAAGCGTTGTAAATGCTGCAAAGCAAATGTGATGTGTAACTCGAGCTGCCACTCAAGTCTGACATGTGGTAACAAAAATTAGTTGCAAAAGCAGTTGACTAATTGCAGCTGAATAAGATGTTAAAATTGTAAAAGTAATTACAGGAGGGCTTAGTTAATTGCAATTGAATGAGATGTTAAACAATGTTATACCGATGAAAAGCATCTAATACTTTTGTGAATGTTTTGTTAACAACTATTTGAAAAAGACTGAGAGAAATGAATGGTTTGACAATTCAGTTATTTACTACCATTTACTCCAGTTTTTGCCAAACTTCAAAGTTCCGCCATTTCGGCAGGTTTTGGCGAACCGCGAAAAAAATAATACCCTGGTAGGCGAACCCCTGGGGAACATCCCTGCGTAACATCTAAACGGGGTACGGACAAAATGGCAACGGACATAATGGCAGCGGACATAATGGCAACGGACAAAATGGCAAGCGGACATAATGGCAACGGACATAATGGCAAGCGGGCATAATGGCAAGCGGACATAATGGCAAAGTGGCAAAGCGGACAAAATGGCAACTTAAGAAAAAATGAAATACAAATGAATGAAAAAATGTTCGATTAACCGCATTATAAAACAACTAGTTTACGGTGCATCCACCTCATGTCTAGGCGGGGGGGGGGGGGGGGCGGCTCGAATCTTGCCTACCTTCTAACTGTGTGGTTACTTGGAATAAAACAAACAAAGGGGGGCCCAAAATTGATGAACGGATGACTGCCCCACCAATAGCCTTCCTAATTATTTTTCATCTGTCTGGATAGCCTTACTATTCTTCAGAGGACTGATTGATAAGTTAATGGGTTTGTTTCAAGTCTCATAAAAGTTAAAGCAGGCCACAACATTCGGGGAAAACCTCGGGGAAATGTTCCACAGCTGTAAATGAGAACTGTGAACTGATTGGTTAAGTGACTATCTAAATAGATGCATTACACATGAATTCAATTATGTTTATTTATGAAGTCATTAAATGCCATTGCGTTGAATAAAAGTTCAGTTGAAATATCGTCTTTTTCAGTTGCCATTTTGTCCGCCCTGGCACTTTGCCATTATGTCCGCTTGCCATTATGTCCGCTTGCTATTATGTCCGTTGCCATTATATCCGCTTGCCATTATGTCCGTTGCCATTATGTCCTTTGCCATTTTGTCCGTTGCCATTTTGTCCTACAACCCATCTAAACGATTGCTGTAAAACTGTAGGAGGAGTAGCATTTTAAAAATGGGTCAAAACAGGCACAAAAAGTGCCGCCATTTTGTCAGTTTTTCGTCAATCGTCAAAAAAAGTAATAGCCAGTTGTGGGACCACTCAGCGAACATTCCTGAGTAATATCTAAACGACTGAAGGAGTGGCATTTTAAAGAAAAAGTTTAACATACGCACATACGCACGCACATTCAAACACCCTATAGTGATACGACTAACCCAGTCCGACAAAGTCGGCATGGTTAATAAAAGTTGAAAACATTCTTGGTGGTCAATATTTGCTCATCTCCATGGTTAACATTCATTTCAGGGTATCTTTAATTTTTTCACGCCTAATTTTCAGTGTAAGTATACTTAATTTTCAGTGTAAGTATACTTACACTGAAAATTCTCAGTGTTATTATACTTACCCTGATCATGTCAGGGCAAGTATAATTACACTAGTGTAAGTATACTTACCCTGAAATTAAAGATACCCTATAACATATATACTCTAAAAATTCAAGAATTTTTTGATTCGTGACTTCTTTCTGACTTCTTAATGCATTGAGCGTGTGGTCCTGCATGGAATTGGTATCCATGGTCTGGCGAACCAAACCCTCCAGCAACTTTTATTGACTCAAGAGATGTCCGAATATCGCTTATCTCTTGGCATCGAATCTGTTCTCCTAACTGACTGCTCTAACGGTTCAATGGTGACTAAATTATCAGCGGATCTGTTAGAAGCTGATTTAATCGATAAGTGTCTCAACAGAGTCGAAAGTCAATCAGGGTCCATGAGCTGTGAAGGTGTAGGAGAAGCAGGCCGTGACGTACCCAAATTCTGAGATACAGGAATCCTTAATTTGTACCTCGTTCACTGCCACCAGAGCTGGCTTATCCAGGTTGAGGCCCTGAATACTTATGTTATTGCCTTAACTGGCTCTGTCCTTGGTGGAAATGGGCATACAAAAAGTCAAATGACAGGAAGGCCAGATCTTTTAGAGTAACCCTTTCTCATTCGTATCACAATTAGGTAGAGTTTCCAAGGATACAGGCACATTTGACTTAGCCTTTTTCCTGCTCCTGACGGGCCTGTATCCCGACCTCTTGCTATCCTTCATGCTCGGAGCTTGAGATGGGTGAGCTGGAGGGTAAAGGGGAGGAGTTGTGGAGACAGACAAGAACTTCTGCCTCTTTCTCTCATCTCTTAAACCTCACTTCTCTGTTTTTTGAGAGTTAATAACGTTAGCCTTCCATTCGCTGTGTATCAGATGCTCACACTCGATGCAAATATTATTCTCTTCACAACCTGATACTGATTACACAACGAATGCGGGTTCCCCGAGAAATAAAGAAATAAGGGTGTCTACATGCCGCTTTGTGCATATGTCCTTCTACCTCTGACATGCCTACAACAAGACAAGTAAACAACCAGGCAATAAATCTTAGATGAATAGCCCACCAGCAAGCAGGCCCCTCCTCTTCCATCCTGACCTAGGGTTGGGAGGTAGGGGAGCGGAAAGATAAGATAACCGAGGATGGAAAATCTCAGTGCCATATCAGGTGGATGGAAACGGAAAGCCAACCCGTCAATCACTAGTCAGGAGCAGAAGAGAGCCTTCCCTTCGTCTTCTGTGCATCCACCCAGTTGGACAGAACTTTTTAGTCCAAAAGAGTCCGCCGCTAATAGCGATGGGGGTGATCTGGGGGTAATCAACTTTTCTTGTGGCCCCATTACTCAAAAACCTACAGAAACATAAAATGTTGGGCTATTAAGTTAGAGTGAATTCTTTTGCTGATGAGTGGAGAAAGACGAAAAACACTGTACGAGGAAAGTCATCGTTGCTGCTTACTCGTGACCAGCAAACAGATTCCAGTGCTATGATACTTTTCAAGTACACAAGCACTGTCAAGCATCAAATCATGGAAGCAATACAGAAATTAACATAAAGCAAGAATAAGTAAAAAAAAACACCTTGTGGAAGAAATGAAAGAAAAAATTAAATGGTTTTTTTCTATTGTTTGTATATTGTGAGCACCTAAAAAGGAATGTGGTCAATGTTGAGAGGCTTTGTTTACAATGTCGGCCACAGACGTGTGGAAAAGTTTCATTCATATTCATGCACTGTAGTGCTGTAACTGAAGGAAATCCCATCTTAAAGGGCAAAAAGTTTTTGTGAAGTATAAATTATTTTTGTTAGTACAAGGATACACCTATACTTTGACTAGAAAATCAAAGTTTTAAGCACAGTATGTATGTATGTATGTATTTCTGCGGCACAGTTATATTTTGTTTTATAAAAGAATATCTGTTTTAACTGATATATGAAACATCGAGGGAAAGTACCATGCTCTGGTACATAATGCTCATTTTCTTGATTATGATAAAGGGAACACACTTATGTAGACTGCAGATTTTAAGTTACTTTAAAAGGTGGCAAAACTAAGAGTTGACTATTTTGATCAATGAACAAGTCTTGAGTTCTACACCGCAGTTAGATGGTACCTAAACATGACACCATGGGCAATTTTACTTAGCATAGTCGTGTTCAAGTTTGCACTTTGGGGACGTAACACGCAGGCATATTTGCAATTTATATACACACAAACAAATATAGCTGCGATAAAGAAAACAATTCAATGAATATTAAGTAAAGAGTTGCAATGTTTTTGAAGAAATACGAGTTTCATTGCCCTCCTTTAAAATGAATGCAACGAGTAAAGCCCACGTTTCTTCCAATATTTCATCCCTGAAATTTCTCAACTCTGTAATATACCATATTTTGGCATTTGTGATAAAGTTGTTGTCCTGAAACTGTTCCTTTTGAACTCGAAACTCCAGACATGACATTTTATTAAAAGCGGGAGATTATCTTCTGCTAAGCTATTCCTCCCAAGTAGAAAATCTCACTTAGGCTTCAACATGACTGAGCATTGATTACAGTCCCAGAAAAGTATCCTGAATACTACAGAATTGACATATATCTAATCCCACAATTTTCAGTCTTTTTTTCTATTGTTTTAGCCGTAGCATTGTGGATTAATATAAACTGCAAGGCCAATAATTGTTTCTTTCATTAACTTTTTATAACAAAGGATATTTTGAAAAATATGAAGATCCTCATTCAGTCCTTCCTGTGCCCAAAACGCGAGACTTACCGGAACTTAAACAACTTTCGTTATCAAAATATAACAATAATCTCTAGATTTAGTTCTACTTACATTTAGTATAAATTTCTGTTTTCTAAATAAGGGGCTACTACAGTCAACTGCATAGTCTTCTACCAAAAAACTATTTTTGTATTTATTCTTAAGCCATTTACCAATTTGTTTACACAAATTGAAAAAAGCAATTCCTATTTCTCAAATATGTCCAAAACTTCATACGAAAAAAAGACTATCTCTAAACTTTGCATAAAAGATAATCAAGAAGTGACTGACCCACAAAAAATACTTCAGCTTCTGGAAGAGTTTTATGAAAACCTGTACTCTTCAAGTCTTAAAGAAGAAAATAACCTTGAGTTCATTAATCAAAACGTAGCGACAGACAGACATTTAACAGAAGATCAAAAACTAGCTTGTGAAGGCGAACTAACTGTAAATGAGTGTTTGGAAGCTTTAAAATGTTTTAAATCAAATAAATCGCCGGGATGTGATGGCATACCTGCTGAGTTTTATAAAGAATTCTGGACTTCCATTGGTCCCAAATTGGTAGAATGTTTCAATTTTTCCAGACGAAGTGGATTTTTATCAATGTCACAACGTAGAGGAGTTCTAACTCTACTTGAAAAGAAAGGTAAAGACTTTACAAAAATAAGGAATTGGAGACCTGTTAGCTTACTAAACACTGACTATAAGATTCTCACAAAAACACTTGCCAGAAGACTTGAAAAAGTAACACCATTTATCATACACCCTGATCAGAGTGGCTTCGTCAAAAATAGGTTTGTTGGTGAAAGTGTGCGTTTCATTGAAGACCTTATTGAACATTGTGATCGTGTAGGAGAACCCGGTATATTAATTCAGCTCGATTTTGAAAAGGCATTTGATTCTATTGAATGGCCTTTCATGTTTTCAGTTTTGAGGGAATTTAACTTTGGTCCAGACCTTATTTCACTAGTCAAAGTTTGTTACACTGATATTTATAGCTGCGTAATCAATAACGGGTTTGCATCTAAGTGGTTCAATCTTAGCAGAGGAGTTAGGCAAGGGTGCGGTCTATCGGGTTTGCTGTTTATTCTTTGTGCAGATGTAATGGGGGATAAAATCAGAAACAACACAGAAATTGAAGGGATAAAAATTGGTAAAGATGTAAATAAGTTAAAACAATTTGCAGACGATTGTACGTGCTTGCTCAAAACTATTCCATCTGTATATACTTTAATTGAAACACTGCGGGGTTTCTCAGAATTGTCCGGTTTAAAATTGAATACGGACAAGTCTATTCTGGTCTTTTTGGGTCCCTGGAGATACAAAGATTTTAATGTCCTTAATATGCCAGTTAAAAGAGATTCTTTTAATATGCTTGGCATTCAAATTGGCAGAGGCGACAAAGATAAGCATTATATAAATTTCAGACAGAAACTTGATAAAATGGTCCAAATTTTTAAAATTTGGTGCCAAAGGGACATCAGTATTGTTGGGAAAATATATATCTCTAAAACTTTCGGCATCTCTAACCTTATCTATTCCATGTCAATAACTGAAATCGAACATAGCTTTGAAAAAAAAATACAACAGGAGATAAACTGCTTTGTTTGGAATTGCAAACCCCCGAAAGTTAAGCATACTGCGACAATAGCCAATTTTGACAAAGGGGGTCTAAGAAGCATTGATGTTGGGTGCCAACTAAAGGCTTTCGAATTCAGTGGCTATGGCGGATAGTAGAAGGTAACAGTTGGAACCAGTATGCGCAACAATATTTTACTCCTATCGGTGGATTAAATTTTTTATTAAGATGTGACTATGATACTTCGAAATTACCATATATTCCTATGTTTTACAAGCGAATGTTAAATTTTGCAAAAGAGATTTTTATATTCAATGATTGTGCTAAGATAATATGGAACAATTGTAAAATAAGAGTGGGCGGGAAAAGCCTATTTTTTAAAGAATGGTTTGAGAAGGGAATAGTTTTTATTCATGACCTATGTAAAAGAAAAGGTAGTTTTCTTTCATATACCGAATTTGTAGAACGCTACCATGTCAAGACAAACTTTTTGAGGTACTTAGGGGTAATAAGTGCTATTAAAAATAGCGGATTAAAATCTGAGGTAATAGGTACTCCCAGGCCTGTCGTTAATTTTGAAAGCAAAATCTTTAAACTAATAAGCGGAAAATTGATTGATATTTCTAAAGCCAAAAGTAGGATATTCTACGGTGAATTTTTAAAGACTATCACTCAAGCACCTGCTTCGTTAGGAATGTGGTCATTAGAAGAAGGCTTAGATGAGGGCGCAATTTATGGTAGTCTACCGTTGTGTAGAAAAGCCATAAAAGAGCCTAAGATATTAGCCCTTCAGTTTAAAATTGTCCATAATATTGTAAACACTGGAAGTAATCTAAAAAAATGGAAAATCAGAGAGAGTGAACTTTGTGAATTCTGTAATTCAAATACTACTGATACAATAGTGCATGCACTTATTGAATGCCAAGTAACGAAAACGTGGCTCGAAAAGTTATTTAAATGTATAGATCCCAGAAATCTGCTTTTGGAAAATATTACTAAAACAGAATTTTTGTTTGGAGCTACAGATCCCGCCATGAACATGATGTTATTACTTATTAAAAAATATGTTTTTTATATCAGAACATATAAAAAAAATTATCAATTGATGCTATGCTTTTTAATATACTTAAAAGAATAGTCGTAGATCGTAGGCTTTTGTCTGCTGCAAATTTCAGTAACAAATACCGCCAATTTTCGCATCTAGTTGGGCAAAGCGAAAATTTAGAACAAAACGGCGTTGAATCCTGAAAGTAAAAGCGTCTTAACTCAAACTTGAGAAAATGTTGTGACTGACGTTTTAATTGTTTTATGTGGGTTGTGATTGTCTGTAAATGATGGCATAAATGAGACTGTTGTATATTTGGGTAAGAGTAAGTGCTGTGGTGCTCATTATGTGGCGTTTTCTGTTGTCCAGAGATATTTGTGTACGTTTAGCTGTTTTATTTGTAAAAAAAAATAAATAAATAAATAAAAAACAAAACAAAAAATTTGTTTACACCGTTATGGAAAAATATCTATCTTACTTTTTCTGGAGATTCCTTTCACATGCCACTGCTTATTATATAGAGATTTATTATTTATTACTATGCCCTTATTGTTAGATAAAATGCCTCCATGCTTATTTTGACTGACTTATTCAGAAAATACCTGAAGCATTTCTTCATAAAAACACGGAAGATGTACATATTTTAAATCACAATTTGAATGTCATTCCCCATATTTTTCATTTCAATGTAGCATTTTTACAGTTTTATCCTACAGTCTTGACAAGCAAGCCAATCTCGCCAGTTTTGTTCATCACAACTAAATCCGGGGCACGAATACCCTACTCATCAAAATTTTCTACTAATACGCAGTGTTTACCCTTATATGGTTTATTTGACCAAATAAACATATTTATCAAAGGCCTACATATCATTATCCGTACAAGGAGCATTGCTCACACTATAATTGATATTATACTTTTCTATAGTTTTGGGTATACTTACCTACCTTCTTAAGCTAAGACATCCCAGACTTCATAGGTTTAGGAGTGTAACATTATTCTAATTTGTCTACACTATTAACGTGATTACATTTTTAAACATCACCCGCACTTCAATGGCTAGTATGTTGAAGCTCCCTTCTGTAACCGTTAGGTTATAATCTACTTTAGGTTTGACTCTCCATGGACCGAAAAGAATAGCATCGATTTTCCAATAGATAAATTTTAATGCTAACGTCGCCAAAACATAAGTTGGTAATTTGTTGTTCATTTCTAACTGTGATAATGGCTCAACACACACTATAAATAAGGTTGTTGATAATGGCCATCCCTGTCTAACACCACGATTAATATAAAACAACCACAAGAATATCCATTATTATAAACAGTACTCAATATATTCTTGCAGTAGATAGATACCGAGTTTTGAAAAGACTTACCAAAATTAAAATTTTCTAAAACTTTATGCATATAACCCCACTCAACATTGTCAAATGCTTTTTCAAAACCTAACGTCAAAATAAGCACTGTTTATCGTTGAATATTTTATTTATTTATAACGTCTTGTACCAATCAAATATTTTCGAACATGTGATGTCCTTTAACTTACCATAATTACAATTTTCTAAAATTTTGTGTATATGACCCCACTCAACATTATCAACTGCTTTTTCAAAATCTAACAAAAAATAAGCACTTTTTTGTTGAATATTTGATTTACTTATAATGTCTTGCACCAATCAAATATTTTGGGATACATAATGGTTTTCATGTATAATCTTTGGTAAATTTTTCGAATCTTGAGCATTTTGTAGTATAGTGATAAGGGAAACTGGTCTGCAATTTTAATAATGTCTGGATTTTTATTGCGTTTTTTTAAAAGTCTGATTCTCCGTTTTGAAATGGGGATAATTTATCTTTTCCTTGAAGTTTAATGCGTACACCAAAATGCTTCCGAAATGTGACCAAAAAGTTTGGTAAAAGTCAGGAGTTAAACCATCGAACCCAGGACTTTACCTTTTACTTCGCAAAAGCTTAGAACTCGCTTACCTCCACTTTTAGATGGGTTTCCATTTGGAATTATTCACCATACAATAGAAAAGAAACTTTTTCTCGCAGTTAGAATGGGCCAATCCCGCCATCCTACCATTCGACCAATGCAGAATGCAGGAATACTAAGTACTACGTCAATGAAGACGTCAATCATTCCCTTTAAGTGTCGCGTTGCCAACACACGCCATTCTGTGTGCTCCGCAATTTTTTAGAAGAAGGGAATTAGTTCAAGGTGCAAATTTGCTTTGGAACGATTTAGTTTATAACTAAAGTACTAACTTTTCTCATACTATAGTCTGGATGAAATTAGCTCACGATAAAGAAAATTTTTTGGCACTTGTACTTTGGCACTAGTTTCCAGCACACATCAACGTGGAGTTTATTTGAGTCTTCACAGTCTGCTGTACCTGAACAGACTCCAAGCTTTGCCTTTTGACTGCTCTGTCACTGACTGGCCAGTCACTGTTTTAGCTGTGACTCCTTGGGACTGATCAGACGTTTTCTAGCAGGTTTTATACCTCTGATCTGAGTTAAGGCAAAGGAAATGCTTTTTGGGCATTTTCTGGCGGTTTTCTGGCGTTTTACGTCAAAGGCTCATTTTGAAACCGCCTGGGGACCGTTTTCGCACCCCCTGTACTGTGTTTGGTACACCGATCCCATTTTAGTCTTTGGGCTATGGAATTGATGTGTAATGATGGCCAGTGGCCATTACGTCCCATCAAATCCCATTTTGGTCACAGTTCCGGGGACTTAAGCCCATACAGGGTTTGTCCGCCGGAGACCATCCTAGTCACGGGATCAGATACCGAGGCCCATTTTGGGATCACCCTCTTACCGAGGCCTATTTTGGTCATAGGGCAAGGGACAAAGGCCCGCTTTAGGATCATGGTACTGTGGCACCCAGAACTGAGCCTATTTCGGCCGCCGTCCCGTTTTGGCACATGGGAAGCGGTCAGAAAACGGCTACGAGCATTTTCTTCATTTAGAAATGACAGAATTGTTCACAAAGAGCAAGAACTGCTTTTTTAAAGACAGCCAGTTGCAACAACACTTGGTCACTGGGTAAAGCTTGGAGTGTTGCCTTAAGTGTTGCTATGCATCTAATTGTGCTTGCAGAATTCATTTGCAATCACTCATGGCTTCTTCTCTGCTTGTCTTTCAGATAACCTCACTTCCCAAGGAAATCCTATTCCAGCCCCACTGGCAACATTTCCACCCAACGCCTCACCTGTTAAACCTAAACCTTTGGTGCCTGACCAATCCTTCCTAAAAAAGAAAGGATTCTCACAGAAAATAGTAGATAAAATAGTGAACAGACATGAACAATCTACTGCAAAGGTATACAAGTTCCAGTGGAACAAAGTCGCATCCTGGTGTAGCAAGTCTAAGCTAGACCCATTTCAGGCTTCACCATCAGTGAAAGCGGACTTCTTAGATCATCTATTCACAAACGAAGGTCTAAAAGTAAGTTTCATTGAAGGTTACAGACTCAAGGTATTAATGGGCTATGACCCAGGGGACGATGCAACAATCTCTCAACTGATCCTACATTTTAAGGTAAACTCACATCCTAGCTCGTCCAACGTTGCACGTTGGGACCTTTCCCTAGTACTAAGTTGCCTTCAGCGCCTTGACAGTTTTGGAGATAAAGTGATTTTAGCTAAAAATGCCACGTTAAGGCTCAACTTCTTGCTAACGCTAGCCTCATGCAAAAGAAGAAGTGAGATACATGACCTGGACAGAACGGTAAGCAAATAGAACGTTGAGTGGAAGAATATCATCCTCGTCCCTAGGGCCGGTTTCGTGGGCAAAAACCTACATCATTACCCATGGGATGGGTACGTTTGACCACATCAGTTTACCATCCCTACAGGAAGAACAAACCTCTGAGGGTTTAGTCTCATTGTGCCCCGTCAAAGCCCTGCATCAATATGTCGAGCATTTCAGAGTTATATAGGTCGGGGAATCAAAAAGCTCTTATTATCTCTTATATGCCCACATTCACTAAAGACCTCTCGAAACAAACCATTTCCCATAATATTAAAGGGGTAATTAAGGCAGCCACAATCAGACACAGTCCTTCAGTTAGAGTTGAAAATAAAAGCTCATCAAGTTAGACAATTTGCAAACTCACTATCAGATATACTTAAGACGGGATGCTGGGCTTCTCCTAACTCCTTCGTTAAGTATTATTTCAAGGACTTCTCCCAAGATGAAATCTCTGGTCTCTAGTCTCTGAGGCATTTCCTAGCAGCCAACTCTATGGCGTTGGCCATCTTGTTACAAACGGACCGTTCTGGAACATTCATACTGTATTACCCAAGAGACGGTTTCTAGACATACGGTCACTGTGAACAACACCCCAGTCTCAGTAACTCTTAAAGCTTTACTTTCTGACTAAGAAAAAGGAGGGGGGGGGGACACAGATACTCCCGTTCCAGCGGATTCCGCAGTCACGGGCCGTTCTGGAAAGCCCAAGAGATGTCAGGGGTCTGTGTCACAGTGACAATGTCACCGAGGCCCATAGGACCATTATGGTACTGGGAACAAAAATATCGGTATTTAGTGCGTTTTGTCACTAGCATTGCTTCCAATCCAGTTTTTTGAGTGTTTTAAAGCTTCTAGTCATCTAATTTCTCGAATTGTCAGTCAATTTCGTTATAAATTTAAAATTTCAAGTGGCAATGGTTTGGAGCAAGTTCTACCATTTACCCAGGTACTTAGAGCTTTAGCATGCTTTTATAAGGCACAGGCAGTTCTAATTCTGCTGTATCAAGTTTTACTTTCACGTTAATCTCATTGGGTTATAATCTATTTGTCAAGTAAGAACAATAAATCAGTGTTATTGTTATCTTAAACACATAGCATAGAGTATCCTGGGTTGGGATCCATCCAGAGGGAGGCAGGAGAGGGATGGTAAAAGATACTCGGTATCCAGACTGTTTACACTTTTTTATACGTATATAATTGTTATTTGTTACCAGATCCTATTACGGGCCAGGGGGTTCTCCCTCCCTTTCCCTACCAAGGTCAGAAAAAAATAAAACAAGCAGACCTTAGATTTCGGGATTTTATTTCACTTTAAATTATAAATCCCACCTAACTTTGCTTGAATAGCAACAGCTCTTTCGAATAATTGCATTTCGCGACCCTTTTTCGCGCAGTTTGTTTAGAATGGGGCTCCCCTGCTCCAGACTTTACTCCCATGTAAAAGTGGTGATAAGCGAATTCTAAGCTTTTGCGAAGTAAAACTAACGTTTTATTTCATAAAACGAGCTTTTACGAATGAATGCGCAATTCGCGTTTTCCTTTTTTAGCCTATCTTCCCTCCCATCCATCCCACAACAAGTCTAAGTGAGTTGACACCACCTAAATTTGGGCTTAAAGGGAATGAAGGACGTCTTCAATGACGTAGTACTTAGTATTCCTGCATTCTCATTGGTCGGATGGATGGAGTTCGGGATGGGCCCATTCTAACTGCGAGAAAAAGTTTCTTTTCTATTGCGTGGCAATTAAATCCAAATGGAAACCCATCTAAAAGTAGAGAACGCGAATTGCGCTTTTACTCGTAACAGCTCGTTTTATGAAATAAAATGTTAATTTTGTCATGCGATCAAAAGCACACCTACCTTCTAATATGGTCAGTGGTCCTTCACATGTTACCTTCCCTCATCCCTTTATGGCTAACAGCATATTAAATTCCCGGTGTTCTAAGTCTAGATCTGTCGTTTGATAAAGATTGTTGTAAAACGTCTCAATGCTTGAAGAATAAGAGCTGGGTCTATAATAACTATGTCATTCGCCTTTTGATTTATCTACGGTTTTCATTTCATATGTTTCTTTTTCTTTATTAAACTAATATTTATTGTTTTTTTTCTTTTTATCTATAAATTGGGTCACTGACAGCACAAAGCCCCTGTCCTTTATAACCATTTTTTCTGAGAAAATTTGTTTTACAATTTAAATATTCTGCTCGCATGGGCCGAGCTCTGTATCGCACAGCTTTGGGTACAAATTATCACATCTCAGTAATACTTCTTTTTCCATTCACACTTTTCTGTAGCTAGCTTTTTTTAAATTCATAGAACAACTTAAAATCTCAAATTTAATTAGGTCCCAAAATATTCGTTTATCCTTTGCCCTTTTTCTGTTTGTAATCAGTTTCGTAATAAATTGTTTATAGTCTTCAGAAAGACCATCATTAAATTTCTAGAACACAGGGCCTCGTTGGTATTCAAATAAAGTTGCTACAATCAGCCGACGACATAACTTAAGATAACTTATAAGCGTCGCATAACAGTCTCAGGGAGCTTCACATAACCCAGTCAATTGTAAAACACTTCACCACCGTCGCATCACTTCACCGCCTTCATTTCCTACAGAGTTATGCTGGAAGATTACCCTTCACAAGGGATGACTTTTTTGCGTCAGTTGATTAATGTATTGTTTCGGTTAGACACACAGTTGATTGTTTCGGTTAGACACATAGTCTGTACTGTTCGTTAAAATCGCACTTAAGCATAACATTTAAGAGAAGAGAAATTAAGCAGCCCTTGAAAGTAAAAGTTATCTAAGCATGATTTCACGACTATGCTGAGACCATATGTTATCTGTGGATAATGTCGCGATCTGGTTATGGTTCTGAGCATAACTTCACAGCCCGAGTAAAGTTTTCTGAGCATAATTTCGCCTCAGTGGGGTTATTCGAGCATAACTTAACGGTCAGAGTATATCTGTGCGAAATGTGATTGCCTTGCCGACATCTCACTATCCTGACGGCCTGAACAAGGTTATCAGAGCATAATGTCACAACCTGAGTGAGGTTATCTGAGCATAATGGCACAACTTGATTGAGGTTATCTGAGCATAATATCACAGACTGAGTGAGTTTATCTAAGCATAATGTCACAACCTTAGTGAGGTTATCAGAGCATAATATATGTCACAACCTGAGTGAGGTTATCACAGAATAATGTTACAGAAGGAGTGAGGTTATCTCAGTATAATGTCACAACTTGAGTGAGGTTATCTGAGCATAATGTCACAACCTGAGTGAGGTTATCAGAGCATAATGCCACAACCTGAATGAGGTTATCTGTCTGAAAAGTGCTTGCCTGGCTGACATTATCTCAGTATTCTGACGGCCTGAGCGTGGTTATCAGAGCATAATGGTTGAGGTTATTTCTGCGTGGATGGGATTAACCTCATAAGTTGGTGATATTATCTGCTCATAACTTTCCCACTTCGGCTAGACCAACTGACTACCGCAGTAATGTTTTCCCACTTCTGCTTGGCGCTATCGCAGAGATAAATAACGAGGCTTGTTCTCGTTTTAGAGTTATGTCATTTTAACTTGCACTGATAACCAGGGGATTAAAACTTGCTCCCGTGCGTTATCAAACATTGCAGTTGACTCACTTATGTCAATAGCGGAAGCGTGTCGATGAGGATTATAGCAGGAATTATTTATTTACTTACGCTTCCGAGCGTGTCAAAACGAGGAGCTTTTCTCGGAAAGGGTCATTCCCAAGTATTTGTTTTTTGCCATATGAAACTGGCACAAGAGGCGAGCTCAGCATTGGTTCCGTTCAGATTTAGGTCAATTTTACGCCACCCAAAGCAGATGCATTTGTCATCCCAGTTCTTACGACACGGTATTTTTAGATTTAGATTCTTTACTAAGTACACTAAAGATTGACAAACGAGAAAAAGCCCTCTCTCAGTAGTAGGGAAATGGGCGTATCAGAACAGGAAGTGACGTCAGAATGACGTCATAGGGGATGTTTTTATTACGCTCATGGGCGTATCAGAACACTGTTTTATTACGCCCATGGGCGCTTTAAAACAGTGGGGAGTCATACTATGTGTAGAACCTATTATTACGTCATAATAGGCAACGTAACCATGGTGAGCAGCTGGTAAAAGTAGAAGCGTGACGGCTGTGTGACTGGCGGAGACACTGGCAGGTTCACTTCTCTTACATCTCTCAGGGTCATTAAGTGCGAAGTAACACTCCATCATGTCGAAAGCGGTTGTGAAGCTGAACTGAAATGGCTAGCAATTATATACCCATCCACTCACCCCCGGGTTCTCATGGGATCCCCCGGGTTCTCATGGGAACCCTCCTGGGTCACTCTATCTATTGCATATACCTAGAGCCTGTACCATGTGAGGACCCCCTGGGTTCCCAATCATATACCGTGTGAGAACCCCCCCTCCCGCCACTGGGCCACCATTGGGCCGCGGATCACTGGGTCCCCAACTCCATATATGAGTAGTATAAAAAGGGCAGTTCGCCACTCACAACAATTACATTGCCAAGACATCATGGAAACGTCTCTGAAAGCAACTTCATCTAGCAACATGGAAATTTATAGCCTGTTTGGTAACGAAACAACGGCTTTTACAGATACAGTTTTAACAGCGAAGGAGACTGCTGCGTTTCTAAGTACCATGGCAGAGGCTGAAAAAGCCTTAGAGGAAGCATTAAGAGCTCCGTCAGACATGTCTACAGTACAACAAAGAAAGCCTAGGGAAGCGTTAGGTGCTCCGTCAGACGTGTCTACAGTGCAGCAAGAAATGCCAGATCCTGAGGGATCTGACTACCCGTTCTGGGTTGCAAATGCACTTGTAAATGGTAGCGCCAAGCCACATAGCACAAAGTTAAAGGCACATCTAGAGCATCTTGAGGAAGAAGTGGTCATGTCAAGCGATGACGACAACGACGACGATGACGACAACGACGACGCTGACGACAATGACGGCGATGACGACAACGACGGTGATGACGACAGCGATGAAGACGACGACAAGCATCTCAAATCTAAATAGGAATTGAGCAAGACCATTCCTGTTACTGAAGAAGACGTCAGACTGTTGAAGCGAAACTTTCAAACAATGCTTCCTACATGCTACATGGTTTCAGTACCTTGCAGAACGTATTAAGGTGTATGATGGTCTACCTCTATGAAAAGGACATTTCACCATGTCAATGCTCTTTGAATGGATAATAGGTAGTCGCAAACGAGGAGACTTTTTAGTAATTGTCATGAGACAATCTCTAACAGACGGTTTGCCAACAGCCTTTCTTGATGGTTTCAACGAGAAGACTCGACGAGAAGATTTTACAAACATCTCATGAAAACATACATGTAATGCCCATATAAAAGGAGTGAGGTGAAAGGTGAAGTCAACATTCAACGCACAGCCATGGAGAAGATAAGCAGCTTTAAAATTAGTGCAAACTTAACCATTACTGTGGAGCATGGACAATTTGGGCTATTTCTTCGAATCAAACGTGGAGCGAGATGGCTTGCTTTACCACCATCCTTGTGGAGGATGTGTGTCTGAACTTAACAAGATTACGCAACATTGGCTTCAAACTGTACTTAACGCAAACGAAATGGCTTTAAGTCATTTCATGCCAAGACATGCGCTATGTGAGTTTTGTGCATATATCACTGTTTGAAGGGAAAGAATACAAGTATTACATCAACATGAATGATGGTGAATGGGGAACATTGCTTCAGGAGATGGAACACATCAGCTCAGTCTTATTCGCCAAACCTGAGCCGTGTACGGAATGTCATGGCAAGAAAACTCCTATCAAGCTGCAAAAGGACAATCGGATGAAGGTATCAAAGCTATCCAAGAAAAGACTGGCTGAAGTTCAATTAGAGAATATGAACGTGCAAAATCAACTTGGACTTAACTGTGAATATTGTGGTGCTTACGGATATGCTGAGGATTATGATTTCACTGCCACAAGTACAATTGCAAGTTGTGTGAACCAGACAACTTCTGCAACAAGTACGGCTCACTAGCAGTATCTGCAGAGTAAGACTGAGAGTCATTTACTTGCCACCCGTCATAGTGTGCAAACATGTTTTTTTTTTTCAACTGTTATATGAACACGTGAAACAAGGACGGATGTAGAAACGTGTTTTAAGAAGAAGTATGTGGACTACATGATATGTGAACTGGCGCGTTTTGGATCTATTCAGCAACAACTGCAACACTTTGACATCTATTGGGAACTTGCTCATTCCACGCTGAACGTGCCAAACTTATGTGAGGGTTTCATCAAAGAGTGTGTGCTTTCAAACATTGACGGCGCTGAGGAGTTTGATGAGGAAGCAGCACATCACTTTGCTCGATTTGATCCAAGACTGTTTGATGAAGTGAGAGAGTGGTCAATCTGTATTGCAGTATAATGACAGACATTACATTGAGACAATATATTGTGCAAAAACATATTGTGAAGAAATGTTATTAGCTGTAAAAAGTTTGCATGTTTAGTATGTCCTGCTTGTCAAAATGAAGAGTGTTCAGAACATACTTGTCGGTCTGCATGTGTCCATGTATATTGGAATGAAGCTAAATATATATTCATTTAGATAAAGTGTTAGATAATGCAAATCAACGTTGTGAAAAATATGGTGTAGATGCTATCACATTTGATGAATAAAGTAGTTGGTTAATATACATTGAAGATCAATGGACTCCAATTATTCACACCATTGTATCAGTACTTGATTTGTAAAATGTGTTGATTGAGTTATAAAATATGTCGGTTGAGTTATAAAAAGGTGTTGATTGAGTTATATGACAAAATAAAATACATGATATGTTGACAAGTGTTGATCATTTAGTGTTAATATGTCGACGTGGAAAGACTACTTAACCAATATTTACTTTAAACCTGGTCAACCAGGGGCATTTGCTGGTCCTTACAAACTTTATTACATATTAAAAAAACATGATCAACCAGACACTCATTCACAAGTGAAGAAATGGTTACAGGATCAAGATACTTTCAGTTTAATACAACCTGTAAAATACAGGTTTAAAAGACAACATGTCATTGCACGTGGTATTGATAACATGTGGGATATTGATTTAGCTGACATGGGAAACATAGCTCCCTATAATGATGATACCCGCTTTTTATTGGTTGCCACTGATGTGTTTTCCAAATATGTGTGGGAGCAGCCAATACCCAACAAATCCCATACCAGCGTCATAGAAGCCTTTCCAAAGATTTTTCATGAAACACAACGAAGACCACGAACTCTAAGGTCAGATAAAGGAACTGAATTTAAAAACAGATGCGCAAAAGTATTTTGATGAAGGAGGGAATACATGCCTATACGACAAAGAATGAAACCAAAGCTAACTTTGCTGAGAGAGTCTTTCGTACTCTAAAGGGATTGATTTATCGATATTTCCTACATAATAAAACTTATCGCTATATGGACATCCTTCCAGACTTGGAAGTATATGTATGTAGACAAATTTAAATTGAAACCGAAGAAGAAGAAAACCTACAAATTTAAAATTGGTGATCACGTTCGCATTTCCCACATGAAATATGTATTTCAACGGGATTATCATATAAAGTGGAAGCAAGAAGTCTTCATTATCACACGTCATTGTAAGAAGCAGATAGGACATTGATGGACATTTCTATGAAGAAGAACTGCAGAAAGTGACCAAAAATATTGAATCTGTCTACAAAATTGAAAAGGTCTTGAAAGCACGAAAAAGACGAGGTGTTAAAGAATTATTTGTGAAGTGGTTAGGTTGGCCAAAGAAGTTTAACAGTTGGGTGAAAGAAACAGACATTACAAAATGAAGTATCCATTCACATGTTTGGTCTTTGGACCAACAGGCAGTGCTAAAACTTCTCTAGTTAGGAAAATTCTAAAACAAAAGTTAATTAAACCCTCGCCAAAATCCATTTTATGGCTCTATGCAGCAGATCAGCCTTTGTACAAGGGTGTTAAACGTGTGGAATTTTACCGAGGCATTCCAGATGACATTAAAGAGCGCTTTAACCCGAAAAAAAAACTTACTCATAATTGATGACTTAATGACCAGATGTCATAGTGATGAGAGTAAGACACGTTTCTTTAGTGTTGGCAGCAGTCATCAAAATCTAAGCATTATTTTTATTGTGTATAATTTGTTCCATCATGGTAGAGAAATGCGAAATATTAGTTAATGCACATTATATCATTCTGTTCAAAAATTCTAGAGACAGTCAACAAATAAGTACATTAGTGCGACAAATGTATCCTGGAAAATCTCATTTTCTCATAGATGCTACCAGAAAGCTCATGGCTATTTATTCATTGATTTGAAGCCGAAGGCGAATCATGAACTAAATACTCCTACAGGCATTTTACCAAAAGATACACATTATGTATATATTGATAAAGCGGTGTATGAACAAGAACCAAGTTACTTGACCATTCGCAGCCAAGACGTCTAAACGTATTCAAGCTCATCAGCTTTTTCTTCACTTGCTCGCACACAGCGGGCCTAAACGACGTAAATCCTTGCTACAACAAGCTACTAAATAGGAATTAACTAGCTTGTTTGAAATTTGTTTGAATATATTGCGAGGGCATTTACCCTTAAGCTCAAAAGGTATAAGGAATTCAAGCGTGAACTTCATATCCTACGCACACTGGCAGATAAGAAGATACCACTTCGAAGAAAAAGAAGTTGGTTAATCAGAAAGGAGGATTCATTGGAGCTATTGCTAAATTTGCATTACCCTTGATAGCTCAGTTGAAAATGAAATATGCTATGAAAATGGTTCTCATTCCCGAATATGAATATAAAATGTTGTTAGAAAAGAAGGGAACGATGATGGAATCAAAACGAAAGTGAATACACTTTTACGTGGGAAACGAACTCGTGAAAAGGCAATAGAAATGTCTTAACCTCTTGGTCGTCATTTACGAACAATTCAGTCACAACAACAACGATAAAAGTCTGTTACATCATCCAATGCAGAAAAATCAGAAAAGTCACAACAGTTCTAAACCATTTTCAACCTATTTATCATGTAAAACTAACACAACTTCTGGCAGAACTTAAGAAATATGGTACGAGATTGACAGATAAAAATGAACTTGTTTTAAAAACGGGTACTCTCATTACGAATTCCAACATCATTGATTTGTTGAAAGAAGCATTGGTTGCTACAAGAAGAAAAGAACGACGAGAACCACCACCTGGTTGGAAGCAGTTTATTGAGGAAATTGTAGACGCTAATATTCCAAAAACTGTTTTTGGTACAAAGACAACTCCTGAAGAGATTACAAAAGGGATACAACAACGTCAACAAAGGTTGTTTTCAGATGGGAAATTTTTTGACATATATTAAAGACTTATGGTGTTGTTGTTGTAAAGAAAATGAAAATAAATATACTATTCCTGTACAAATTAACCGCCATGGAGTCAACAAGTTTTTACATTACTTTACCCAGTAATGCTAATATGAACTATTATCCTACTAATAAGGCTTCTACTTATCAAATTCGTTTACCTCGTACACATGGACGACAATGAGGCCAAGAATAGACTATACTCTTCATTATCGATCATCATTAGAAGTATTTTATCCAGTTGCCACTCCATATGGTTACTACAGATCCTTACCTGAAATATGCAGTGCAATAAATGAAGAATTACAAAAAATCTATTAATGCAAACCCTATTCAGTTAAAGTATGATAAAATTAGTTGAAGAGTTTATCTTATTTTGAGAGATGATCATGATATTGTCTTTTCTACTGGATTAGCCGAGATTTTAGGATTTATGCGAGATAAATGGTATAAAGAATCCGGTCCAGCTGAACTTCAATCAGATGTGAAACATGGATAACATGAATTTTATACAGTTTATGTGTACTGCAGTATTTGTGAGCCACAAGTAGTTGGAGATTATTATGTTCCTTTACTACGTTTTGTTTCTATTAAAGGGGATGATGGTGATATTATTATGAAAACTCATGACGAACCTCATTACGTCCCTGTCAACACATCCAAATTTGATACGATAGAAATGAATATTAAGGATGACACAGGTCATAATGTTTCATTTCAAACTGGTAAAGTGATATGTAAACTTCATTTTCGACCAAAAGCATTATGAAAGCATAAACACACGATCCGTCTCCATATCGCAACCATTTTCTTCGTCAAGTGGGTGGGGAATTACCAGGATTTAAAGGAGCGCGAATACAATATGGAGATAGTATTGGTTCAATATTGGGATCATTGGCTCGCAAAGCAATTCCAATGCTTAAGGCAGGGGCTAAAATCGTTGCACCACATTTTAAAAAGGCTGCAAAAAATGTCGTGAAAGATGTTACAGGTCGAGTAGCACAACGTGTGATTGGTGATGTGTTAGGCGGACAAAAGAGAGCGCAACCGAGAAAACCTGTCAGAAAGCGAAAAGCAGCTAAACGGATAACATCAACAAAATATAAGAAAGGTATTTTTAAAACATGTCTTTAATTCATAATCATTCTTGTGAATGTAGTCTTTCTCCATTGGAATGGTTTCGCTTACCACCAACGCAAACTGCTGTAGAAAAAAGTTATAATGTAGACTATCAACCACTGCCTACCATTAGAGAGGGTGCTCCAATGGAATTCTATATTCCTGCAAGAACAGAAGAATATCTAGATTTAAAGAACAGTAAACTTCATATTATATGCTGTATTGTAAAGGCTGATGGTACATCGCGTGGTGCGGATGATAACGTATCATGCATTAATGATTTGTTTAATTGGTTATGGTCCAATATTGAATTATTTCTATTTGATCGTCTGGTATCACATAGTAACAATACTCATGGTTACACCAGCATTATATCCCTCCTCATTCATGATTTGGAAGAAAGTCTCCATTCTGAGTGCTCTATGCGTCTCATCTATAAAGATCTTGAGTTGAAAAGACCCAATCATGAAAGATATGTAACAGGGTTTCATGTAAATCTTGATGGTGGTGATAGAGGTGACGCAGGAAATAATGGTTTACATAATCGTTATTTGTATACACGTCTAAGCCATGAGTTTATGCTTACAGGTGGTTTAAGGGTAGATTTGTTTGAGCAAGATCGCTATCTTCCAAATGATATAAGTATGAAATTACGTTTACATAGAAAAAAAGATGAATATGTATTAATGGTTGTAAATAATAATTTCAAAGTAGAAGTGAGAGACGCGTTTTTAACCATTCGCAAAGTGAGGGTTAGTCCAGGTATTCAGTCAGGACATACAGATGCATTGATGAAAAGTCCTGCTAAGTTTCTTATTACTAGAAAAGAATGTAAAATTTTAGCTATTCCAGCAGGATTTCAGTCTTTTGTGAAAGTTCTTTTTAGGCCAATTACCAAACGTATTGTGATTGGACTGATTCATAATGAATCCTTTCCTGGAACAGTATTGAGAAATCCATACAATTTTGATCATTTTCATCTTAACTATGTTCAACTTTACACGGATGGTGAACAAGTCCTATTCAAACCTCTCAAGCTCAACATAAATCCAGGCAAATATCTTGACGCTTTTGAAACTCTTTACAAATCTTTTGATAGATTGAATCGTGAGAAAAGTTCCGTCATAAAAAGATTGGCCGAGAGGTTATGCTTTATTTTCTTTTGACTTAACACCTGACCATGATAGTGATGATCATTATACCCTTATCAAACATGGGAATTTGCGACTAGAAATGAATTTTTCCGATGTCTTGCAAAATACAGTCAATGTTATAGTCTATGCTGAATTTGATAACAGCATTGAAATAAGTACAAATCGCAGCATCCAATTCGACTACCACTCATGAACACGAAGCAGATCGAAGCCATATTGAACCATGATGTCATGACAAAAGATTATTTCAAGGCGTGTTTTCCATGGACCAGCTACCATCTTTACAACGCGGTGCCTTTGTCATCAACACAGACGATCATGATGAGCCAGGAGAGCATTGGGTGGCAGTATATTATGACAAAGACCCTGCAGAATATTTTGACTCTTATGGACTTTTACCTATAGACAGTCGTTTGAATAAGTTTTTAAATTTTAATTTCATTTATAATTCAGTTCCATTACAAGCACTAATATCATCTACATGTGGATTCTATTGTTTGTATTATATAATTCAAAGAGCTCGAGGACATAGTCCTTTTGAAATCATTGATGTATTAAGAAGAAGTGATGGTGAGTTTGTTGTAAAGGACTTTATATATAGACAGTATAAACCATTATTTTATTGATGTTGTATTAGTTGTATTAGCTAAGTTGTATTAGTTAAGTTGTTAGTAATTGTCAATTTTATTATGAATATTGTAAATAAACAAGAGAGTTTTATACAACATTCTTTTTTATTTGTGTTATACATTATTTACATTTCAACAATTATTTTAAATTTCAACAAATCTATTTTACATGAAACTTTTTTGCAAATGCATACAGTACATTAATAAACGAATGCCATTCATACCAATGTAAATTAATATATGTATCATATACATGTAAATGCTATGAAAACAAACAAAACACTGCCCATTGTTAAACTTTATCATTTTAATATCTTCATGTTCAGACAGTTTCAGTTCATATCCATGTTCATTCATGTCTATGTCCATCGCCATAACGCACTCCGGATACGTCAGCTCAATGGACTTGGTGCCCCGCATGAGTTGCACTCTTTCCTCTCTTTGAATTCAAGCGTCAGGTTCTTTCCAATCCAATGCTTGTAACAGAGCGTACCATTCCACTGTGTTGAGGGTGATGTAGTCGTAGCGTTCTGTAAGCTCGTCATATTGACGAAATCGTACAAACACGTCGAGACAGTTCTCAGTCAAACACACTTCTAAATGCTCTGAGAGTATAAGGAGAAAGTCAGGTATACTCAACTTCTCTAGATGGACTTTCACCACGGATTGTTCTTCAGGTGATAGAATGATATACTTTCCAAAATTTCTTAACACAATGTCATCACATAAGTTTCTCAGATATGAGAATCCATTTGTAATGGGTTCATAATCCGATTCTTCCATCTCGTTCAACGGTCAGATCAACTATGAGCTGTCTCCTTGTCTGCAAAGACGTTTTTATGCTCGCAAGATGGTGAAGAATGGATGTTGTATATCTTCTAGGAATCGTAAGACTGCGCGCCAATTCTTCATATCAAAATCAATCAAATCTGAATATGTAGTATCTGGCACAACTTTATCATAATCCTCTGGATAATCCTGTAAAAGATTTGTCCAGAATCTAACACGTATGTCAGAATCATATCCAACCACTAACACTTCAACTTTATCTCCAAGTCTACGTTCAAACCCAGGTGTAAGCGGTATGTTTTTAAAGTCCTTCCACACTTCAGGTTTAAACCAATAAGCAGAACGTATTATCACATCATTCATATCATTTACAGCAAGGTAAGCACCAACGTTAAACACGAGTGTTCGTGTTTATGATCAGATCAGATGACTGTCATAGCCTCGCAAATTGTGGAAAACAAGGAATTATAAAAGAATCTTTATCACCCTGCTGATCTTTTCTAAGTCGAAATTGTAAGTTGCATTCACTATGCGGTGCTCCGCAATATTTGCCATTGATGTGGTCATGATCTTTCACACGATCTGCTCCGACAGGCTCATGACAAATGTAGCAATCAATAGCGTTCTCGAAATTCTCCTTTTCCTCACGAGTCATCACCATATCCTTTGGTCGCTCTAAACTACGCACAATACGATCACGTTCATTCACCATATGGTCTAAAAAGACTTTTACGACGTTGTCTCGATACACAACTGGTGCACGTGTGTCGTACTGACTAAGAACCACATAGGTCAAGCTGTTTGGACGATGATGCTGATAAGTGTCTCCTTCATGCTTTTGGGTGAAACATTCAAAGTCGGCATAAATCACAAAAGGTGCTCGCTGCCGTTTGGCTACAGTCTTGAACTTGATGAAAGGTTCCTTGGGAAATGATAAACGTTGTGCTCCATGCTTGCCACACACTTCACGATGTTTATCTAAAAGCTCTTGTCGCACAAACCCGTGAAGACAGTTGAAACAATTAAAAGCTGTTCCATGATGATTTGATCGATAAGACATAAGTTTGCTGAAATTCTTGATGAGGCAGTAATGCCTTTTCTTGTCATTGCTAATCAGAAGTAAGTTGATTTTTCTCGCACTAACGTTTCGACTAAGTTGCATCGGAACCACTACATCTTGTCCATATCCAAACACGTTGGTGGATACATCGTTCTCCTTTTCAAACTTTGGAATGTCAGTAATTGGTGTCGGAAATGTTATACCCTCTACCTTTAATTCTTTCTCAAATACCACGAATACCACGAAACTTGTATAGTTTCACGCGATTTGGGTTGTTTAGCACACCCTTTGTTTTTTTTTACTTTCTTAGGCAGTGGAATAAAACTACTCGCTTCCAGAGGCACCAACGTAGCTGTATGTACGTCAATGCACAGTATGTTATCCAATACCCAGCCAGAGCCTTGTCGTTCATGTTCGTCAAACTTAGTAAATAATTCTTTATAGGCTTCTGGCAAGTCCTGTTCAATATCTGCTGGATTGTATGCTGTATATGGTGGACTGCTGATAAGTGCATTATCCACTTGTTCTGTCATAACACCTTCTGAATTCGCTGTCAGTTTCTTGAAGCGTGCAGGCACTAGAATATACCATTTCATTCCATGGTTTAAGGTCTCCAACAAATGTGTCTTAACACGGTTCTCTTGCTGTCGCATTTCAAGTAGTAAATCCGATCCATCCTCAGACTCAAACCGTTGTTCTTGCTCGTTTTCACCAAGACTAACCCTTCTACCTCTCCCTACTTGTCCTGTCTTTGGTTTCTTTGAAACATGTTCTTTATGAGGCACATTTTCCATCTCAGCTGGTACGCATGTATGTGCTTCAAACGCATCCATAGATGGAAATTCCACATTGCATTTCACACAGAGGATTGGACCGTATGTCCAAATGTCATCTTGTTCCATCTTTACTCCTTTACCATCCTCTTCACGAGCATGTTTCACTATAGTTTTCTTCTCAGCTTTACTACATGTATGTGCCTCAAACGCATCCATAGATGGAAATTTCACATTACATTTCAGGACTGGACCGTATGTCCAAATGTCATCTTGTTCCATCTTTCGTCTCTTTACTCCTTTCCCATGCTCTTCACGTTTCATCTTAGCTGGTTTACATGTATATGCTACAAGCAATTCCAGAGATGGAAATGTCCACATTGCAAACATGGCAGAAGACTGATGTGTCTGCATTAGATGTTATTGTTGTTGTAACGTCAATTGCTGGAACTGAAACGCTGAAATGTAATCTCAGCCATCCCCTTTTATACACAGATAGAATTTGCGTTTATTTCATAAGAGAGGATGGCGCTTAGATGTTGGCTACATGGCTATTCACCAACAAGTCGGGTTTCCGCAACTGTACTGATATCTATAAAACTGCTCCATCGTGAAAGGGCACTTGAAAGGGTGAAAATTATAATAAGTGATGTTTCTCAGAGTCGCGCCGCACCACCAGCAGTCCGTACATTGTGGTTCTGGTCCAGGTAATGTTGCCGTAAACTTATACCACAGAAAACCGCCACAGGTTTTGCAACAGTATCGACGCGGTGCGTTGTGGTGTACCGGTAAGTTGTGTGGTTGTCATGGATATTCTAGCCACACTCAACACTTGTAGCATTCTGTTGTCAGCGTCACTTCCCGATCGTTCCTAATCACTGTGTATGTGCGAGTTGATGTCATCTTGCTGGACGTTTAGGAGTGTGGTGGCTAACCCTCTATTTATACACTTCTTTAAGCGGCGTTCTTCATGTGGTATAGCTAGAGTGAGCCCAGTGGCCGGGAGAGGGTTCCATGAGAACCGGGGGGGGATCCCATGAGAACCCGGGGGATTTGCTAGCCTCGTTTTCAGGCAACCTCGTTTCAGACAGCACTAACTCGATTCACTCAGTTTGCTTTTGTCTGTCGGCTGGGAAACATGGATTTTAAAGCAGAGTTCTTTAGCAGGCAAAAGTTTTTCCTTACGGATAAGGACGTTGACTTATTCGAAGAAATGTTTATCGAATATGAATTATTTAAATTTGAAAAGTAGAGGCAACGTCTGGCGGTTACCGGAAAGGAATACAACCGTTTTGGCAGGGCGGCGGAGGAGAGCTACAAACGGTTGTGGCAACTGTCACCTCAGAAGTTGCCGGATCCGTTGCCCTGCAAGAAAGCTACTCCGGTCAAGATCATCAACCCCCGGAAGCCAGAGTGCCGGCCGAGCCGCTACCGACCAGGCGGAGACGTTCCCAGTGCTACTGTGACAAAGCCGGACAGCCCGCAATTCCACCTGCCACCTGCTGGAAGTCCTGCTGGCAGCCGCTGTCGCCAGCATTACAGATACGACTCAAGTCAGCCAGATGCAGCCGCCTTCCGACTTTGGTCGCACCACTACCCTGGTTGAGATGAAACTGGAGGAGGACTCTAGCAAAGAGTCACTCCAGGACACCGTGTGCTTTCTGGACACCATGGAGAATGAACGTTTTTCATCTCAAACAGGGCTGGGGTAGCGACACACAGGAGGAAGTACGGCTGCAAGAGCGACAGCGGCACCAAGAAGTGACCTCCACGGCAGCAAGAAATGACCTCCACGGCTGCCCTTTTCAGGGCGGCCACCCACTAATACGAAATAAGCACTAATCGTGGCGTTAGTATGTGTGTGTATGCACGAGAGCGTGGGAAATGTTAAAGAAAACAGCAGTTTGGGAGTGTCCGTCTCTCCGTCTGTCTCTCTCTCTCTCTCGAACTACCAGCCATGTGGCTATGAGTCGTCTGTTTTAAACAGTAAGCTAATACCACTTCTAGTGAAAGATGTACCCAAAAAAGAGAAAAATCAGCAGTTTGTTTGGTTTTTGTCCGTCTCTCCGTCTGTCTGTCTTAAAGTGTAAGCTAATGCCACTTCTAGTAAAAGATGCACCAAAAAAAGAGAAAAAAACTGATCAAGCTATGACCAAGCTAATACCAATTCAAGTGAAAGATGGTATCTGGTATAGATAGAGTGACCCGGGTCCCGGGGGGTTCTCACACGGTATATTTTTGGGGACCCGGGGGTCCTCACATGTAACATGCTCTGGGTAGATGGTATAGATAGAGTGACCCAGGGATTCCTCACATGGAGAACCTGGGGTGGGTGCTCACATGGAGAACCCAGGGTGGGTCCTCACGGGGTGGCTTTAAGTCAGGGGTGCCCTAGGCAGATGGTATAGATAGAGTGACTTAGGGATTCCTCACATGGTGGGTCTAACTCACCCTGTAACGTAACTGCTGGGAGATGTTAAGAAAACAAAAAAATGCTTATAGATTTAGGGGTGCCCGTCAGTCCGCGTCGAGCCGTCTCTCCGTCTGCCCGCCATCCATGTGACGTCATTATAGGGTCATTATCACGTCATTGTTTTAGTACGCCCAAGGGCGTTTAAAAACAGCCATTACGTCAATATGACGTCACTGTTTTCGAACGCCCATTTTATATTGTTTTAGTACGCCCATTTATCAACTACTCCATTTTAACTTTTAAAAAAGTGAAAAGGTGAAATAACTTTCGTTATGGTTCACCGATTTGAATTACTGTTTGATTCAGTTTTATATCTAGTTTTAACATTAAGTAGCCATAGGGCTATTTGCACAGGTGGCTGTATGCATAATCGATTCACCCTAAAATTTTAAAAGTGAGATAACTTCGGTCGTGGTTAACCGATTTGAATGAAAATTTTGCTGTTTGATTCAGTTTTATATCTAATTTTGACATAAAGTAGTCATAGGCTATTTGCGCTGGTGGCTGTAGGCATAATTTTGACACGTCGCCATTTTAACTTTAAAAAAGTGACAAAATGAGATAACTTCCGTCATGGTTAACCGATTTGAAGGAAATTTTTACCATTTGATTCAGTTTTATATTCAGTTTTATCATTAAGTAGTCTTTGGGCTATTTGCACAGGTAGCCGGATGCATTATTGATTCACCTTAAAATTTTAACTTAAAAGTGAGATATCTTCTGTCATGGTTAACCAGTTTGAATGAAAATCTCACCGTTTGATTAAGCTTGATGTCTAGTTTACTGTGGTCATAGAGCTATATGGCTATAGGTGGCTATAAGAACTTTGTGGGAGCACACCCCCATTCAAAGATGGAGTTCGAATGGCACCCCCCATTCAAACATGTGTTCGAATAACAAGCCTCCCCCTATTCAAAGATGGTGTTCGAATGGCAAGCATCCCCTATTCAAACATGTGTTCGAATTGTCTTTGGGGGGAAACATATTACGCCATGGTATTGTTCAACATGTTGGCGGTATAAATGCATGAGCGAGAAAAAAAACATAGCTTTCACCTGACCATTAACAATGTCAACATTACTCCATCACAGACGTGCAGAGACTATGGATGATGTCTTCAAAGTGAACTATGCTGACTATGTGTTTTCAAGGCTTTTGCTCAAAGATTTTGCAAGTGAAGAATTTGCATAAACACTGGGAAGCTGTTGGAAAGCAATTCCAAGAGATAGTTTCATTAACTCGTTTCTGTGCGAATGTGAAGAACTGCATTTACCATTAACTTACGACATTGATTCAGCATTTATCAACGCAAATACAATTTAGGCAGCTGATCTCATGCTAGTTGTAGCTGCTAGAATTATTTTACACTATGATGAAGTTGTTTCATTGACGACGAATGCATCAGAAATTTTTCAATTCAATAATGTACCAGTTGAAGTGAATTCAGAACTTTGTAAAATGTTTGAAGAACTATAAGGGAGTTGACTCAGCAGATATATGGTATAAAAGGAGTAGGGCAGAAGACCAAAGTCACCATCCTTGTGGAAGATTCTGTGTCAGAGCTTGAAAAATTTACATGAAATTGGCTTCAAACTGTACTTAACGCAAACAGAGTGGCTTGAAGTCATTTCATACTTAGATATGCGCTATGTGAGCTTTGTGCGCACATCACTGTTTGAAGGGTGGTGAAATATGGTGTAGATGCTATCACATTTGATGAACTAAGTAGTTGGTTAGTGTTCATTAAAGACCAATGGTCACCAATATTCACACCATTGTACTTGATTCGTAAAAAAAACTTGTTGTTGGTTAAGTTATGAAAACATGCTGGTTAAGCTATAAACACATGTTGGTTGAGTTATAAAATAAAAATGTTCTATCATTTCGAGTTAACATGTCGACGTGGAAAGACTACTTAACCAATATTTACTTCAAACCTGGACAGCCCGGGGCATTTGCTGGTCCTTACAAACTTTAACACATCTTAAGAAAACATGATCCACAGTCACTCATTCACAAGTGAAGAAATGCATTCAGTTTACTAATCCTGTAAAATGCAGGTTCAAAAGACAACGTGTTACACGTCGCATTGATGACATGTGGGATATTGATTTGGCCGATATGGGAAACATAGCTCCCTATAATGATGACACTCGCTTTTTACTCATTGTCATTGATGTGTTTTTTTTAATATTTGTGGGTGCAGCCAATACCTAATAAATCACATACCAGCGTCATACAAGCCTTTCAGGAGATTTTTCATGAAACACAACGAAGACCACGAACTCTAAGGTCTGATAAAGGAAGTGAATTTAAAAATAGATGGGTAAAAGCAATTTTGAAGAAGGAGGAAATTCATGCTTATACCACAAAGGATGAAACCAAAGCCAACTTTGCTGAGTCATTCATACACTAAAGGGAATGATGTATCGGTATTTTCTACATAATCAAACTTACCGTTATTTAGACATCCTTGCTGACTTGGTGTACAATTACAAGGAGTCAGTCAACAAATTAGTACATTAGCGCGGCAAATGTATCCTGGAAGATCACAATTTCTCATAGAAGCCTATCAAGATGCTATTAGCAAGCCACATGGTTATTTATTCATTGATTTAAAACCAATGACAAATGATCAGCTGCGTATTCGTTGAGGCATTTTACCAAAAAGATACACATTATGTATATATTTATAAAGCGGTGTATGAACAAGAACCAAGTCATTTAACCATTCGCAGTCAAGATGTCTAAACGAACCAACCTTTTCTTCGCCTGCTTGCACGCAGTGGGCCCAAACGGAGAAAATCGCTGCTACAGCAAGCTTCTAAGGAGGAATTAACCAGCTTGTTTAAAATTTGTATGAATATATTGCGAGGACATTTACCCTTAAGCTCAAAAAGGTTTAAGGAATTCAGGCGTGAGCGTCATACTCTACGCACTCTAGCAGATACGAAGATATCACTTCAAAGAAAAAAGAAGTTGATTAATCAGAAAGGAGGATTCATTGGAGCTATTGCTAAATTTGCATTGCCCTTGTTAGCCCAACTGCTGTTAAAATAAAACATACTTTGAAAATGGTTCTCATTCCTGAATATGAATATATTAATGTTATTAGAAAAGAAAGACGGTGGCATTAAAACAAAAGTAAATACACTTTTACGTGGGAAACGAACTCGTGAAAAGGCAATGGAAATGTCTTAACTTCTTGGTCGCCATTTACGAACAAGTCAATCCAGACAAAAGTCTATAACATCATCTGAAAAACCAGAAAAGTTATTGTTAGTCATTTTTAACCTATCTATCATGGAAAAGTGATAAACTTTAAGCAGAACTGAAGAAACATTGTGTAAAATGGATAGAGAAAAATCTACTTGTGTTGAAAACGGGCGATGTCATCACAAATTCCAACATTGTTGATTTGATGAAAGAAGCATTTGTTGCTACAAGAAGAAAAGAACGAGGAGAATAACCATATGGTTAGCATTAGTTTATCCAGGAAATTGTAGATGCTAATATTCCAAAAACTAGGTTTAGTAAAAAGACCACTCGTGACGACATTACAAAAGAAATGAAACAGCATCAACAAAGACAGTTTCCTGAAGGATGGGAAAATATTTAACATGAGTTTAAGAGTTAAGTTGTTGTCAAGAAAATGAAACGAAAACGAGTATTCCTGTAAAAATAAGTTTGCAATTGCTTGTGGTGAAGGAGAAGTAATAGACACTGTAGACCATAATGTGAAAGATTATTAGAAACAACATTTACATACTTGTGCGAATGGCGCGCGCTGTAGTGATGTATATAGGCATCCATTCCGTTAAAGCACATATGCCATTTAGTCATCATTGAGTCAACAAGTTTTTACATTACTTTGCCTAGCAATGCTAGTATGAACTATTATCCCAACAACAAGGCTTCAAATTATCAAATTCATATGCCTCGAACCATCTATCTGAAAGAAAAATATGAAGTGGCCTTAGGTGAAATTCAATATCCACATACATGGACAACCATGAGACATGGAATGGACTATTCTATTCAGTACCGACAACAACCACTTACAAATGCTGTTCTTGGCAAGTCACTATTTCTTATGGTTACTACAGAACCATACAAGAGATATGTAATGCAGTCAATGAAGAAGCGGCTAATTCCATGAAAGATGAACTTAAACAAGCTATTCGGATAAAGTATGATAGAGTTCGACAAGTTTTCTTTTTATAAATTATAAGTGTCATTCTCCGCTGGATTAGCTGAAATTTTAGGATTTATCCCGCTTCAATGGTGTACTGAAACGTGTACAGCTGAACATAAAGCCGATGTGAAACATGGATTTTATACACTTTATGTGTATTGTAGTACTTGTGAACCACAAGTTGTTGGAGATTATCATGTTCCTTTGCTACGTTCTGTTCCCATTCAAGGTAAGTCAAGGTAAGGTAAGTAAACTACTTCATTTTCGACCAAAAGCATTATGAAAGCCCACACACACGATCCATCTCATCTGCATATCGCAGTCATTTTCTTTGTCAAGTGGGCGGGGAACTACCAGGATTCAAAGGAACGCGAATCCAATATGGTCATGGTATTGGTTCAATACTGGGATCATTGGCTCGTAAAGCTATTCCACTACTTAAGGCTGGGGCTAAGATCGTTGAGCCATATCTTAAAAAGGCTGCAAAAATGTTGCCAAAGATGTTACGGGCCGAGTTGCACAGCATGTGATTGGTGATGTGTTAGGAGGATAAAAGACAGTGCAACCGACGAAACGTGCCAGAAGACGAAAAACAGCCAGACGGATAACTTCAAAAACATTAAAAAACAAATCTTTTGAAAATGTCTTTAATTCATAATCATTCTTGTGAATGCACTCTTTCTCCATTGGAATGGTTTCATATACCACCAACGCAAACTGCTGTACAGAAAAGTTATAATGTAGACTATCAACCACTAACTACCATTAGAGAGGGCGCTCGAATAGAATTCTACATTCCTGCGAGTACAGAAGAATATCTGGATTTAAAGAACAGCAAACTTCATATTATATGTCGCATTGTAAAGGGTGATGGAACAACGTGTGGTGCAGATGATAATGTATCATGCATCAATGATTTGTTTAATGGGTTATGGTCTAATATTGAATTATTTCTGAATGATCGATTGGTATCCCATAGTAACGATACCCATGGTTATACCAGTATTATCTCTCACCTCATTCATGACTCGGAAGAAAGTCTCCATTCTGAGCGCTCTATGCGTCTCATGTATAAGGATACTGCCGGGTCAATGAATAGTTATGAAGTGAAAAGAGCTAATGAAAGATATGTATCAGGGTTTCATGTCAATCCTGACGGTGGTGATCTAGCTGAGCAAGAAATAATGGTTTACATGACCGTTATTTGCATACACGTGTCAGCCGTGATTTTATGCTAACAGGCGGTTTAAGAGTAGATTTGTTTGAACTGGATCGCTATCTTCCTAATGGCATTAGTTTGAAATTGCGTTTACATAGACAAAAGGATGAATATGTATTAATGACTGCAAATAATACCTATAAGGTAGAAGTGAAAGAGGCATTTTAACCATTTGCAAAGTGAGGGTTAGTCCAGGTATTCAATTATGACATACAAACGCTTTGATGAAAAATCCTGCCAAGTTTCTTATTACTAGAAAAGAATGTAAAGTTTTGGCTATTTGGCTATTCAATCTTTTGTGAAAGATAACACCTTTTTAGGTCAATTACCAAAACGTGTTGGCATTGACCTGGTTCATAATGACGCCGTTGGTGTAACAGCATTGAGATATCCATACAGTCCTATCCAAACCTCTCAAGCTTGACATTACACGGAACAAATACCTGGACGCTTTTGAAACTCTTTATAAATCTTTTAATAGATTGAATGGTGAGAAAAATTCCATCATAAAACGGGAAGATTGGCCTAGAGGTTATGTTTTATTTTCTTTCGACTTAACACCTCGTTTATCAAGCATGGAAACTTGAGGCTAGAAATGAATTTTGACAGAGCCTTGCAACATACAATCAATGTCAATGTCATAGTCTATGCTGAATTTGATAACGTTATTGAAATAGGTGCAAATCGCAGCATCTAATTCGACTACCAGTCATGAACACAAAGCAGATCGAAACCATATTGAACCATGATGTCATGACAAAAGATTATTTCTAGGCGTGTTTTCCATGGACCAGCTACCATCTTTACAACGCGGTGCCTTTGTCATCAACACAGACGATCATGATGAGCCAGGAGAGCATTGGGTGGCAGTATATTATGACGAAGACCCTGCAGAATATTTTGACTCTTATAGACTTTTACCTATAGACAGTCGTTTAGAAAAGTTTTTAAGTAATGATTATATGTATAACTCATCTTCATGTGGTTTTTATTGGGTATATTATATATTGCATAGGGCTAGAAATCAGAGTATATTTGATATTGTAAATATATTATAAAGAAGTGATGGTGATTTTGTTGTAAAGGATTTTGTATATGGACATTATAAGCCGTTGTTTTATGAATGTTCTATTAGTTAAGTTGTTGGTAATTGTTCAATTTCGTTTATGATAAATAAAAAACCAAGTTTCATACAACTGTCTTGTTTATTGTGCTGTACATTTTCTTACAAACTCTATTTGCAAACTCTATTTACAAACTTTATTTACAAACTTTATTTCAAATTCTATTTACAAACTTTATTTACAAAGACATTCAATACATATTAACAAATGCATTCAACACATTGATAAATGAATGCCATTGATACCAATCTAAATTGATATATGTATCATAGACATTACACCCACATTTTGCAAATGCTATGAAAACTCACATAACTCACATGACCAAACTTTATCGCTTTAACTGACACCCGCATAGGATGTGTCAAATCAATGGATTTGGTACCCCGCATGAATTGAACTCGTTCCTCTTTGAATTCAAGCGTCAGGTTCTTCCCAATCCAATGCTTGTAACAGCGCCTTCCATTCCACTGTGTTGAGGATGATGACGTCGCAGTGTTCTGTAAGCTCGTCATGTTGGCGAAATTGTATAAACACGTCTAGATAGTTCTTAGTCACACGCACTTCTAAATTTTTTGAGAGTAGAAGGAGAAAGCCAGGTATCCTCAGCTTTTCTAGATGGTCCTTCAACACGGATTGTTCGTCAGGCGATAGTATTGTATACTTTCCAAAATGTCTTAGCACAATGTCATCACATGCGTTTTTCATATATGAGAATCCATGTGTAATGAATTCATAATCTGATTAAAAGTCCTCCGTCTCGTTCAACAGTCAGATCAACTATGAGCTTGTCTGTGACAGGGGGGTATTTATACTCAAATGATGGCGAAGAGCGGATGCTGCATGATCTCTAGGAATTGTATGACTGCGCGCCATTTCTTCATATTAAGGTCAATCAAATCTGTATATGGAGTATCTGGTACGTCTCCATTATAATCCTCTGGATAAGCCTGTAAAATATTTTTCCAGAATCTAACAGGTTTTTCAGAATCATGTCCAATCACTAACACTTCAACATTATCTTCAAGTTTGCGTTTAAACTCAGGTTGACTCGGTATTTTTTGAAAGTCTTTCCACACTTCATGTTTAAACCGATAAGCAGAATTTAGCATCACTTCATTCATGTCATTCACGGTGAAGTAAACACCATCGTTAAACACGAGTGCGCTTATGGTGACAGTTCCCTTTTTTATGCGCTGTCGTCTTGTCTTCGATGCCTTTTATCCATTTCTTTCACCTGCTTCTTCAGCATTTTCAATTCAGGTATTGTCAGCTAAATTCCCTTTTTCGTAGGATGGTTTCTTCTATTCCCCTCATCTCTGAGGTATTTGCGAATGTTCACCACTCCTTCATTGCTTTGTTTCATAACTTTGATATACTTTCCATTTCCTAGAGAAAGCATTCCCTCCCACGACTGTGATGTTGGTGCCGACTCCACTTTCAATTTCTTGATGGTTGTATTAGTAGGATTTTTCACTTTTAAGTCTTTGACTGTATCAGCAAGAGTGTCCGTTGCAGATCTCTTACGATTCTGATCCATGTTAACGCTTAAGTGTTCACACTTCAAATGGCTCTGAAGTTGGAGAGTCCCCCTCCTTTTCTATTGTCGCCTTGTGCCAAAGTGGAATAGCCGTCATTCAGCACGTATCGCTTGTCATCATAGAGGGAGAGAGCTACTTTCCTCAACTTCTCCGAGAAAAGCTGGTGGTCATGACTTCAAATGATGCGTCCTGTAGCCATCGTTTGAGTTTGGTTGAACAAACTGCCTCTATACGGCTTATGTTTCATACGTCTTTGACAAGCGCGTGTGATGCTTTTGGTCGTATGTTTTTCTTTCCCACCGTACATCATACTGTACATTTTCGGTTTAAGTCCAACAAACTCTCCAATGGAGACACCTGCCGTCTCATCCTTCTATTTTCCAAGCACCAGCACCTTTTTGTTTGCGTTGGAATGCAGGAAGTGATCTGGTGGGTAGTCACTTGTGTCGAACAGGTCAGCATCTTGCTGCATATTCTTGTAGATATCTTCCGTTTCTATGTCATAACATAGACTGTTGGTGTCGCTGAACAACGTGGCGTTGGGATACTTGGCATAATGTAGTTGTTATGAAAGTGAAACATCAGCACTTTGCTGAGGTCGAGAATGGTGCAGCTGACTTGAATGGGTTTATTCAGAAGGAAATCCACTTTGCGTAAATGTACAGTGGTTAAATCCTCGTTGAAAATTCTAAATTTGTGGAACGAAGGTTTGGCCACAAGTTTCTTGAGCCGCTTTTCCTTGTAGACGAGTTCAACATTCACGTGCTTTCTCACATTTTCCACGGTTTTGCCAAACACAGAGTTGCTCATGAGTTTGAAGAAGTCTTTCTCAAACGGGTTCTTGACCAATTTTCTCTTTTCCGTGTTCAAGGTGATGTATTTCTCCAACCATTTGCTCTGTGCAAACATGATGGCACGATTCACCTTAGTGACTTTCAATCCCAGCGAAACGTACTGCTGTAAATTCCTATAATGAAGCACATATTTCGTCTTGTTATACAAGTTGGGAATGAGCGTTTCACTAGGTTTGCCTGGCATGTTCAGATCTTTCCATAGCTTCTGACTTTGCTCTGACAATTCTTCAATTTTGATACATTTCCGTTCTAGAGCCACTGGGTAGTGATTATAACGATCATCGATTGTCTGTGGGTATTCTAAATCCACTTCTAAAATATATTCAATGTCGTCATCTTCAGCCATATCCATGAAGTTGAGGAATTCTGGCTCGCTCACCCACATAAATTCACTTTCTGGCATGCCTTGTGACATGGCCTAGCCATACAAGTTGTTTGCCTCCAGGTACACCTAGTAGTTGTTCGGTATGTCAGGATTGTAATCTGCTACCATTGATATGGTCATGATCTCTCACACGATCCGCTCCTAGAGGCTCATGACAAATGTACCAATCGACAGCGTTCTTAAAATTCTTTTGGTCTTCACAAGTCATCACCATATCCTTTGGCAGCTCTAAAACACGCATAATACTATTACGCTCATTCACCATATGGTCTAAAAAGACTTTCAAGGCATTCTCTCCTCCTCCATACACGACTGGTGCACGTGTTTCATATTGGGTGACAGCTACATAAGCGAAGCTGTTTGGGCGATGATGCTGATACTTGTCTCCTTCTTCATGCTTTCGCGTGAAACATTTAAAGTCGGAATAAATCACAAAAGGTGCTCGATGTTGTTTGGCCACATTCTTAAACTTGATGAAAGGTTCCTTGGTGAATGACAAACGTTGTGCTCCACGCTTGTCACACACCTCACGATGCTTGTCTAAAAGATCTTTTCGTATAAACCCATGAACAGAGTTGAAGCAATAAAAAGCTGTTCCATGATGCTTTGATCGATACGGCATAAGTCTGCTGAAATTCTTGATGAGACAACAATGCCTTTTGTTATCACTACTAATCAAAGTAAGTTAATTTCTCTCGCACTGACGTTTCGACTAAGTTGTATCGGAACAACTACATCTTGTTCATATCCAAGCACGTTGATGGATACATCGTTCACCTTTTCAAACTTTGGAATGTCAGTAATCTTTGTGGAAAATTCCTTCTCAAATGTCTTGCAATGATTCACGCGATGTGAGGTGTTCTCATGAGGGTGAAGGGTGACCAAATACGGACCATAAGAAACATTTGTTGTCTTGATTCTTAATCACACCCCCTGTATTCTTCACTTTCTTTGGTAGTGGGATAAAACTACTTGCTTCCAGAGGTGCTGATGTAGCTGTATGTACTTCAATGTACAATATGTTATCCAGCACCCAGTCAGAGCCTTGTCGCTCATGTTCGTCAAACTTGATCAACAATTCTTTATAGGCTTCTCTCAAGTCCTGTTCAATGTCCGCTGGATTGTACGCTGTATATGTTGGAGTGCTGATAAATGCATTATCCACTTGTTCTGTCATGACGCCTTCTTCATTTGCCGTCATTTTCTTAAAGCGTGCATTCACCACAATGTACCATTTCATTCCATAGTTTAACGTCTCGAGAAAATGTGTCTTGATACGGTTCTCTTGCTGTCGCATTTCAAGCAGTAAATCCGTTCCATTATCGGACTCAAACCGTTTTTCCTGCGTGTTTTCACCAAGACTAACCCTTCTGCCTCTCCCCACTTGTCCCGTCTTTTGTCTCTTTGAGACATGAGCATCGTGAGCTGGTGTGCATGCATGTGCCTCAAACAATTCCAGATATGGAAATATTACATAACATCCATGGAAGAGGACCGACTGAATGAGGTTTGTTAATGCCATGTTGTTTCGTCTTTCGTCTCTTGGCTTCAATCTCCTCAACAAGCTCTTCCCGAGCACGTTTCACCTTAGCTGGTTTACATGTATGTGTTACGAACAATTCCAAAGATGGAATTCTCAAATTGCAATCATGACAGACGACTGATGTGTCTGAATTCGCTGCCATTGTTGTTGTTGTCGCGTCAACTGCTAGAACTGAAATGGGCGAAATGCGTCTCTCGGTCATCCATTTATACCACTCGGGGCTTTTGGATTTGCCGCCAAACTGTTCGTTTCCAAGTTCCGAAATTCGTGGATAGATGCCTAAAAAATAAATACAAAATTTCATGATGACAACATGTTGTTGTTGAACAATACCATGGCGTAATATGTTTTCCCCAAAGATAATTCGAACACATGTTTGAATGGGGGTGTACCCCACAAAGTGCTTACAGCCACCTATGCAAATAGCCCTATGATCACAGCAAACTAGACATCAAACTAAATCAAACGGTGAAATTTTCATTCATATCGGTTAACTATGACGGAAGATATCTCACTTTAAAGCTAAAATTTTAAGATGAATCATTTATGCATACAGTCACCTGTGCAAATAGCCCTATGACTACTTAATAGTGAAACTTGATATAAAACTGAATCAAATGGTAAAATTTTCATGCAAATCGGTTAACTATAACAAAAGTTATCCCACTTTTTCACCTTTTACAAAGTTAAAATGGCGCCATGTTACAAATATGCACACAACCACATGCTGAAACAGATTGCGACCACTTTATAAAAAAACTAGATATAAAACTGAATCAAACAGTGAAATTTTCATACAAATCGGTCAACTATAACGAAAGTTATCCCACTTTTCACTTTTTACAAAGTTAAAATGGCAGCATGTTACAAATATGCATACAGCCACATATGCAAATAGCCTGTTACCACTTTACAACAAAACTTTACATAAACCTTAATCAAACAGTAAAATTTTCATGCAAATCGGTTGAACATAACAAAAGTTATCTACTTTTTGAAAAGTTACTTAAAATAAATGTTGTAAAATTTCCCCAGTCTAAAAATAGATATGAGGGGGTGTGACGTCACGATGATTGACTGGTGATAACAGAAAGTGGGTGGGGCTTCATTGTCTCCATTGATTTCATTGGCTTTTCATTGGTCACGTGATTCATGACGTCACGATGATTGACAGGTGATAGACAGAAAGTGGGCGGGGCTTCATTGTCTTCATTGATTTCACTGGCTTTTCATTGGTCACGTGATTCATGACGTCACGATGATTGACAGGTGATAGACAGAAAGTGGGCGGGGTTTCATTGTCTTCATTGATTTCATTGGCTTTTCATAAGTCACGTGGCTGATGACGTCACTTCCTGGCGTGGAAGCCCCGTTTTCATACTACTTGCCATCCGCCTTGCCAAGTAACATATTAGTGGTTGAATTTATTTTGATCATAGACAGCATTTTTTTCTATGTATTTTCATTGCCTAGAGACTGTAATTGAGTTTTATTACTGTCTACGGGTCTACCCAGACCCATTGCCACCTCTCTATATTTTTTCCAGGCCATGAGTAAGAAAAAGAGGGGGAAATGTTGCTTCCTGTCGGACCATCTCTCTGCCGCATGGCAGTGACACCTGGTGCAGTTATTAGTTAAAACTGCTACTACCGTAATGAACAGGGCATCACAAACTATGGGGTTGTCAACTTCCAGTGATACCCCCCCCCCCCGCCCAAAAAAAAAAAAACAGAAAAAACAAACAAACAAACAAACAAAACAAAAACAAAAAACAAAAACAAAAACAACAACAACAACAAAAAAAAAAAAACACAGTGAATTTAATGGTTTTTGGCCCAACGACTTGTTTTTTGGGGGTTATCCACCAGTGAAATCTGCGATGGCTGTGTTTATTAACATTTCAATCTTCTGTGAATGAGTTTTTCTGTGACGCTAACAGCTTGAGTATAAACTCTGATTTCGCCAAATTTACCAGAAGCTTTGCCCTCTCTCAGTCCTCTGAATACTGGAAAAAAACTGGCCCACGTTTTACCACCTTAATACATTTCAGAACACAGTTCAGGCGGTTGATATGCTAAATGGAAGTGCCAGAAACCAATTTTTCGCTGATTAAAAACTCAGGTGTTTGCGACTGTCTGGATCTATAGGGATGTGCAGATATTCGTTTGACAGGTCCTCCAAACCTTGCTGTAGCACTCCCTTTATTACTTAGGCTGCATCCACAGGGAAGGTGTTAGGCTGTAAGAAATGGCATAGATCTGACATATCTAGTATTATTCTAAAACCCCTGTCTTTCTTGCCAGTAGAAATTCACGACTGAAAAACCGTGCTCGGAGTCTGGCATTTCCTGAATTGCCTGTTTGTTTATTAGCTGTTGCATCATGTCCTAGAGCGCCTTATCCTGCTTCGAACGGATTGTGACAGATGCCTAGTTTTGGCTGTTTTGATAGGAAGGAATCACTGCGCATCTGAGCCGACTGTGCTGAATGGGAGAAGACTGTCCTGATGTGTCCCCTTGACGACTCTACCCCACTCATCTCCTCTCAAAATTTGTGAAAAAGCCTAGCCTTCCTACTGCGAGCCAAGATTCTTTGCAGCTCAATAACCCCGATATGTCTTTTGCCAAATGAACGACACCGCCTGGAAACCCTCATCTCTGTGTATCTTCCTTGTGACCCGACAAAATTTTAGCGGATATTTATACGTGAAAAATACCTTGGCAAAATGGGCAAGTTAGGGATAATGTTCGTGTATTTTTGCCGTTTTGTTCATCGATAATGCGCATAAAATACGCATATTTTCCCACGTACAAATTTTTACGCATTTTACACGTAATTTTAACCGATTATTAAACGCTTTTTACTCCTGTTTTATTCCACGGATATTAAACGGATTTCACGCATTTTTAAAACTTATTTTATATGCATTTCAGAGTTTGCCCACCAATGTAATGACCCAGATAGCAGTCCCACATGGGGACTACGCATAATATATGTAGGTATTCCCACGTACCCACGCATAAATAATGTGTGTTTTGTTGGGAATTCCCATGTATTGACGTGGAATTTAGGGGAGTTTGAGACTCTTTCCGATATTTATTATATGCGTAGAGGTCCGCGTACAAAGAAATGATAGAAAAAAAACTAACATGCAGTTTTCATAGGCCAGATTGAATGGTGCCCCCCCCCCCCAATAAACATATTCATAATGCGATCAGATGTAAACAGTAAACAAAAAAAAAAAAAAACACGTGAAAGTGAAGAGAAAGTAGGTCACAATCAACTGCAACCGTCCTCAAAATCGATAAATGAGTTATTACTGTGACGCTATTTACAGCACAGCTAGCCTGAAAACGAAACGTCATCTAATTAGAATTAGAAATGTCATATAATTACACCATTTGTGTATTTGTTGTGTTGTGTATTTCGCGATTTGAGTTGAAATAAGTTACTTCCGTTGAACTGACAAAAATAAGAAGGAACGTTCTAAAGGAGAAAATACTTGTTTATGAGGCGGGCTTGAGAGGTTAGTTCTTAAACCACATGAGTTTAAGGCATATAAATTAAAGTGTATTCCATCACTGATGACAGAAGGGAAGTCATTTTTGAAGGTAAATATATATTTTAAAGAGTAAATTGTTGGTAATTTCGGGTGATTTTGTGTGCATTGATTTGAAATTAATAAAGATATAACTGATATAATGCCGCGGCTAGGGAAGGGGGGGGGGGTTACGTAAGAAATAATCATTACACGTAGCAAATAAATACTTAATATTTATTTTCTTAAGTGCAAAAACCGAGTCAAATATCAATTCTTGCGGACAGCTTCATGCAATGCATTGTGGGTAACTGAGGGCATAATGAGCGATATTGGAGTTTATTGCACTGTTTTATACCAAGACAAATTCTTCGATATTTAAGCTAAGTAATAAAATTTTTCTAAAGGGTAAAAACTATTTAAAGAACTAACTTCCTGGCATGTGACAAGTAGGCCAAAATGTATGCAATCGGTCCAGAATAAGAAAAATACCCTGTTATATTTGGTATAAAAGAGTGAGAAAATATGCTTTTTGCCCTGACGCAGGCACTGGCACTTTTTGATCACGTGATGAAAATGTTAATTCTCATTGGTAGATGTAAGGTTGTGACTTGAACTTGTCCGCAAGATATTGCGCTGACCGCAGTACCGATTCTTGAGGACGAGTTCACGTCACAACTTTACATCCACCAATGAGAATTAGCATTTTCATCACGTGATCAAAAAGTGCCAGTGCTTGCGTCAGGGTACTTTTCTTGTTCTGGGTCGATTACATACATTTTGCCCTACTTGTCACATGCTAGGAAGTGAGTTCTTTAAACAGTTTTTATCGTTTAGAAAAATTTTATTACTTAGCCTAAATATCGAAGAATTTGTCTTGGTATAAAACAGTGCAATAAACTCTACTATCGCTCATTACGACCTCAGTTACGCACATCCTATTGCATGAAGGTGTCCGCAAGAATATGGGAAATCCCACCTAAAATATATGCTTAACAGTCGTCACATATTACACGCATAATATGCATGGGCGAAAATGCGTGTAATAAACGTTCTTAAATTATATACGTGAGTAAAAATGCGCTTAATATGGGCATCTTTTTACCATGCAAAATATATGCATGATATGCGTCCCTAGATACGCGTAAAATATGCGTAGGAAGAAATGCGTAAAATCTGCGCATTGAAAATGGGCATGTATTTTCCCGTGCATCTTATATATGTAATAAACGTTCCTTGATATGCGCATATTATACGTGGGAAATACACGTATAATATGTGAATTCAATAGGAGCAGCTTTTTTCCCAAACGTATAATATATGGTTCTAGAAATGCGGATATTTATATACGTAATTTATACGTTAATTACGCGTCCGAGAAAAGATGCCATTTAGAGCTCGTCCTATTTTTTTTCGTGAGCACAGATATGCCAATCAGACCATATGAAAGAGATCAACCGATAAGTGTCTCAACTGGATGCCAGGCCAGTTGCTTCAAGCCATTAAAAGTCGGTAAAAGGCGCCATTTTCAACTGAAAAATTATTTCCATGAGCATCAGCATGTTTGACGTTCCACAGGAGGCTTGATTTTTTCCACTATTTCGTCAAACACCGGTTCTCTCATGCGCAAAAAACTGAGGTACGATCGAAGCGCCGTCAGTGTTTAAAAGTTCCGGAATAAGGCACGAAAATGCGCGACGAGTAGATCTTTTGTTTATCCATTCACGAACTCGTATTCTGCGTCTTTTGGACCTGTTCTTTTTTTGTACCGAAAATGCCAAAATAACACTTGTTGCAGCGCATTTTTGAATTTCAACAATCTCCAGATAATAAGTAAGTAACTCCCATCCTTCCAATTTGAAGCGACCCCGAGGTAAGTAGGGCCGTTTGGTCATTATCTGGTAATCAAGGAATTCGGTGCTGCTGCTGAATTTCGATGTTTTTAATTTGAGCATGCCCTGCCGTATAAACCGGCCTTCCAAGTGGGTAAGATGTTCACTCTTGATACAGATGTTATTCTCTATAAAACCACTGGGTTCTCGGATATTCGTCACACAAAGAATGTAGTTTGCTAGCGAAGGATGGGTACCCACACCCTAACTTGTGAAAACAGCCTGCCATGCGTGTAACAAGAAAGAATGATAAGTAGCTAGGTAGCAACTCAGAGTAAGACCCCTCTCTAATGTCTATACCTATGCGTGGAGGTGGGAAGAAGCCTGTGACAACCCAAATGGTAGGGGTGGGAGTCAAAAGGGGATATACGTGTGGATATACCCAAGGTATAACTACCCTTGCTGGACGGGGAGGGAAGAACCAACGTGTCACCTACTACCTGGGGGAGGGGGGGGGGGTGGGGAAGAGTAGCTGTAATCGCGAGTATCTAGTTATATGAGTATAAGATTGCTAATTCAGTCATGCAGTCCTGGAAAGCCAGTATAGTGTTGCCACGCTCTTTTAAGCTAAAAGCAGGACGCTGTCCTGCCAAAAGCAGGACGATTTTTTTTCAAAAAAAGCAGGACAAAAGCAGGACGCAATTCTTAGTTTAAAAAGTGACTTAACTCGATATAACGACGTATGGGCAGCGCCAGAAGGGAAACTGCCTTTAATTCTTGAGTTCAAAAATTATAACTTTACTTAAAATTTTCATGACGACGGGAATGCAAAGGTCAAAAATAGTAAAAATCGATAACCATAAAAATTTCTTTGGTTTTTCGCCAAAAAATTCGCCGATTTTTTGCCAATCGCTAAACATTCATAGCCAGTTAGGTAATATTGATTACTAGCGTTACTTACAATTTCAAGACAGTAATACTATTTTACTGGGGTTAGTTCAGAATTTTCGTTTTTTAGATTTTAGCCAAAATTTTCGCCAATTTTTGGCCAATCACCACAAATTGTACCAGCACAGGTACGTAGGAAGGTCTGCAAATTTTACGTAAAATTTCAAGACTTGGACTATTTTCCTGGAGACCGTCAAGATTTTACCGAAAATTTGTTGGGTTTTTGCCAATTTCTGGCGAGTCGCCAAAATAAGTAATAGCCAGATAGGTAGCAACGCCTCCTACCTTCATCTAAAATTTCAAAACAGTATGATTATTTTCCAGCAGTTAGTTATGATTTTACAGTATTTTTTCTTCTTTTTCGCAAAAATCTGCACCAATTTTTGGACACTCACCAAAAAAGTAATAGCCAGGTAGGTAGAAACGCCTGGTACCTTCACTTAAAATTTAAAGACAGTAAGATTACTTTCCTGGAAATGGTTGAGACCTTACGAAAATATTCGCCAATATTTTCGACAATTTTTGGCGAATCGCTAAAAAAGTTACAGCCAGGTAGGTGGTAACTCCTGTTACCTTCACATTAAATTCCAACACGGCAAGACTATTTTTCAGCAGCTAGTAAAGATTTTACAGAAGAGTTTCGCTAGTTATTGGCCAATCACCAAAAAAGTAATAGCTAGGTAGTAGTAAAGCCTGCTAACTTTCAAAACAGTAAGATTAATTTCCTAGTAGTTAAGAATTTACGAAAAAAATTGTTTTTTCGCTAATGTTTTCGCCAATTTTTGGCGAATCGCCAAAAAAGTAATAGCCTGGTGGACACTTATGCGCCCTACCTTCCATCAAAATTTCAAGACATTCAGGCTAGAATCCAGGGAGAATATACGATTTTTCAACTTAAAAGTGTTCATTCGCACATACTTTCAGCAACTGTTATAGCCCCTGCTTCTGAAAGAAGCTGGGGCTAAAAAAAGAACAATAAAAAACTTTTGTAGAAAAAAAGTACGTTTTGAGGCAAAAAAAAAAAAGAAGAATGATGCGAAAATAAGACTAAATCTTTAAAAAAAGAACGATCCGGCAACCCTGCTAATAGTCATGTTCTGTACAAACACCGAAAAATCTAGGTAGAGGGGCCAAAGGCGCCAAAAAATCTGATCTTGAACTAAATAACGAATTATTCGGTTATAAAAGCAGGACAAAAGCTGGACGAGATTTCATAATTTTGCTAAAAGCAGGACAAAAGCAGGACATTTGCCCTTTTTAGCTCAAAGGCAGGACAAAAGCAGGACGTTTTCCAAAAATGCGAAAAAAGCAGGACATCTGCAAAAAGCAGGACGGTGTGGCAACACTGCCAGTGGCTCTGTGGCTACAATGAGAGGCAACAAAGAACAAAGAACAACGCCACAGCATGTTCCTGTCTCATCCATCACCCGAGCAGACATTAATAAGCAGACCCAATTACATTTTTCTCCAGGTAAATGCGAACCTTTGCTGCGCGGTGGAGAAATATGTAAGCACCTTATGTATCCTGGAAAAGTTAAGATTTTTTCTTTCCAAAAACTGCATCCTGCACGCACATAAAAAGGAATGAGATCACGTGACATTTCTTCAACTATCATGCTTGTTGGATTGCATAAGTTGCCTTGCATAAGTCTGGCATATTTTGTGGGACGGAGAGTTAGGTGGGTAGAAATTTTTGCACATTTTTTCGTCATAGTGGATGAAGTTTCATGTTTCCCCTACAAGTTGGAACCATAAACAATGAATTCGGTTGTGAAACAGATTTTTCACACCTTCCTAAGCATGAGGGATGTCAAAAAGAAATCTTGCAAAATGATCGGTATGCTAATTGTTTGGTTAAGAGCCATGCTTTTCGAGGTGTCAACCCCCCTGTGTGTTTTAAAAAATCACGAAAGTCCTCAGGGCTCCAGGGCACGCTTGTGTTTCAAAACCAAGACGATTGGTTCCTGGCTCATCTGAAGGAAGCTCGGATTCGTATACAAACTCTAACCCCAGTAAGACAAGCGTTGAAGGCAGGAGTACTGGTTAGCCTCCCCTAATCAGAGTTCATCCCCGTAGCCTATTGCACAGAGAAATAGGCCGGAAAGGTTACATGAGCCATCAGAGCCATCTTCGTTGCTCACCCATGAAGATGCCGGGCATGAAATCATTATGAGGACTATTAGTTGCAAAATAGGAAGTAATCCCGTTAGGCGAGATCCATTACAGGAAAGCTGTGGTAAGAGCAGTAGTAGTTCGGGCAAGCCACAAAGCACCTTCAGTGGTTGGTTATTTTAAGTCACGACCGAGAGTTATCCTTTCAAGTTCCCCATACCCTCAATATCGATCCAGACAAACGCCTCGTTGAAGGATGGGGCTCTTATAAGCTCTTATAAGTTGTGGAAGGATACCTGGACCCCACAGCTGGCATCGAATCACATAAATTAGAATTAAGGGTAGTATGGCCAGCGCTGTCTCAGTTACTTCCTACTCTGTCGGACAGCCCATCTTCGCAAACAGAGAGGCACTCAAATTAATCTTGTGCCTTGCAAGGACGCACGGCATTCGGCAGGCCATTTAGCAGAACATATTCTGGGCATTTTCGGTATACTGGCAGACTTGGACTCCGGGGTGAGCAAAGTGGTTCAGACATAATGACAAGTCTTGGTGACTGAGCCTCCGTGATCCCCCCTCCCCACTACATAGATTTGTTGGCCAAGTCGCAAGGTATGTCTCCTCATGCCCCAACCACGGCTTATGGGATAGAAACACTGAACTGTCGGTGGCCAGACCAGGTAATATATTCTACTTTATCTCAAATTCATGTCATCTGCGTCCAGGGTCTGTCCATCCCAACAGAACAAGTTTTCAGGTTGGTGTGACAAACAAAAACTTGATCGCTTCAGAGCATCTCCAGGGTGGTAGTGGACTCCAGATCATTTACAAGAGGAGTTTCATCTGAGACCCTCCTCAACAGCGTGAGTATAGGTGAGGAATTGCTTCTTCTCTGAAATCATTCACGGCCTACGTCCCAGGTGAAGACCCTTCCATGTCTCAGCGTTTCAAACATGTTAACAACCCCCTCCCTCAGTCAGACCAAACGTAGCTCAATGGCATTTTGGGGCTATTTTTGGTATATTTGGCTGACCGCACCATTTTTGAGGAGGTTGTATCCCCTAAGATGGTGACTTTAAATTTTTACGTTTCTCCTAGCTTTTACATCGGGACAACGCAGACGGGAGCTTTACTCCCTTAAAAAGAAGTAAATGGTTCTTGGGATGCGGTAGTCCTCAAGCCAAAGTCATTCTTTCTGGGTACGAATCATAAAGCGACGAGGGGCTTAGGAATTTTCGAAGAGATAAGGCTCCCATCTCTTCTCCCCAAAGACTGTAACAATCTCCCTTGTGTCCAGTTCGGGCACTGAGGAGATGCCTAGATTTATCAAGTGAATATCGATCGCCAGGTCAGAAAGTATTGATCATTTCGTTAAGGTCAAGAGTAGCTAATTACATCTCAGCAAAATGTCTCTAATTACATTAAGAGGGTGGTTTTACAATCTTGTGAGAAAGTAGAGTCAAACCCAAATTTATTGGCAGAATACAAAATTAAGGCCCACCAAGTTAGACACCTCCCCCCCCCCCCTCTCTCTCTCTCTCTCTCTCTCTCTCTCTCTCTCTCTCTCTCTCTCTCTCTCTCTCTCTCTCTCTCTCTCTCTCTCTCTCTCTCTCCTCCCTCTCTGTTACAGGAAGAACTACAACCAGGGACAAAAAGGAGCCCCTTGGCGGAAGCGAAGACAACTTTTCAAGCAGTAGCCCAAGATCAAAGTCAGAGGAGGAAAGCAGCCCCACAGTCGTCGAGAAGGCAGTGACTGTGATGTATTTTTCTCCTAGTCTCACAATGATTTTCAGCTCTGAGGTCTTCGGACTGTCGGGCTTTCCAGGGGGAGGGCATATGCCAGGGCCTCTTTGTTAGTGAACTTTAAGCTAAAATTTAACCTCTGCCACTCTGGGATGGTGTTTATTTGAGTGGCGATCTATTAGATTCTATGTTTATTTAATTAACGTTGGTCAGAAACTGAGTTAATAACATAAATCAAGTTTTTTTAGTTGATCTCTAGCAACTCACTTTGACTTCGTTTAGTAGGGATCCCAGTGATTCTAGTAATTTAAATGTACTTCGTGACTTACTAGATCGTATGTCCGTTAGTTTTCCTGTGAACCGTCGTTGACCAGGCAAACCATCCCTGGGAGGCTGGTAGGGGTTAGTGTGAATACAGCGGATAGAAAAGGGCTGCCATTAGGTTATCACTTCCCAACTCTCCGGGGCTCTATGTGCTTTCGTAGTCGGGTGGTCTACTTAGCAACCATGATGTGTTGCTTTTATACATTTATGTTGGTCTTGCAATAACTGTGGTTCAGAGATCCTTCTCCTTGAAAGCGGGAGGGGGGTGGTATGGGAGTTGAGTATCTGTAATGGTTGGAGCCCCCCTGGTAGTTGGCTCCTAAAATAGGTTAAAACTAACACCATCCTTGGCTCCTTGGCTCCTATCCTGAGGATGGGCTGACGCATAAGGGAGATGCCTCCTGATTTGGCTGTACACATGACGGGTGTACAGAATCTTCGAATTCGCTTAGCTCTACTTTTAGATGGGTTCTCTTCAGGTTAGTACCCTTAACGCAATAAAAATAAGTTTGTTTTGGCAGTTAAAACTAGCCTATCCCGTCATCCGTCCATCGACCATTCAGAATGAGGGAATCCTCTGGTAGTACGTCACTGATGACCTGGGGCATTCCCTTTAAGCGTGTTGTTGCAAATACATGCCATTATGTGTGTTGCACGATTTTTGCAGTGGGGAACTAGTGGACAGGTGCGAATTTGCTTTACTTTTAGTTTATTTAATTAATAAAAGACTATTTTATCATATTCTGAAATTTAGATAAATTGGGTTCGAGTAAGACCCGAAAGATTTGCCGTGCTTAAACCCGTCTACCTCACTCAATCCGCATTCGGTGTGTGATCATTACAAAACAGCACGGGGCATAGTACTTGCCCTGAGTGCCAGCACTTATCCCACAAGGAGTGGAAGACAATCTACAGGAATCGGGTGGAAAATGGACTCAGGAGGAACATAACAGGAAGAGCTTCTGCCTCCTGCATTACGTCAGAGTTTGTTGTAGATACGATGAAAAAGACAGGCTCGGTAGTCTTAAACCATGTGTCAATGTCTATCGAACTGGGTACGTGGGCGGAGTCAGATACATCGGGGACCACGCATCCCCATCCAAGACGAACTTTTCTCCCTGTTGGGATCATCGCACTCGCTCACTCTATCAAATGACTCGGTGAACTTGTCTGCGGTACTGTCGCTGTAATCGCAACTCCAGCGGCAGATGCAAGAATTGCAACAAACAGGTAAGCATGAGGCAGGCTTTTCCTATGCAAGAGGATTACACCATCTGAAACAATCTCATGCCCCCCCCCCCCACCAGAAACACACACCCCTCTCGCCCCCCCCCCCCCCGTGCTAGATCTAGTGTTGGATCAAGAATTGCAAGCAGCCAGTGAAAAGAATTCCTCAGGCCTCCCACTTTCGGGGCATGTATCCACTTAGGTGCTGGAAGAAGACGACGAGCTTCTCCATACACAGACTTCCCCTTTGCGTCTACCCCCTCTAACAGAGAGCCTGAGATTTATGCACCATGGGAGAATTAGCCACCGAACAGACTTCCAAGCTTCAGCAAGAAGCGTAAGAGGACTCGGACGAGGATGACACGGGAGCTGGGGAGGCCGAGGGGGGAAACGCAAGAATCCCCGGCGCGGGCACACTTCCGATTACCCCTACGCAAGGCGGACTGTGTACGTTTATGGCTAGACCCGACAGCGGCGGGTAGACACACTAACAGGATCCCTTCACCGCCCAATCTCTCATCGCCCGGGGAAGACCTAACCCTTTAGTAGTATGATATTTGGGTTTCCAGCCCAGGAAGTGACGTCATAGGCGGCGTAACCATGGTGATGACCCCCCTCCCCCCTAGGACATACTATGTACCGACGCCCTCCCCCGGAAATACTATGTACCGAAACCCCTAGGACATACTATGTACCGACCCCCCCCCCCCCCCCATGGTCATAAAGTGAGGACCTCCCCCCTCCCCCACTAGGAGAGCAAAATTCTACCAATTCAGATGAAAACAAAGTGTTGTTTGGCGAGTTTTTCATGCAGTCTAAGTGGTATATAAGGATGACCTCCCCACTCATATTAACTGCAACAACAGTGACAGCCATTTCAGTAAGTGGTTATTTGCATAAGTGGTGGTAAGCATCATTGAAACTTTTAAAAAAAGTGAAAAAGTGTGATAACTTATGCTATAGTTGGTCGATTTGAATGAAAATTTCACTGTTTGATTCAGTTTTATGTAAAGTTTTGCTATAAAGTAGTCACCGGCTATTTGTCCATGTGGCTGTATGCATATTTGTGACATGCCACCATTTTAACTTTGTAAAAAGTGGAAAAGTGGGATATCTTTCGTTATGATTTGCATGAAAATTTCACTGTTTGATTCAGTTATATGTAAAGTTTACAGTGGTCATGTGTTATTTTGCGGATGAATACCATGTTGGTGGATGAATACCATTTGGCGGATGAATACCATAGTCAAGCTTCACCGCCAGATGTCTCTGCTGTGCAGCTGTACAACTGTGCAGCTGCAGGTGAAATGAGACAGTCATATCAAGCAGTGATAAATCCTGCTGAGTCAGTAATTTTAACAATTTTGAAAAGTTGCACACCATATTTTGATTACATCGAAGTAGCATAAAAGGAAGAGTGAAACGTGTATTTCACCTATTTCAGTTCTAGCAGTTGACGAGACAACAACGATGGCAGCAGTCTTCTGTCATGATTGCAATGTGACATTTCCATCTCTGGAATTGTTCGTGGCACATACATGCAAACCAGCCAAGTTGAAACGTGCTCGTGAAGAGCTTGTTGAGAAGATTGAAGCAAAGAGACGAAAGACGGTGCAAGATGGTGTTGACAGACCTGATCCAGTCCTCTGCTGTGGATGCGCTAAGATATTTCCATCTATGGATGCGTTTGAGGCACATGCATGTGTACCGATGGAAGAACAAAAGACTGTACAAGTAGGGAGAGGCAGAAGAGTTAATCTTTGTGAAAACGCACAGGAAAGACGGTTTGAGCCTGAGGATGGATCGGATTTACTACTTGAAGTGCGACAACAAGAGAACCGGATCAAGGCACATTTGTTGGAGACGTTAAACCATGGAATGAAATGGTATATTGTCGTGCATGCGCGCTTCAAGAAACTGACGGCGAATGCTGAAGGTGTTATGGTAGAACAAGTGGATAATGTCTTTATCAGCAGTCCAACATATGCAGCATACAATCCAGCGGATATCGAGAAGGACTTGCCAGAAGCCTATAAAGAATTGTTTACCAAGTTTGATGAACATGAGCAACAAGGTTCTGGCTGGGTGTTGATAACATACTGTACATTGAAGTACATACAGCTACGTCAGCGCCACTGGAAGCAAGCAGTTTTATCCCACTACCGAAGAAAGTGAAGAATACGAAGGCTGTGTTGAACATTAAGAATTATGGTCTGTATTGGCTCACCTTCACCCTTCAACAAACAGAAACCCATGCCGTGTGAATCAATACAAACCATTTGAGAAGGAATTGAAGGAGGAAGGCATGACATTTTCGACACCGATTACGGACATTCCAAAGTTTTGAAAAGGGTCCATCAATGTGTTTGGATATGAACATGATGTAGTTGTTCCGATACAAATTAGTCGAAACACCAGTGCGAGAGAAATCCACGTACTTTTGATTAGTAATGATAAGAAAATGCATTACTGCCTCATCAAGAATTTCAGCAGACTTATGGCTTATCGATCAAAGCGTCAGAATGCAACATTTTATTGTTTCAACTGTCTTCGCGGGTTTATGCGACAAGATCTTTTAGACAAGCATCGTGAAGTGTGTGGCAAGCATGGAGCACAACGTTTATCATTCCTTAAGAAACCTTTTATCAAGTTCAAGAATGTAGCCAAACAACAGCGAGCACCTTTTATGATTTATGCGGACTTTGAATGCTTCAATAAAAAGCATGACGAAGGAGACAAGGATCAACATCATCGTCCAAACAGCTTTGCCTATGTGGTTGTTAGCCAGCATGACATACATGCACCAGTCGTGTATCGAGGAGACAATGCTGTGAAAGTCTTTTTAGACCATATGGTGAATGAGCGTGATCGTATTGTGCATGGTTTACAACAGCCGAAAGGAAATGGTGATGACTCGTGAAGACAAAGAGAATTTCAAGATTCTTTTATCATTCCTGTGTTTTTCCACAATTTACGAGGCTGTGACAGCCATTTGGTCATGGAAGAAATTGAAAAATTCAGAAATGAAACGATTACAGTCATTCCCAACACCATTGAGAAATATATTGCACTCACTATTAGCAATCTGAAATTTACAGACAGTTATCAGTTTATGAGTACTTCTCTACAGAAGTTGGTATCCAACCTTGCGGCAGAAGGGAAAGATAACTTCTATAACATGACTTCACACATTCACGACAGTGACCAACAAGATTTACTGCTGAGAAAGGGAGTGTACCCCTACGATCATGTGGATGAGTCATCCAAGTTTGCTGAAACACAACTACCGTCCAAGGACAAGTTTTACAGCCAACTCAGTGAAGAAGACATAAGCGATGAGGATTATGCGCATGCGCAGAAGGTGTGGGATACTTTCAACTGTACTACATTTGGCGAATACCATGACCTGTACCTGAAATCAGATGTGTTAATGCTGGCTGACGTGTTTGAAAACTTTCGTCAAGTATCTTAACACGTATGAATTGGACCTTGCTCACTACTATACAGCGCCAGGACTGTCGTGGGATGCGACGTTAAAAGCGACAAAGGTGAAGTTGGAATTGATCAATCACATTGACATGTAAGAAAATGGGAACATTATTTTCCCGGGAGAACGGTAGGATTTATCGATAGCTAAAGCGTTCCTCAGTCTGGGAACAAAAAGTTACACTCAGTTAGGAAATACCTGTTTCGCAGTACAACACAAACGGTTTCTGGTACTTCCTTTGGCTCTTTCCACAGCTCCGCACGTGTTTTCAAAGGTCATGAAGGTGCTGAAGTCTTGGCCTCAGCTACAAGGTATGTTATTGCTCTAGCACCTGAACGATTGGTTTCTGGCTCACACACACAAACACACACACACACACGCACACACACACACACAAACACACACACACACACACACACACACACACACACACACACACACACACAAGGAAACATCCCGTCAACAGACGATCAAACTGGTCAGAAAGGCTGTACAGGTAGGTCTCGCAGTAAATCTGCCCAAGTCCGAGTTGATCCCAAAATAGGGGCATTATTTTCCAGGGAGAACGGTAGGATTTATCGATAGCCCTGCGTTCCTCGGTGTGGAACTTTACAATGTGTTCTTAACTCTAGCCAGGGGACATAGTATCAGCATATCACACCAGCTCACCTCTCTAACCATGTTGTTTATGATTGTGAACATCTCAGAGTCAGTCCTCCATGGTGTCAGATTTCTTCACGGAAATCACTGAGATTTGCGATCCTTTTATCAAATAAAATACTGAATTTTTATTTGTTAATCTCAATGTTTGAGTGTTGGAGGTCGGGATTATTTTAAAAAGTGAAGCTTTTCTACACAGGCCGTATCCTTCTGGTTTTACCCCAACGCCGGTTTTAAATCCCGTCTCAAGATGGAGATCAACGCGCGATAGCTTTTGCGCAGCGAAAATGTCTTTTTATTTCATAAAACACTTTTATAGGGTAAAAGTGCAGTTTACGTGTGAGGGCGTCACTACCCACCCTTTAGCCATCCCTGTTTCAAACCCTCATGGTCATCTCGATAAAGAAATGTGTTCTATATGTTTCAGAAAGGGATGAGACTGAGCGTTTACAGCCCCCGAGTTCCCACAACACCTCTGCCTTCGTTGCCTAACCGGGTATCATACGTCGACAGTGCCCGGTCGTCATGCGCGATGAAAAGGCAGGGGAGTAAAAGCAACAACAACCTCGTCTCCTTTTGGGCAACTGAGAAGGAAAGTCCTCCCTCCGCCCGCGTTTTACCTACTCGAAGAAAACCCCCTATGCAAAACATGCAGTTTGTGCAGTAATGCCTCCTCAGTGGACGGAACTTAATTTGTGTTGCCAAAGACTTACGCATTGAAATGTAGCTCTAAAATAGAATGCTTTTGATTTCTAGCCTAGTTTCTTACAGAAATTATGTGCGTATAAACATTTTCAAGTTGAAAAATCACATCTCTTCCTAGGTTTTTAGCCTGAATGTCTTGAAATTTTGGATGACGGCAGCGGACATGAGTACCTACCCAAACAAAAAATCAGTAAAATCTTAACCAATACCAGGATAATAATCTTATTATCTTGCAATTTTAATTAAAGGTAGCAGACATTGTTACCTCTCTGGCTGTTACTTTTTTTTGACTGGCCAAAAATTGGTGAAAGTTTTGGCGAAAAATCAAAATAACTATCAGTGAAATCTTACAGAACTACGGGAAAGTAGCCTCACTGCCTTGTAATGTTAAGTAATAGTACCACACATTACTACCTAACTGGCTATAATTTTTGTGGAAAAAATCTACTCTTAGGGTTTTCATGGAAACGCTCTACAAAATTGGCGGAAATCGTAGGGTGCATAAGTGTCCACTTGGTTATTACTTTTTTAGCGGTTCGCCAAAAATTGGCGAAATATCGGCGAAAAACTAGGTTTATTCCGTAAAATCTTATCGAACTTCAAGAAAGTGGTGGCAGAAATCACTACCTCTCTGACTTTTTTGCTTTGGGTGATTGGTAAAAAATTGGCGGAAAAAATCCGTACAATCTTAACTAACGCAAGAAAATAGTCTTACTGTCTTGAAATTTCAGGATGCAGAAGTGTCACCTGGTTATTACTTTTTTCTTAGATTCGCCAAAACTTTTTTTCTTAGATTCGCGAAATATTGACGAAAACCCAATTTTTTCCGTTAAAACTTATCGAGTTCCAGCAAAATAGCCTTACTGTCGTGAAATTATATATGAAGGTAGGAGACATTATTATCTGCCTGGCATTTTTTTTGTGATTGGCTAAAACTTCAAGGAAATTTTTTAATAAAATCTTTTAATAAAATCTTTCAATAAAAACTTTTTAACAAAATCTCAAAGAACTCCAGGAAAATAGTCTCACTGTCTTGAGGTTTGAAATAAAGGTAGCAGACATTATTATCTACCTGACTATTATTGTTTTATGGTTGGCAAACAAATGTGGGAGACATTTTGGCGAAAAAAACCTCAGTTAGATCTTAATGAACTCCGGAAAGAATTAGTCTTACTGTCTTGAAATTTAAAGGAAATGTGAAAAATCTTACCACTTATCTGACTGTTATAATTTTTGGTGACTGGCCGAAAATTGGCAAAAATTTTGGTCAAGAATCAAATAAATTTCTGTAAAATCTTAACGAACTCCGGGAAAATAGCCTCACAGTCTTAAAATTTCAAGTGAAAGTAGCAGGTAATGCTGTGTGCCCTGCCATTACTTTTTTTTGGTGACTGGCGAAAAACTGTCGGAAATATTGGCGAAAAACAGAAAAAATATTAAAATCTAACACACATTACAGAAATGGCCTTACTGTCTTGAAATCTTGGTTAAAGATAGTGGTCATTGGTACTTGCCTGGCGATCACTGTTTCTCGTTATTCGGAAAAAATTGAAGGAAATATTGGCGAAGAACCAGTTCTTAGAAAATCGTTACTGACGCTAGGGACATAATCTTACCCTCTTAAAATATTAAATGAGGGAAGTACAAACTAGTGCTCATTTGCCATTACCTTTTTTTGTGATTCGCTACAAACATTATTTAAACGCAACTAGCTTTAGGTATTTTAGGTATTTGATCTGTTGAAATGTTGATTAAAGGTGACAGGCATTGGTATCCTCCTGGCTATTACGTTTTTTTCCTTGAGTCGCCTAAAATTGGTAGAAATATTAGTTCGAAACCTATTTTTGTGAAAACTTATCTTCTCCTGGAATGCGGTGGTATATATGCCCACCTATGTATGTCCTTTGTTGGCGATTCGAAAAAAATGTCGGAAAAATCTTAGTGTCAGAAAATTTTGAAAAATGGAAACGGAGACTAGTACTACTACCACTCTAGTATTTTTTGTTGGTGGTTCTCCAAATTATAGGAAATGTTGGCGAAAAACTATTTTCTTATTGAAATCTTAAGTGCCACTAGGGGTATATGGCGTTAATCTGTTGAATTTTTGAGTACATGTAGCGAGCATTGGTACCTACGTGGCTACTATATATTCATTTTTGATAATTTTCGTCATGTTTCACCGTTTTTAATCAAAATTTTACAGTTTGATCCAGTTTTATGTCTAGTTTTCACATCAAGTTGTCTTAGGCTATTTGCACATGTGGCTATAAACATAATTTTTTTATCATAAAATTTTAACTTTTAAAAAAACCAGAAAAAAGTAGATAACTTTCGTCATGTTTCACCGAATTTAATCGGTTATCCAGTTTTATTTCTAGGTTTTGCATAAAGTTGTCTTAGGCTATTTGAATATAAGCAGATTTTTTCATCCCAAATTTTTTGGGTGAGAAGAGCACATCATCCAAACATGGCAATTGTTCAGGAACATGCTGAGCATGTTGAATATGTTGTTCAACTTGTTGAACATGCCCAACTTGTTCAACAACATGTTGTTCAACAAGTTCAACATCTTGTTCAACATTTTGTTCAACAGGATGTCGTCGGATATAAAGCTATGTTTAAAGACGTTTTCATCATTTGAAAAGTGTATGTTGAACTTTTGAACCGAAAGGATGTATCAATGCAACATTTGTTTGAAATCTTACAATTGGCCACAAAGTCTTAAAACGCACTTAAAGGATGCTAACACTTTAGAAGGAGAATTGGAGATAGATATGGAAAACCCTGTAAAACCACTTATCACTGAAACTTTAGATGAGTCTTCTATGGAAAGTCAAAGCGCCAACATGACTGAAAAGAATGCACATGCTTTTACAGAATGTGGTGCGTTATACAACAGTGAAGAAGCTTTGTTCAAACATATGGAGCATTGTGGTGAGGGTTATGATGACAGCAGTTCAGACAGTAGTTCAGACAGCAGTTCAGACAGTAAATCAGAACAGACTCTGTTTGGTATGATATGGTCCAAGAAGTCTACTATGAATATGATGCCAATTTTCAAGAAAAGGTTTCAGAATATGAGGAACAAGAGCTTGAAGATGCGCGTGAAATAGCAAGTGATGACTTCCGAATCATTTATAAGCGTCGACTAAAACAACTGTTTATGAGACTATTCAAATATACCCTAGAACAAAACGAACATTATCAAACCATTTTAGAAGACTTTAATTACTTTGTTGATTAAAAACATTATGAGTATTCAAGGGCACTAAAGGCGGCTATAAGATGAAGAGCTGCTAGATGAGGAAGAGGAAGATAAAAGCAGCGACGAAGAAAGTGATATGGACAGTGAACAGAGTGAAACAGATGAAGAAAAATAGACTTATTTGATTAAACTTTATAATAAAGACTTTGCATATCAACAAATGTTGTAATATTTTATTGATTTAATCCTTATATATTTAAGTGTATTTAAGTGCACTAAAACTATTCAATAGAGAAATATAACAATATATGTCCATTGATGTTGCTTCAACTGATATGTGAAATGTGTTCTCAAACGTTCCCGACAATTTGTTGAACAACTTGTTGAACAAAATGTTGAACAACATGTTCAACAACATGTTCAACAACATGTTCAACATGTTGAAAAACATACATGTTGAACTTGTTCACAACATGTTGATCTTGTTGAACAAGTTGAACATGTTGTTCAACATGTTCAACATGTTGTTGAATATGTTGTTAAACATTTTGCTCAACAAGTTGTTCAACAAGTTGTTGAACAGTTGTTGTACAGTAGCTTGCTGATTAACTTGTTAATCAATTCCATGACGTAATCTGTTCCAAAACTAATTTGAACACGTCTTTGAATGGCCTGCTCATTTGAACACGTCTTTGAATGGGCTGCTCATTTTAACACGTCTTTGAATGAGCTGCTCATTCGAACACATGTTTGCATATGCTTGTCATTCGAACACATGTTTGAATAGTGTGCTCTTCTCACCCAAAAAATTGTGATAAAAATTATGCTTATAGTCAGATACGCAAATAGCCTGTGACAACTTTTTGTAAAAACTGGAAATAAAACTGGATCAAACGGTAAAATTTTGACTAAAAACGGTTAAATATGACGACAGTTATCTACTTTTTCTTTTGTTTTTTAGAAGTTAAAATTTTACGATGTAAAAATTATGCTTATAGCCACATATGCAAATAGCCCATGACAACTTGATGTAAAAACTAGACATAAAACTGAATTAAACGGTAAAATGTTGATAAAAATCGGTGAAACATGACGAAAGTAATCTACTTTTTTGGTTTTTAAAAGTTAAAATTTTCAGATATAAAAATTATGCTTACAGCAACACATGAAAATAGCCTAAGACAACTTTATGTAAAAACTAGACATAAAACTGGATCAAACGGTATAATTTTGATTAAAATCGGTGAAACATGACGAAGGTTATTTACTTTTTGGCCTTTTTAAGTTGGAATTTTAAGATGTAAAAATTATGCTGATAGTCACATATACAAATAGCCTGTGACAACTTTATGTAAAAAACTAGACAAAAAACTGAATCAAACGGTAAAATTTTGATGAAAATCGGTGAAACAAGACGAAAGTTATCTACTTTTTAAAATAAAAGTAACTTAAAAATTATGCTTATGGCCACATATGCAATTAGCCTATGATCACTTTATGTAAAAACTAGATATAAAACTGAATCAAAGGGTAAAATTTTCCACTCAAAAAAAAAAAGATTTTCCCCCAGTCTAAAAATAGATGTCCTCACTATGTTTACGGAGCCTATTATGACGTCATATGACGTGATCCAGGGTCCTCACCTAGTATGGTCTAGGTTTGGGTCGCCTAGGGGGGTCTGACGTCACGATGATTTCCTGATGATAGACAGAAAGTCGGTGGGGCTTCATTGCCTTCATTGATTTCATTGGTTTTTCATTTGTCACGTGATTCATGACGTCGCGATAATTGACAGGTGATAGACAGAAAGTGGGCAGGGCTTCATTGCCTTCATTGATTTCATTGGCTTTTCATTGATCACGTGATTCATGACGTCACGTTGATTGACAGGTGATAGACAGAAAGTGGGCGGGCCTTTTTTGCCTTCATTAATTCCATTGGCTTTTCATTGGTCACGTGATTCATGACGTCACGTTGATTGACAGGTGATAGACAGAAAGTGGGCGGGCCTTCATTGCCTTCATTAATTCCATTGGCTTTTCATTGGTCACGTGATTCATGACGTCACGATGGTTGACAGGTGTTTTAAAACTGTCATGACAGTTCTAAAACACCCTATGGCGTCATTATGACGTCACTTCTATTTTTAGAACTGTTATTTCACCCTACTGTTGTAAGGGTATAAGCAATAAAAATTTCTTTAAAGAATCTAAACCAGAGGGGACCTTACTGTCATAAAAATGTAGTCTAATTTTGCTGTTACCTTTTGGTGATTCGCCAATAATTAACAATAAATGTTAACTAAAATCCAATTTTCGCTAAAAATGTATATCCTCCTGGGAATTTATTCAAAAGTCTTAGACAGGGAGCATAATCGCAATGTAAACGGTCACTCGCCCCGGACACTTGCCCCCGGACACCTGCTCCCGCCGTTTCGCAAACGCGGCCAACTGCCCCCTCCCCCCTCCTAGGACAACTGCCCCCCGGTCATCAACCCCCTTCCCCCAATTAAATTACAGCGAGTGCCCTCGGCCTGTGGGCATGGATGGGCTATTTCATTGTATGTTTCAATAATAATATTTGACTGCTGATTCTAAGCCATATACCTCAAACCACCCCCCCCCCTGCCCCCTCCGCCGCTCCCAACCTCCCGTCGCTATCTTAGATGCACTTTTTCATATAAAAGGAGGGGAAAAACTTTCATTTATTTAAAATTCAAAATTGAAAGAGTTTATGACCTTGTTAACTGCTATCGCTTTGAAACTTTTGAGATCTATTCATGTCATTGAAATTGAAACTTCACAGGGTTTTGCAAATCTGTTAGTACAACACATCAAAGGCTTATATCCTGCGTTGACCCTTGGCTCTTGGTCGATGCCACTTTGCTTAATCTCAGTACTGAGCGATGCTCACTTAGAGGATTATCAATATTTCTTATCTGTTCCATAGCTTTCTTTTCACATTCAAAATTTGATGAATCCCAGAAAACCTACCCATTTTAAAATCATTTTCAAGTTCAATTACGTCTAGTTGCAATTGAAATTGCAGTTACGAAGTCCTGTCAAGTTTGAATTTGGACGAGTTGACGCGGCCTCACAAGCTCAACCCAGATTGCGTTTTTAATCACACGCACGAACTCTTTCAAGTTCTTAGATGAGACGACCTCACAAATGTCATTCTGACTGCATTTCTAATAAGATGAATGGGATCGGGGTACGGAAAAAATGGTAACGGAAATAACGGTAAACGAAAAAAAGGTAAACGAAAAAAAGGTAAAGTGCTAAAAACGGAAAAAATGGCAAATCATCTAATCATATAGTAACTATGCTTACTAAACATCAAAGAAAGTCCACTAAGTGTCTGAAATGCTACAAGATGCCAGGCTTTGCGGAGTTAATATAATCTCTTTGTGTACTCTGCTACAGGAGTAGCAGCGCCTTAATACCTCGTGTAGTTAATCCCTAGACTACTCAGGTGTCACCAGAATATTATAAAAGCCAAGCGAAATTAGAAATTATCTCATAAACGATGAGTAGTGTATAAATGGGGGTTCCAGCGCACTTGATGACGTCATACTGTCTGGAAATGACGTCATCATGTCTGGAAGTGACGTCATACTGTCTGGACGTGACGTCATCATGTCTGGACCGGAAGTGCTGTCTAGACCGGAAGTGCTGTCTAGACCGGAAGTGCTGTCTAGACCGGAAGTGCTGTCTAGACCGGAAGTGCTGTCTAGACCGGAAGTGCTGTCTGGAGTGGAAGTGACGTCATCATGTCTGGACCGGAAGTATTGTCTGGACCGGAAGTGACGTCATCATGTCTGGACCGGAAGTCATGATAAGCGTTAGGATAGGCGCGACCATCTGTGACGTCATCATGGCGTCATACTGAGATGATGCTGTCTGGAGCGAAAGTGGTTTGGCCGAGTCAATCAACATAAAGCCAATGAACCCGACCTGTCAATCAGTGTAACCATGGCAACAGACCCTAAAAAGCCACGACCCCCCCCCCCCCTAGGACAGACTATGTACCGACCCCCCCCCCCCCCCCAGGGACATACTATGTACCGACCCCCCCCCCCCCCAGGACAGACTATGTACCGACCCCCCCCCCCCAGGACAGACTATGTACCGACCCCCCCCCCCCCCCCCCCCACAGGAGAGCAAAAATTGTGCTGAATCAGCATGATGAAATCGTCCATTCAGCATGATAAAATCGTATATAAGTGTAGTGACTCGAGGCTCAGACATCGTCAGACACATCATGGACAACACATCAGCTACTAAGAAAGTGACCATACAATGCTACAAGTGCTGCGTGAGGTTGGAATATGAAGGACAGTCACACAACTGCCTGGTGCACCACAACGCACCGCAGCGCTTTTGCTGTAAAACCTGCGGTGGTCTGCTCTGGTACAAGTTTGCGACGACGCTACCTGGGCCAGGACCAATATGTAATGACTGCTGGTGGTGTGGTATGACTCTGAAGCTGAAGAGCTATTGCGACAGCCATCCGTTCAAGTGCGCGGGAAGACCATTTACGATGCAGGAGTACTACAAGTACAAATGCCGCTGCAGGAATCCAACTTGCTGATATACTAAAATATTTCAGGCCCTTTTAAGGGCCATCCTATATTATGAAATGAAGCAAAACATGTGTGTGTGTGTGTGTGTGTGTGTGTGTGTGTGTGTGTGTGTGTGTGTGAGAGAGAGAGAGAATACATTTTATCACATTTCAGGTCTAGTTGGCGGATGAATACCATTTGGCGGATGAATACCATTTGGCAGACCAATTAACTTCACCGTCAGTTAACTTCACCGCTAGATGTCTCTGCTGTATAACAGCTGTACAACTTCACAACTGTAAGTGAGACATTCATATACACAAGTAAAGATCTGCTGAGTCAGCAATTTTAACATTTTGGAAACAAGTTTGAACAAGTTACACACCATATTTTGATTACATGGAAGTAGCATAAAAGCATGAGTGAAACATGTCAACTAGTCAACTAGTGATACATTCTGCTGAGTCAACACACCATTGAAGTGGTATAAAAGGAAGAGTGAAACGTATATTTTACTTCATTTCAGTTCCAGCAGTTGAAGAAGCAACAACGATGGCACCAGTCTACTGTCATGATTGTGATGTGACATTTCCATCTCTGGAAGTGTTCGTGACACACACATGCAAACCAGCTAGGATGAAACGTGCTCATGAAGAGCTTGTTGAGCAGATTGAAGCCAAGAGACGAAAGACCGTACAAGATGGTGTTGACAGACCTGATCCAGTCCTCTGCTGTAAATGCGTCAAGATATTTTCATCTTTGGATGCATTTGAGACACATGCATGTGCTGAGATGGAAAATGTGTCTCATGAAGAACAAAGAAAGAAAGAGACAGGACAAATAGGCAGAGGCAGAAGAGTGAGTCTTGGTGAAAACGCACAGGAAAGACGGTTTGAGCCTGAAGATGGATCAGATTTGCTACTTGAAATGCGACAACAAGAGAACCGAATCAAGAGACATTTGTTAGAAACGTTAAACCGTGGTATGAAATGGTACATTGTGGTACATGCACGCTTCAAGAAAATGACACCAAATGTTGAAGGCGTGATGGTAGAACAAGTGGATAATGCCTTCATCAGTAGTCCAACGTATGCAGCATACAATCCAACAGATATTGAGAAGGACTTGCCAGCAGCCTATAAAGAATTGTTTACCAGGTTTGATGAACATGAGCGACAAGGCTCTGGCTGGGTGTTGGATAACATATTATTCATTGAAGTACATACAGCTACGTCAGCGCCACTGGAAGCGAGCAGTTTTATCCCACTACCGAAGAAAGTAAAGAATACAGGAGGTGTGTTAAACATTCAGAATAAAGACAACAAATGTTTCTTATGGTCTGTATTGGCTCACCTTCACCCTTCAACAAACAGCCCATACCGTGTGAATCAATACAAAGCATTTGAGAACGAATTGAAGGTAGAAGGCATGACATTTCCCACACCGATTACAGACATTCCAAAGTTTGAAAAGGAGAATGATGTGTCCATTAACGTGTTTGGATATGAACATGATGTCGTTGTTCCCATACAACTCAGCCGAAACACCAGCGCCAACAGTGCGAGAGAAATCAACTTGCTTTTGATTAGCAATGACAAGACAAGGCATTATTGCCTCATCAAGAATTTCAGCAGACTGATGGCTTATCGATCAAAGCATAAGGCTGCAGCATTTTATTGTTTCAACTGTCTTCACGGGTTTATACGACAAGATCTGTTAGACAAGCATCGTGAAGTGTGTGGCAAGCACGGAGCACAACGTTTATCATTCCCCAAGGAACCTTTTATCAAGTTCAAGAATGTAGCCAAACAACAGCGAGCGCCGTTTGTCATTTATGCAGACTTTGAATGCTTCACGAAAAAGCATGAAGGAGACAAGTATCAACATCATCGTCCAAACAGCTTTGCCTATGTGGTTGTCAGCCAGTATGAGACACGTGCGCCAGTCCTGTATCGAGGCGATAATGCTGTGAAAGTCTTTTTAGACCATATGGTGAATGAGCGTGATCGTATTGTGCATGGTCTACAGCAGAAAAAGAAAATGGTCATGACTCATGAAGATGAAGAGCATTATAAGAACGCCACAGATTGTTACATTTGTCATGAGCCTCTAGGAGCAGATCGTGTGAGAGATCATGATCATATCAATGGCAAATACCGCGGAGCTGCACATAATGAATGCAATTTACAATTTCGATTTCGAAAGGATCAGCAGGATGTTGAAGATTCTTTCATCATTCCTGTGTTTTTCCACAATTTACGAGGCTATGACAGCCATTTGATCATGGAAGAAATTGGAAAGTTCAAAAACGAAAGGATTACAGTCATTCCCAACACCGTTGAGAAATATATTGCATTCACCATGAGCAATCTGAAATTTACAGACAGCTTTCAGTTCATGAGTACTTCTCTACAGAAGTTGGTCTCCAACCTGGCAGCAGAAGGGAAAGACAACTTTTATCACATGACGTCACACATTCACGATAGTGACCAACAAGAGTTACTGTTGAGAAAGGGAGTGTACCCTTATGATTACGTGGATGAGCCATCCAAGTTTGCTGAAACACAACTGCCGTCCAAGGACAAGTTTTACAGTCTACTCAGTGAAGAAGACATTAGCGATGAGGATTATGCGCATGCGCAGAAGGTGTGGGAGACATTCCACTGTACTACATTTGGCGAATACCATGACTTGTACCTGAAATCAGATGTGTTGCTGCTGGCTGACGTGTTTGAAAACTTTCGTCACGTATGTCTCAACACATATGAATTAGATCCTGCTCACTACTATACAGCGCCAGGACTGTCGTGGGATGCCATGTTGAAAGCGACAAAGGTGAAATTGGAATTGATCAACGACATTGACATGTACCAAATGGTTGAACAAGGTTTACGTGGAGGAATATCTGTCATCACACACAAGTATGCGAAAGCAAATAACCCCTACGTACCAGATTACGATCCCACGAAACCAACCAACTACTTGACTTACCTGGATGCAAACAACTTGTATGGCTGGGCTATGTCGCAAAGCATGCCGGAAAGTGGATTTATGTGGGTGAGCGAGCCAGAATCCATTGACTTTATGGATGTGGATGAAGATGACGAGATTGGATACATTTTAGAAGTGGATTTGGAATACCCATATTCAATCCATGATCATCATAATCACTATCCAGTGGCTCCAGAACGGAAATGTGTGAAAGTGGGAGAATTGTCAAAACATAGTCAGAAGCTACGGAAAGATCTAAACATGAAAGGCAAACCTAGTGAAAAGCTCATTCCCAACCTGTGTGACAAGAAGAAATATGTGCTTCATTATAGAAATTTACAGCAATATGTCTCACTGGGATTGAAAGTCACGAAGGTGCACCGTGCCATCATGTTTGCACAGAGCAAATGGTTGGCAAAATACATCTCCTTGAACACGGAAAAGAGAAAGTTGGCCAAGAACCCGTTTGAGAAAGACTTTTTCAAACTGATGAACAACTCTGTGTTTGGCAAAACCATGGAAAATGTAAGAAAGCGCATGAATGTGGAACTTGTTCACCAGGAAAAGCGGTTCAAGAAACTTGTAGCCAAACCTTCCTTCCACAAATTTAGAATTTTCAACGAAGATTTAACCGCGGTACATTTGCGCAAAGTGGATCTGCTTCTGGATAAACCCATTCAAGTTGGGTTCACCATTCTCGACCTCAGCAAAGTGCTCATGTTCCACTTTCATTACAACTACATCATGACCAAGTATCCCAACGCCAAACTCTTGTTCAGCGACACCGACAGTCTATGTTATGACATAGAAACGGAAGATATATACAAAGACATGCAGGAAGATGCTGACTTGTTCGACACAAGTGACTATCCGCCAGATCATTTCCTACATTCCAACGTGAACAAGAAAGTGCTTGGGAAAATGAAAGATGAGACGGCGGGCATTCCCATTGAAGAGTTTGTTGGACTTCGGCCGAAAATGTATAGTATGATGTATGGTGGGAAAGAAAAACGTACGGCCAAAGGCATCACTCGCGCGTGTCAAAGACGGATGAAACATCAGCAGTATAGAGACAGTTTGTTCAACCAAACGCAAACGATGACTACAGGACACATCATTCGAAGTCATGACCACCAGATCTTCTCGGAGAAGTTGAGGAAAGTGGCTCTCTCTCCCTTTGATGACAAGCGATATGTGATGAGTGATGGCTATTCCACTTTGGCGCATGGGCATTACAGTATATAAGGGGGAGACACTTCAACTTGAGAGTTAGTTGTGGTGTGAACACTGAAGCGTCAACATGAAAAGATCTGCACCAACGGATATGGATACTCTAGCAGATACGGTGAAAGACATGAAAGTGAAACATCCTGATACTACCATTAAGAAATTAAAAGTGGAGACGACGGTACCAACACCACAGTCGTGGGATGGAATGCTTTCTCTAGGCAATGGAAAGTATATCAAGATTATGAAACAAAGTAATGAAGGTGTGGTAAACATTCGCAAATACCTCAGAGATGAGGGGACTGGAAAAAACCGTCCAACGAAAAAGGGAATTTTGCTGACAATACCTGAATGGAAAATGCTGAAGAAGCAGGTGAAAGAAGTGGATAAAAGGCTTCGCAGACAAGACGACAAGTCATAACAAGGTAACAATCATGAATGCACTCATGCTGAACGGTGGTGTTTACCTTACTGTCAATGAGAGGAATGAAGTGATACTAGATTCTAAGACAAGTTATCATCGGTTTAAACCTGAAGTGTGGAAAGACTTTAAAAACATACCACTTGAAGCTGGGTTTAAACGCAGACTTGAAAATAAAGTGGAAGTGACAGTGGCTGAATATGATTCTAACATACGTGTAGAAATCTGTAGAAATCTTTTACAGGATTATCCAGAGGATTATAAGGGAGTTGTACCAGATACACCATATACAGATTTGATCATCTTTGATATCAAGAACTGGCGCGCAGTCTTACGATTCCTAGAAGTGATACAACATCCACTCTTCGCCATCTTGCGAGCATAAAAAAACGTCTTTGCAGACAAGGAGACAGCTCATAGTTCATCTGACTGTTGAACGAGATGGAAGACTTTTTAACGGAATATAAACCAATTACGCATGGGTTCTCATATCTGAGAAACGAATATGATGACATTGTGCTAAGACATTTTGGACAGTATCTCGTCCTATCACTTGATGACCAATCCGTGTTGAAAGACCATCTAGAGAAGTTCAGGATACCTGGCTTTCTCCTAGCAGTCTCAAATGAATTAGAAGTGCGTGTGACTGAGAACTGCTTAGACGTGTTTATACAATTTCGCCAATATGACGAGCTTACAGAAAACTATGACTACATCACCCTCAACACAGTGGAATGGTACGCTCTGTTACAAGCATTGGATTGGAAAGAACCTAACGCTTGAATTCAAAGAAACAGAAATATGGCTTACACGAGGCACCAAATCCATTGAGCTGACACAACCTATGCGTGTGATGGACATTGACTTAGAAGAAGAAGAAGGATATGAACTGAAACTGTCTGAACATGTAACTGTGAAAGTGATAAAGTTTGGTGATGTGTGTTATGTGAGCTTTCATAGCATTTACAAACATGGATGTAATGTCTATGATACCTATATCAATTTAGATTCTAATGAATGGTATTCATTGATGAATGTATTGAAAAATGAATGTGTTTGTAAATAGTGTAAATAGACTTTGTAGTTAAGAGTTTGTAGTAAAGAATTTTGTAAATAGTGTAAATAGTGTAAATAAAAGTTTGTAAATAGTGTAAATAGAATTTGTAGTTAAGAATTTGTAAATAGTGTAAATAGCGTTTGTAGTTAAGAGTTTGTAAATAGTGTTTGTAAACTTTGTAAATAGTGTTTGTAAACTTTGTAAATAGTGTTTGTAGTTAAGAATTTGTAAATAGAACACAATAAACAAGACAGTTGTTTGAAACTTGATTTGTTTTATTTAACAACAACAACAACTTAACTAATATAACAACAACAACAACTTAACTAATATAACAACAACAACTTAACTAATATAACAACAACAACATTAATAAAACAATGGTTTATAATGTCTATATACAAAATCCTTTACAATAAAATCACCATCCTTTCTTTTTAATATATTCACAATATCAAACATACTCTGACCTCGAGCTCTATGCAATATATAATAGACACAATAAAAACCACATGACGATGATATTGGCGTTTGTAATGAGATAGAATTATACATATAGTCATTTCTTAAAAACATGTCTAAACGATCATCGAGAGGGAACAGTCCATAAGAGTCAAAATATTCCACAGGGTCTTTATCATAATACACTGCCACCCAATGTTCTCCTGGTTCATCTTGATCGTCTGTGTTGATCACATAGGCGCCGCGTTGTAAAGACGGTAACTGATCCATGGCAAACACGCCTTGAAACAAGTCTTTGGTCATGACATCATGACTCAATATGGCATCAATCTGCTTCGTGTTCATGACTGGTAGTCGAATTGGATGCTGCGATTGGCACTGATCTCAATAATGTTGTCAAATTCAGCATAGACAATGACATTGATGGTAGGTTGCAAAGCCCTAGCAAAGTTCATTTCTAGCCGCAAATTCCCATGCTTGATCAGGGGGAAATGATCATCACCATCATAATCCGGTGTTAAGTCAAACGAAAATAAAGCATAACCTCTAGGCCAATCTTCCCGTTTTATAATGGAACTTTTCTCACCATTCAACCGATCAAACGATTTGTAAAGCGTTTCAAAAGCGTTCAGGTATTTGTTCTGTGTAATGTCAAGCTTGAGAGGTTTGGATAGAACTGGTTCACCATCCGTGTACAGTTGCATATAGTCCAGATTAAAATGATCAAAATTGTATGGATTCCTCAATACTGATCCACCAAAAGCTTCATTATGAACCAGACCAATGACAATACGATTTGGTAATTGACCCAAAAAGATGTTATCTTTCACAAAAGACTGAAATCCTGCTGGAATGGCCAAGACTTTACATTCTTTTCTAGTGATGATGATCTTGGCAGGACTTTTCATCAATGCATCTGCATGTCCTAACTGAATACCTGGACTCACCCTCACTTTGCGAATGGTTAAAAATGCCTCTTTCACTTCTACCTTATAGGTATTATTTACAGCCATCAATACATAGTCATCTTTTTGTCTATGGAAACGCAATTTCAAACTGATGCCATTCGGAAGATAACGATCCTGCTCAAACAAATCTATCCTTAAACCACCTGTCAGCATAACATCACGGCTAAGACGTGTATGCAAATAACGATTATGTAAACCATTGTTTCCTTGCTCAGCCAAGTCGCCACCCTCAACATTGACATGAAATCCTGGTACATATTGTTCATGATTAGGTCTTTTCACCTCATGACTATTCATCGACCCAGCAGTATCCTTGTACATGAGACGCATAGAGCGCTCAGAATGCAGACTTTCTTCCGAATCATGGATGAGATGAGAGATAATGCTGGTATAACCATGAGTATTGTTGCTATGCGAAACCAAACGATCATTCAGAAACAATTCAATATTAGACCATAGCCCATTAAACACATCATTGATGCAAGAGACATTATCATCTGCGCCACACGCTGTTCCATCGGCCTTTAGAATGCGACATACAATATGAAGTTTGCTGTTCTTTAAATCCAGATATTCTTCTGTACTCGCAGGAATGTAGAATTCTATTGGAGCGCCTTCTCTAATGCTTGTAAGTGGTTGATAGTCAACATTATAACTTTTCTCTACAGCAGTTTGCGTTGGTGGTACGTGAAACCATTCCAATGGAGAAAGACTACATTCACACGAATGATTATGAATGAGAGACATGATTTCAAAAGATATCTTTGCGATATTTTGATGTTATCCGTCTGGCTGTTTTTCGTCTTCTGGCACGTTTCGTTGGTTGCATACGCTTTTGTTCACCAAACACACGTTCTGCTACTCGACCCGTCACATCTTTCGCGACATTCTTTGCAGCCTTCTTAAGATGTGGCGCAACGATCTTAGCCCCAGCCTTAAGTAGTGGAATAGCTTTGCGAGCCAATGATCCCAGTATGGAACCAATACCATCGCCATATTGGATTCGCGCTCCTTTGAATCCTGGTAATTCCCCGCCCACTTGACGAAGAAAATGGTTGCGATATGCAGACGGATCGTGTGTATAAGCTTTCATATTGCTTTTGGTCGAAAATGAAGTTTACAGATCACCTTTCCAGTTTGAAATGGAACAGTATGGCCTGTGTCGTCCTTTATATTCATTTCTATCACGTCAAATTTGGACGTGTTTACAGGAACATAATGAGGTTCGCCGTACGTTTTCATGATAATATCACCATCATGGCCTTGTATCCCAACAGAACGTAGTAACGGCACATAATAATCCCCAACAACTTGTGGTTCACAAATGCTACAATACACATACAGTGTATAAAATCCCTGTTTCACATCCGCTTTATGTTCAGCTGCACACGCTTCAGTATACCATTGCTCTGGGATAAATCCTAAAATCTCAGCCAATCCAGTGGAAAAGGACACTTCAAGACCATCATCGAGAAATAGAAACACACGTCGTCTAATTTTATCATACTTTAACCGAATAGGTTGTTTCGGGTCATCGGGGTTAGCCGCTTCTTCATTGACTGCCTCACATAGCTCTTGTATGGTTCTATAGTACCCATAAGGAATATTAACATGCCAAATGCCAAATGTATCTATTTGTCGATACCCAATAGAATAGTTCATGCCCTGTCTCATCGTTGTCCATGTATGTGGATATTGAATTTCAGCTAAAGCCACTTCATATTTTCCATTCAGATAGATGGTTCGAGGCATACGAATTTGATAATTCGAAGCCTTGTTGTTGGGATAATAGGTCATACTCGCATTGCTAGGCAAAGTGATGTAAAAGCTTGTCGACTCCATGATGCTAACTAAATGGTATAGCTGCGTTGACGTTGTCTATATACTTCACGATAGCGCGCGCCATTCGAAAAAGTATGCCAAATCTCATCCTCATTCACATGGTCTTTTATTTCTCCTTCACAACACGCGCTTGTACATCTTATTTTCACAGGAATAGTTGGTTTATCTTCTTGGCAACAACAACATAGCTCTTTCAGCCATGTTAAAAATTTTCCCATCCTTCAGGAAACTGTCTTTGTTGACGTTGTTTCATTTCTGTTGTAATGTCGTCACGAGTGGTCTTTTTACTAAACATTGTTTTTGGAATATTCGCATCTACAATTTCCTGGATAAACGGATGCCAGCCATGTGGTGGTATGGCTCGTTCTTTTCTTCTTGTCGCCACCAATGCTTCTTTCATCAAATCAACCATGTTGGAATTTGCTATAATATCGCCCGTTTTCAACACAAGTTCATTCTTCTCTGTCCATTTTACACCATGTTTCTTCAGTTCGGCTAAAAGTTGTAGTACTTTTCCATGATAGATAGGTTGAAAATGACTTAACACTAGCTTTTCTGGCTTTTCAGGTGGTGATGATGATGATGAGGGCTTTTGCTGTCTAGACTGACTTGTTCGTAAATGACGACCAAGAAGTTGAGACATTTCAATAACCTTTTCACGCGTTCGCTTCCCACGTAAAAGTTTATTCACTTTCGTTTTGATTTCACCATCATGTTTCTTTTCTAATAACAGTTTGTATTCATATTCAGGAATGAGGACCATTTTCATCGTATGTTTCATTTTAGCAGCAGTTTGGCTAACAAGGGCAATGCCAATCTAGCAATAACTCCAATGAATCCTCCTTTCTGATTAATCAACTTCTTTTTTCGTCGAAGGGATATCTTCTTATCTGCTAGAGTACGTAGCGTATGACGTTCACGTTTAAATTCCTTAAACCGTTTTGAGCTTAAGGGTAAATGTCCTTGCAATATATTCAAACAAATTTCAAACAAGCTTGTTAATTCCTCCTTTGTAGCTTGCTGTAGCAAGGATTTACGTCGTTTAGGCCCACTGCGTGCAAGCAAGTGAAGAAACGGCTGGTTCGCTCGAATACGTTTAGACATCTTGACTGCGAATGGTCAAATGACTTGGTTCTTGTTCATACACTGCTTTATCAATATATACATAATGTGTATCTTTTGGTAAAATGCCTGTACGAATACGTAGTTGATCATTTGTCTTTGGTTTTAAATCAATGAATAAATAACCATGAGGTTTGCTAGTAGCATCTTGATAGGCTTCTATGAGAAATTGAGATCTTCCAGGATACATTTGCCGCGCCAATGTACTAATTTGTTGACTGTCTCTCGGATTTTTAAACAGAATGATATAATGTGTATTCAAACTAATATTTCGCATCTCTTTCCCATGATGAAATAAATTATGTACAATAAAGATAATGCTTAGATTTTGATGACTGCTGCCAACACTAAAGAGACGTGTCATACGCTCATCACTATGACATTTCGTCATTAAGTCATCAATGATAAGTAAGTTTGGTTTCTTCGGGTTAAAACGCTCTTCAATGTCATCTGGAATGCCTTGGTAAAATTCCACACCTTTCATTCCCTTGTACAAAGGCTGATCTGCTGCATAGAGCCATAAAATGCTTTTTGGAGAGGGTTTAATCAACTTTTGTTCTAGAATTTCCTTCACCAGAGACGTTTTGCCACTGCCTGTAGGTCCAGAGACTAAACATGTAAATGGATGCTTCATTGTTGAATGTCTGTTTCTTTCACCCAACTGTTAAACTTGTTTGGCCAACCTAACCACTTGACAAATAATTCTTTCACACCTCGTCTTTTACGTGTTTTCAAGACTTTTTCAATTCTATAAATAGATTCAATATCTTTGGTCACTTTCTGCAGTTCTTCTTCATAGAAATGCCCATCAATATCTTCGTCTAAAAAGTCTTTCACACGATATAAATGTATTCCTTGCTTCTTACAACGATGTGTGACAATGAAGACTTCTTGCGTCCATTTGATGTGATAATCGCGTTGAAACACATATTTAATGTGAGAAATGCGAACATGATCACCAATGTTAAATTTGTACTTCTTCTTCTTCGGTTTCAATTTCAGTTTGTCAACATACATATACTTCCACACTTTTGATTCATTGTCTTTACGAATCTCGGCTGGAGCATATTTATTAGGAAGAGAACCATGAGGTCTATGGTTGTAATTGTACACCAAGTCTGGAAGAATGTCTAAGTAACGGTAAGTTTGATTATGTAGAAAATACCGATACATCATTCCCTTTAGAGTACGAATGACTCTTTCAGCAAAGTTGGCTTTGGTTTCATTCTTTGTGGTATAAGCATGAATGCCTTCTTTCTTCAAAAATGCTTTTACCCATCTGTTTTTAAATTCTGTTCCTTTATCAGACCTTAGAGTTCGCGGTCTTCGTCGTGTGTCATGAAAAATCTTTTGGAAAGCTTGTATGACGCTGGTATGTGATTTATTAGGTATTGGCTGTACCCAGACATATTTGGAAAACACATCAATGACAATGAGTAAAAAGCGTATGTCATCATTATAGGGAGCTATGTTTCCCATATCAGCCAAATCAATATCCCACATATCATCAATACCACGTGTAATCACACGTTGTCTTTTGAACCTGTATTTGACAGGTTGGAGTAAACTAAAAGCATCTTGATCCTGTAGCCATTTCTTCACTTGTGAATGTGTGACTGGTTGATTATGTTTTCGTAAGATGTGATACAGTTTGTAAGGACCAGCAAATGCTCCAGGCTGTCCAGGTTTGAAGTAAATATTGGTCAAGTAGTCTTTCCACGTCGACATGGTCACACCGAATGAAAACCACCTTCTCAACAGAACAGCTTTTATTTTATAACTCAACCAACATCACTTAACTAACATAGTAACTTAACTAATATGTATTTATAACTAACATGTATTTATAACTAACATATATTTACAAATCAAGTATAGATACAATGGTATGAATCACTGGAGACCATTGGTCTTCAATGAACACTAACCAATGACTGAGTTCATCCAATGTAATAGCATCTACACCATATTTCTCACAACGTTGATTTGCATTCTCTAACACTTTATCTAAATGCATGTAATATTTAGCTTCATTCCAATATGTATAAACAGATGCAAAATGACAAGTATGTTCTTGACACTCTTCATGTTGACAAGCAGGACAGACTAAATAGGCAAACTTTTTTACAGCTGATAACATTTCTTCACAATAAGCTTTTTGTACAATATATTGTCTCAGTGTCATGTCCGCCATTGTGCAGTCTTGTGAGTCTTGCAGCACAAGTTAAACATACTTCAAATTTACATGTTCACACGTCTGCACACCATGACGGTTGGCAAGCAAATGAAAAAGTCTCTAACCCTCACACAACATTTCTAACAACTTTCCCATAATATTCTGACCAGGATATCCAGATGACACTTGTTTCACACCAGCTCCCCACCAATGATCATACGTTGCTTCAACTAAAGTTTTGTCTTTACATTCTTTCAACTTGTTGCGAAACAATACACACTGATCCAGTTTGACTTGTAAAACATCTTGCATTTTGCTTCTCTTCACTGTATGCCATAAAGGACATGGTTTTATCCCTTTAGCAATACGTTTCGCTTCATATCCATTTCTGGATGACACAATGGCTGAAGCAATATCTGGACGGTGATGAAACACTGCTTTCTCATATTGATACAAAGCTTCACTTGAGTTGAACACATGTCCATACTTTTCAAGTCGTGTTGGAAACATATTTGAAAGAACGTCCTTATGACCGCTGAATAGTACAAGATTCTCCATGTTGACTTTGCTTCTTTATTCTGACATGTCGGTTTCTTCCTGTAATAAAATATCTTTTAATATATTTGCTGCCTCTTCTATCATATTCTTTCTTTGTTTACGTTGAAACCACTCACATAAAACTAAATTTGCTAGTAAGAAAAACATGGTTATGTCTTTGAGAAACAATTCACTATGTTGTCATAAACATGATTAAAAAAGGTTCTCTTACCTGATAAAGCTGCTCGGTTTCCTCTTCTTCTTTACAACAATCTCTCAAATGATCAACCACGGTGAAATATACTTCCACATCAGTGCGAGCAGAATAAAGTGCAGCATCAAAGTCAAAGTCAGGATCTTCTTCTATTCCAGTTTTATGACATTCTCCAAGAAATCTTGAATGCAGTTCAATCACATCAAGACTATGATGTACAACATCCCAAAAAGCATCCAAATGATAAAGTTGATAGTCTGGAGTGCCACAGCAAGCAAGTTTAGCAATCATCAAGTCAATATAAGCATTTTTAAAACATGCGTCCATCTTGTTTCAGTGTCTTGTGGGGCTTTTACTTTGCTTCACTGACTTTAAGTACTCCACACTTGTCGCAGAAGTTGCTTGGTTCACACAACTTGCAATTATACTTGTGGCAGTGGCAATGATAATCCTCCACATATCCACAAGCACCGCAATAGTCACAGGTAAGTCCAAGTTGATTTTGTACGTTCATGTTCTCCAACTGAACTTCAGCCAGCCTTTTCTTGGATAGCTTTGACACCTTCATCCGACCATCCTTTTGCAGCTTGATGATCGTTTTCTTGTCATGACATTCCTCACATGGTGATAGGGCTGAGTTGATGTTGTCCATCTCCTGAAGCAGTGTCTCCCATTCACCATCATTCATGTTGATGTGATGTGTGTATTCTTTCCCTTCAAACCGTGACGTGCGCACAAAACTCACATAGCGCATATCCAAGTATGAAATGACTTCAAGCCACTTCGTTTGCGTTAAGTACAGTTTGAAGCCAATGTCGCGTAAATTTTTCAAGCTTTGGCATACAATCTTCCACAAAGATGGTGAATAAGCACACCATCTCTCTCCACGTGTGATGCGTAGAAATGGCCCATATTCTCCATGCTCCACAGTAATGGTTAAGTTAGCACTAATTTTAAAGCTGCTGCTGCGCTGCGTTGCGTTGCTTGTCTTGTTCTCCATGGCTGCTACAATGTACTGATGATGCACTCCCTCCAACTGTCTGCTGAGAAATGACTTCACTCTGCTGAGTTCACTCCCTTTTATACCCAACTATCTGCTGAGTCAGCAAAGAACTTGCAAAGTTTTGAATTCACTTCAACTCGTCCATGGTTGAATCGGACAAGCTCTGATACATTATTTGGAACATCATCATCATAATGTAAAATGATTCTTGCAGCTACAACTAACATGAGCTCAACTGCCCAAATTGTATTCACGTTGATAAACGCTGAATCAATGTCATAAGTTAACGGTAAATGTAGATCTTCACATTCACGTAGAAACGAGCGGACGAAACGATCTCTTGGAATGGTCTTTCCAACAGCTTCCCAATGCTGATGTAAGTTCTTCACTTGCAGCATCCAATCCGATTCAAAAGCAGGAAGCTTTGAAAACACATAGTCAGCATAATTCACTTTGAAGACGTCATCCATGGTCTCTACACATCTGTGAAAAAGTAAGGCCGACATTGTCAAGTCTTTTCTCGTCACACAATATCCACTTGTTGACTTGTTGACAGAATGTATTACTAGTTGACTAGTTGACATGTTTCACTCATGCTTTTATACTACTTCCATGTAATCAAAATATGGTGTGTAACTTTGTTAAAAAATTGCTGACTCAGCAGAATTTTACTTGTGTATATGAATGTCTCACTTACAGTTGTACAGCTGTTATACAGCAGAGACATCTAGCGGTGAAGTTAACTGACGGTGAAGTTAAATGGTCTGCCAAAATGGTATTCATCCGCGAAGAAGCACTGTAATGGCGGTAAAAATGCATACAGCCAGCTGTGCAAATAGCCTATGACTACTTTATAACAAAACTTTACATAAAACTGAATCAAATGGTGAAATTTTCATATAAATCGACCAAGTATAACGAAAGGTATTGTTTTACAAAGTTTCAATTAAGCAAATAACCAAAGTTTGTTTACAAAGTTTGTTTACAAAGTTCACTTTTTATTTATAAAGTTTCAATAAACACTTACCGAAATAGTTGTCACTGGATGCCATCCCTTGATCTGATGTGATCCAATTGTAGTTCTACAAATTGTACTTCCTTGCTCCACTCACCGAAATGACTGTCACTGCTGTATGCTCATCCCTTATATACCCCTCTGATGGAACTGAAGCTGACTTGACAGAATGTTGCTCGCCTAGGGGGGGGGGGGGGGGGTCGAAAAAATGAAAAATGTTCAGAATCGTCTGAAACGGATAAATATGCAAAAATCACAATTTCGAGGGGGGGGGGGGGTCGAAAAAATGAAAAATGTTCAGAATCGTCTGAAACGGATAAATATGCAAAAATCACAATTTCGAGGGGGGGGGGGGGGGGTCGAAAATATGAAAAATGTTCAGAATCGTCTGAAACGGATAAATATGCAAAAATCACAATTTCGAGGGGGGGGGGGTCGAAAAAATGAAAAATGTTCAGAATCGTCTGAAACGGATAAATATGCAAAAATCACAATTTCGAGGGGGGGGGGGGGGTCGAAAAAATGAAAAATGTTCAGAATCGTCTGAAACGGATAAATATGCAAAAATCACAATTTCGAGGGGGGGGGGGGGTCGAAAAAATGAAAAATATTCATAATCGTCTGAAACGGATAAATATGCAAAAATCACAATTTCGAGGGGGGGGGGGGGTCGAAAAAATGAAAAATGTTCAGAATCGTCTGAAACGGATAAATATGCAAAAATCACAATTTCGAGGGGGGGGGGGGGGGGTCGGTACATAGTCTGTCCTAGGGGGGGGGGGGGTCGTGGCTTTTTAGGGTCTGTTGCCATGGTTACACTGATTGACAGGTCGGGTTCATTGGCTTTATGTTGATTGACTCGGCCAAACCACTTTCGCTCCAGACAGCATCATCTCAGTATGACGCCATGATGACGTCACAGATGGTCGCGCCTATCCTAACGCTTATCATGACTTCCGGTCCAGACATGATGACGTCACTTCCGGTCCAGACAATACTTCCGGTCCAGACATGATGACGTCACTTCCACTCCAGACAGCACTTCCGGTCTAGACAGCACTTCCGGTCTAGACAGCACTTCCGGTCTAGACAGCACTTCCGGTCTAGACAGCACTTCCGGTCTAGACAGCACTTCCGGTCCAGACATGATGACGTCACGTCCAGACAGTATGACGTCACTTCCAGACATGATGACGTCATTTCCAGACAGTATGACGTCATCAAGTGCGCTGGAACCCCCATTTATACACTACTACGATGGAAATCGTCACTAACAACAAAGAGGACAAAGGCTTTGCCTTGATGGTTACATGTATACCAAGCATGTGACTAAAGCTGAGCACATTCGCTGGAGATGCGTCAAGCGAACCCTTGACTGCCGCGGTGCACTTTAAACTACAGTAAACCTGGATGGGCCACTTTTGGTTATGAATCACAATCATGACCCAAGTGACCGTTCTGTGACCGCAGTAAAATGTCGTGCTGAAATGAAGAGACAAGTCAAGCAAAGCCCGCGCAGATACTGACCCAGGCAGCAGGCAGAACTAAACTTGGAAGAGAGGACTGCCGTTCCAGACAACATTCGCGGTATCGTCATTGAGAACGAGTCAGCGCCACATTACTTTTCAATGCCCATGGTGAACCACCGCGCAAGCGCGTAAAGCGCGCTTACTCGCAACTGCAAGGCAGGCTGTACAGACTTTGTGTGGAGCGTAAGGAGGGCATCAAAAGACTTCAGCTGCACCAAAAAGGAGTAGGCTACAACATTCGTTGGAAGCCTAACTCCAACCGTTGAACTGTTTAATGATGATTGAGTGTGATTCAGTTTGCTTCGGTATCTTGTTAGCTTTATATGTTCAATAAAGCTTTGAATTTCAATGCCTTTTTTATTGTTACCATTTTTTCCGTTTTGCGCACTTTACCTTTTTTCCGTTTACCATTTTTTCCGTTTACCGTTATTTCTGTGAAAATTTTTTCCGTTACCATTTTTTCCTAGACCCAATGGGATCAATAAGCCCTGTCAAGTTTACATGAAAAAGCCAACCTTAATCGCTGGGGGCCGGCGAGCAGATGACCGGGGGGCAGTTGTCCTAGGGGGACAGTTGACCGGGTGGACAAAATGGGGAAGGGAAGGGGCAGATGTGTGTGTGGGGGGGGGGGGGGGGCAAGTGACCGGCATTCGCCAAGGGTGCCTAAGTGCACAGGGCGTTACTCCTTAATCGTTACTCCTTAAGCATCTGAAACAGCAGTTCGCGTTGACTTTTAAATTCCATTTAACTCCTGAAGGCAACGCGAATTCTGGCAAAACCTTCGGCCTACTTCTGCCTCGTCTTTTGACATTTATAGTGGTTGTTGGGGGTGGGGGGTGGATGGGCGTACTGGTGTAGGTGCAGCTGAAACACTTCCCAATAACATTTGTTGGAGAGGGAACCTCTAACCAAGGATGGTCGACGGTTTTCTCGCCTCTACCCATCCCTATAAGTATACTGTATGAAAATCCACACTAAATGCCGAACCAAAACTAGAAAACGTCATACATAATTCTACATAAGTATGTAAGCACTAGCACTATAAAGCCAAGATATATCAATTAATGGTCGTTCAAATTCAACCAGGCCCAAGCTGAAAAATAAATATTGCCTGTTCACGGCAGAGTACATCGGAATGAACATCATTACTGGGAGTTTCCGAAAAGAAGATCCCCCCATATAAAAGCCCCGGGGCTCTTATTAGGAAACTGTTTCCCAATAGAAGCCCCAGGGCTGCCATTTGGAGTTGGCATAAAGACCTGAAAAATCGTTTCCTAATAAAAGCCCCCTCCTTCCCTGCAAGTCCTTTTAGAACTCGTGTTTACTTGCATGCAGACACGGTGCACGTAATCCTTAGCTATGAGGCAGCCTCTAGACATGTTCTGCGTCGTTGCTTCATCCTGTGCTTTGCACAAGGCGAACAGACACCCCCTACCCTCTGCTACGTTTACTCCGGAGTATTACTGGAAATATAACGGGCCAAGTACCAAAACGGGCGGTGTGATGTTGCCCCTCCTTCCCTGTAAGTCTTTTTAGAACTCGTATTTACTCGCAATGCAGACACGGTGCACTTAATCCTTTGATGTGTGGCAAACCCCTAGACACGTTCTGCGTCGTTGCTTACTCCTGTGCTTCGCACAAGGCAACCCCCCCCCCCCCACCATTTTACCAAACTTTTTACCTACGGTTGTTTTTGTGTGTTTTGTTATTTTTTGCGGATATCCCCAACTACAACAGGTAGTGCTTTAATAAGAGATTGATGGTAAATTTTTTCCAATAAAAACTTATCGACAACCCCCCCCCCTCCCCCCCCCCCCTCCCCCCGTCATCTAAAAAATAGAAGCTCCGGGGCTCTAATTAGGAAACTGTTTCCTGATAGATAGGGCTTCTATTTGGTTTCTAAATGAGCGTCTGAAATGAGGCAGTTTCTGAATACAAGCCCTGTGCTTTTTTCGGAAACCCCCGGTACGTCACTTTAGAGTGCCAGGATACACTGACATCAAAATTTAAGCATAAAAATTACAGCAATCACCAAAGACGGGCTAAAAGGGGGCCCTTGGAAGAATTCACCTTCTATTTCAAACCTATATATGATAGGAAAAAGTTTAAAAGGAAAATTTAAAAGAAAATGTTAACGGTGTTAATGAAGTTCGACTGGTTGAAAGAATGCTACTATTTTATTACTGATGAATTTTAAATTGCGAAATATATCAACGTCCAGTTTTGGATGATTATTAAGTCGAAACAACATTTACCTTCTGACGTTGTATAGACTTCGGTTAACTATTATTCTTGAATCGCCATCCTGACAGCCATAGTCACAATGTTTTCGGCTACCGAGTCATGCCTAATATATATAAGTCGATTTCCAGGAATATTTCTCAAACGTAGGTTGGGAAAAGAACTCGCATGGTCTTGAAATCATTGTATTTAACGTCCTCGTTTTGGTCCTTTTCCGGTGAGCCATAACTCAAGGAGATGGCTTTTTTGTGACGTTTATACAATGTCGATTTTTCAACTTTGCCCTGTTTCTATATTCCTACGTAGATTCAACGTTACACCAACACGTTGATAAGACGTTGAATAAAGGTTTCTTTAAATTGTGACCAAAAGCAAAGTTTAAGCAACGTTGATTTCCCAACGTCTGTTCTACATTGTTTTGAAAACGTTGGTTAGACATTGTTTTTGGTCGCGACCAATCACAATCCAGATTTAATGTTATGATTCCGTCGGGTCGACGTCACAACCTCAAATTGACGTTGCATCGACCTTAGAATGTTTACCGGGACACGTCGTTTTTTGTGATTACATCTGAGTCTAATGCCGCTGCAAAATGTATTGATTATTTTCTCTGTCAAAAACAATCCTCTATGACTTACTTTTACTGTAATTTTATAGATTATAATCTACTGTGATTTCTGTTGAAAAATATCCAAGCACAGTTTAATAGTTGTCAATCGATTAAGGTCAGTTATGGAGAATTTGCAATTGCCAGTGAAAGGCACTTTTGGCGTTCTGCCAGATAAATCAGTGATTAAAAATCGAATACTTTTGATTAGGTTTCTGAAACGCATTGTTTATGTTAACTGTTGTTAGCCAGTTTTGAAAAGTACGAGCTACTGTGTAGTTTTTGTTGCCATTCTACTTTGCCATAAAGCATGCGTGTGGGAAGAATACTGCTTTAGTTGATTTTCTTTGAAGCATTTTTTCAGTGTGCGTGATGTGAGTGTATTTGCTCTTGGCAAATTCCCAAATGCTGTAGTGGAATTTAGACTGATTTTCCTTCGTAAAAGCTAACGTTCGCTTATCTCCACATGTACGCGTCTAGCCAGATTCACGAGGTTACAGCCACCCTCTGCCCTTGTGGGCTTACCGGGGCTTTAGGTGAAATTTCCCACCTAAACTGAGGAATGATTGGATAGAGCAGAGCCACGTGGCTCTACCCAAGAGGGGGTATTCCCTTGTATCTCCACCCATGTGGCTCTACCCACGTGGCACTATCCACGTGGGTTATCCCTCTTGTCCATATCCCTCCTGAGGTCGTGCCTCCCCCTTCCTCTCCTAGGACTAGTTAGGAGAAACTTTCTGTTTCAGGTATGGCAGAGACACAGATGTCCATGCACAAAGCAGAGTGTGGGCAAATATCTTTCGCTAGCAACCCCACTGCCTATGTGCTAAGTGTAGAGCCGCAGAAGGACTAGCCCTTGGTAAGGAGCAAAACACGTGTGTAGAACGTGCACAGCTCACCCAGACAGAGTGGAAACCAAATGAAACAACAAAAACAAAACAAAACAAAAAAAAAAAAAACAAAAAAAAACAAAAAAACGCACAAAAAATAAGAGGCTCAAGGAGCTGCGTGAGGAACGCAGGAGACAGAAGGCTCTTTTAGAGTCGACAGAGGCGCCATTAACCGAGTCCTCGCCAGCTTTATCCTCGCTGAGAAACTCAAAAAGGGGCGCGGACATCGAGCAGAAGCAGGAAAAAGGTTCTGTATTCTCAGAAACGGAACTGGATACAGAATACAGAGAAGTCTTGAGAGACGCCTGGTTATCCCATCGTCACCCCACTGTCAGGATTGCAGTGCTTAAAAGTGGGGCTGTATCAGTTAAAAGCGTTAGTCGCAGCAGCTCCTCAGTAATGATTTTGCAGGAGGGAGAATTAGGCATCCCTTATCAAAGAATCTGACGCCACAAGCAGGCAACTCCTCGAGGGCACCGGAAAATCCAACCAGAGGGTAGCTCCGGAAACCGAATGGGGAGAAGAAAATAGCTGCTATTAGGACTTTGTAAGATCCGACGCAAGTTCAGCTAGCCACCCTACGTGCTGTTATTATACTTACCGTCTCATCGGAGACGGCAACATCCTCAAACCAGCGAGACACAAGCCAGTGATGAGGAATCGACAGGTATTCCCCCATCGGGTCCACGTCAACAATGCATACCCGGGATTCAGATATTTAATCGGGAACCAGCTCCACTGTCCTGGTCTCTCCAGAGACAAGGATAACTTCCTGCCAGCAGAAGACGAGGAGGAGACGGATGAGGATAATGAACCACCACATCCGGCTTCAGGGGGAGATGGAGGAGGACAAATTTCAAGAAGGAGAGATGGAGGCTTTATCCAAATCCACAAGGCTGCTGGAAGGATTGCGGTCACGTAGAAAAGGACAGCAATACTGGAGAGATCTGGGAGCGGCAGGTAGACGCCCTACCAGCACCCCATCTCTTCCACCCTACCTTCCTAGGATGCTCCCACACCCCACCTACAACAGAAGGAGACGGATGAGGATAATGAACCACCACATCCGGCTTCAGGGGGAGATGAAGGAGGACAAATTTCAAGAAGGAGAGATGGAGGCTTTATCCAAATCCACAAGGCTGCTGGAAGGATTGCGGTCACGTAGAAAAGGACAACAATACTGGAGAGATCTGGGAGCGGCAGGTAGACGCCCTACCAGCACCCCATCTCTCCCACCCTACCTTCCTAGGATGCTCCTACACCCCACCTACAACAGAAGCAAATCGAATACTATCTGAAGACATTCCGTTAAAAGATATTATAAAAGAAATCAGATATCTTGCAGGGGTAGAGGCAGGCAACCCATACGCAGACAATCTGTTCGACCTCGTACAGCCAGAAGCCAGGAGGCTCTAGCCGGAGTTACCAACACAGTAGCTGCCAGACAGAGGGAATTTCAGCGGATGGATCTGAGTCATGGCATGCCTCCATCCGTCTAAGCAACTAGGGATCAGAACAGCCACCTATAGATCTGCAGATAACATCGTCATTCTCGTCGATCCCCTCGAGCAACCTTCAAAGAGAACAGTGTGAATGCCCAAATAAAACCGGGCTCGAATATTTCCCTTGCGGAAAAGGACGCTAAAACGTTAGATACATTATCTCGTGAAACAATAAATATCACCTCAATGCAGGATCATACAAAAAAAGTATTGAAAGAGATGCTAGCCCAAAGGGGGATGTTTGACCCAGTAGTGCTAAAACTTTTAGAGTGTATCTCAATAGGCACACTCGGGATACAGAGAAAATAGCAGCTAGCCAGCTAACCTGAATGATACAACTACGTAGAGATACATATCTGTTGCACCACTGGCCCTCAGTTAAAGGGGCTTAGGAGTTAAGACATTCAAGCATCCTCAGCCAGTCTGAGTTATTCCCACCACAAGAGATCGAGAGAGTAAACGCAGAAAACAGAGCCTTATGCAAGGATTTGGTATTGATTTCGCGTATAAGACGCCTCTACGGGAGAGTTTCTGCCGCCAGGGGCCGCTCCAAGAGGCATCACAGGAGGAAGGGGTCTGCATCTCAGTCACGCTGCCACTCTCTGCCAGCCAAGAGACAAAGGCAACAGGAGGACAGTGCCGCCAGTCAAGATACCTCTCATCAGTACAGTTAGCAACCAACCACGGTACCGCGTGGATATGAAGGACTCATGTGAAGGCGATAGCGTTATTTTATCAGAAGAAATAGGAGTTACTGAATTGCAAAGACTCTTAAACCGAAGGAGGAAGGCTAAGCCATTTTTACGAAATTTGGGCCCAAATGGGGTTCAGCAGGTCGAGTAGTCAATTGGCTCCGACCAGGCTATTTGCTTCCCTTCAAGAGGAACAAGGGCAGATACCGGAAGATGCCTCCTCATTACAAGGCTCCGAAACACATAGCCACCCCCTGCAGCCAGGGATCCTAGCAGAATCAAGCTCTGCAGCAAATGTTAAGAAAACTAATAAACTGAACGGATATACGGGAAATAACAGAATCCGAACAGGGCTTTGTGAGTCGCGTATTAGTATATCCAAGAGAACAGGAGATTGAGGACTAATCATAAATTTGTCCAAACTGAACCAATCACTCTGCACACTCACCTTTTAAATGGACACCGCCTAGGCAATCCAAGAAATGCTACAGGAATTCAGTTGGGGACGTCAATAGATTTATCAGACGCATACCTTCACATCCCAATAAATTTGATGAGTCGCACATACCTGTACTTTGAAATAGGGCTGAAGAGATATTGGTTCAGGCACTTCCATTCGGGCTCTCCACAGCCCCATGTGTATTCTCAAAAGTAATGAAACTGTTGAAATCATGGACCAGACTCCAGGGTATGCTCGTGTTTCAGTGCTTAGACGATTGGTTTCTAGCCCACAAGGAGGAAGCTCAGGTCATTCTCCATACACTCCGCCTGGTAAGTCAGATACTACGGGCAGGTCTTTTTAGTGAATTTAGCAAAAATCAGAACCTATGCCAAAACCGCAAATGACCTTTCTAGGGGAAAGTGGGACTTCAAGTTACCCAGTGTCTACCCCACGGAGGATGGGTAGAGAAGAATTGTTTCAGTCATTGTTTCAATATCTCCAAACATCGTCCCATGAAACTTACCCAAATGGACTCTTTACTGGGGTTACTAGTAGCCGCGGAGAAGACTGTCCAAGTCCAACTGGCCAAGCTGCATTACAGAAAATTTCAAAAGGCAGTAAACCTAGCAGTGGCTCGGGGGAGGGGTCGCTACAGACTAGTGACCATCCACTCGAAAGCAATCGAGGACCTGCATTGGTGGGTATCTTCAGAATGCCTATCTCAGAGTTACGCATTCAAGTCCTCACCCCCGTGTTATCGATCCAGACAGACGCATCATCCGAAGGATGGGGTTTGTAATTTCAAAGAAAATTATGAAATGGCCCTCGGCCCCCAGTCTAAAAACAAAGCACATAAACTTGCTATAACTAAAGGTCGTGTGATCAGCAATCTGAAGAACAGAGCAATAAATGTCTTGATGGACAATTCAACAGCGGTGGCTTATCTCCTCAAGCAAGGGGGCACTCGCTCGGCAGAATTAACTCAGCTGACAAAGGATATCCTTTGCGTAGCAAAAGTCATGGGCTCTGGTTTTCCGTCGACCACATAGCCGGCAAATTAAATGTGATGGCATATATGGCCTTCAGAGTCCACAAAGTAATCCTATCGGAATGGTGCTTAAGCCAGAGCTCCTTTCAGTGGGCAGTAGCTCGATCCCCGTGGGGTCCCCCTTCTCTGGATTTGCTTGCCAATTCCTTAACCCACCGTCTGCCCAGATATGTCGCCCCTGCCCAGACCCAAACGCTTGTGGGATAGGCGCTTCAAATGTCAGTGGCCCGAAAAAGTGCTATAGACCTTCCCACCACACACCATTTTAAAACAGGTACTCCTTAGAACTTAGAGTATTCCTAGGGAGCATGCTCATCCTAATAGCCCCATGACAGCCAGAGGCCCCGTGGTTCACTCTACTATCGCGATGCAAAGTAGACAGGTGCCTATAGATCCCTTGCCATTCGAAGGTCCTGCACCAATCACACTGGAATTACAGTCGCTTCACCTCCTAGGCCTACGGATGTGGTACCAATACCTACTTCCTGAAAGACAAGGGGTTTTCAGATAAAATATAAAGAAAATGACCCAAATGCACAAAACATCCACATCTAAGACCTATCGATCTCAGTGGAACAAGTTCTCGAATTGAGGTAGGAAGCAAAAACTTGACCCATTCAAAGCTTCCCTAGGGTCGCAGCTGAATTTCTGAATTTCCTACACGAAGTCAAAATTAAAACTATCTTCCATTGAAGGTTACAGGTCTTCAATTGCAGCGACTACCAAACCGTTTTCGGGCTATGACCCAGGGGAGGACTCATCAATTTCATGTAGCTAATTCTTTGAACGCCTTACACAATATCTCGTTAGACGACATGTTCCGCACAGGATGATGGTCATCAGCGAACACCTTTATAAAATTATATCTAAAAGAATTCACTCAAAATGAACTAACGGGGGGTCTATTCGATAGCCCTTTCATAGCAGCAGAACTGGTATTTAGGACGGTTGTTTACCTAAATGACTCCGTACGCTCGAGCCGTCGGTCGGAGTAAGTGAAGCGGGTAGAGGCATTTTCCCCACTTCTTATCTACTGTCGTTGAGTAATGGTTTAGGTTCATTTCTCACCACTGAGTTTGCTAAGCTGAGGAGAAAACCCTTCCAATTAGGTATTTAAATTGAAAATAATTTTAATCATTCTAATTTCTGCATTTTAGTTGATTTGTAGCACTAACTTGTGCAAAGACTGTTTTACTTCTAGACTTCGTATGATTTCATAACAATAAAGATGTTATCCTTTTTTAAGATTACCGTGCATTAGTCAGTCCGTACTTGTGTTACCCGACATCGGTTGGGCGTACCATCCGTGTTAGGTTGGAGACCGATGGTAGTAAGATATTTGAGTATTTCAGATCATAGCATTATCCGGTCTCTGTTGTCTTGTGTCGGGAAATGCCTACCGTGATTATATGCACAGTGACGTCATTGTTTTAGAACTCCCATAGGGTTTCTAAAACAGTGACGTCATTGTTTTAGAACCCCCATGGCGATAGTAAAAAAGTGACGTCATATGAACGTCAGTTCTGGGCCAGGAAGTGACGTCATACTGACGTCATAGGGTGGCCCAGAACTGTCTTGACAGCTTTGGAACAGATGGTGATTGATAGAGGGCGCGCCCGTGTCAATGACGTCACCATGACGTTATAATGACGTCATCATGACATCATCATCATGACGTTATCATGACGTCATCATGACGTCAAGACATAATACTAAGACAGTCCTAAGCAGCATAACCCTAAGTCAAGTGTCAATCATCATGACGTCATTAGTCACGTGACCTGTCAATCATCGGTCATGTGACCCTAACCCTAACAAGACTTCCAGACCACATTTTGGCGTCATAATGACGTCAGACCGCTAGGAGACGTCCCTTCTACCATCTGTCTATCATGAGGAAACGAGAGTTCCACGCCACTTTTTTCTAGAACATTCTATTGGTCCAGAACCCCCATGGGTGTTCCACGCCACTTGCGACGTCATACTGACGTCAGACCCCTAAGAGACGTCCCTTCTACCATCTGTCTATCATACCTTCATAATACACATTCATAATGCACTCTATGGATTAGGGTTAGGCTGCCCATACCCGGGCTCGAACCACCAACCTCCCGAGCATGGGTCCGACCAGGAGTCCCACGCTCTAACAACTGAGCTATTCCGGACTGAACCAGAATGTTTTGTGAAAACATGAAATATAAATCTATAATACACAATGCACGATAAATTTCAGAGTGCACTAGTTCAGAGCGTAGGAACGATCGATAAATTTCAGAGTGCACTAGTTCAGATCGTGGGGGAAACCGATCGCTAAATTTCAGAGTGCACTCGTTCAAAGCGTGGGAACGATCAATAAATTTGAGAAGGAAAGGGATTTTCCCTACGTTAAATCCAATGTTATGTTTTATGTTACAGTAGTAGGAAAATGGTAGTTCTAGACCAACTTTAACAAATGCAGTTTTTGGAAAACATATAATGTATAAAATAAGTTTTAGCATTTTACCATGCTACTTAGTCAAATGTTCTAGAGTTGTAGTAGTGCAAAAATGGTGGTTCTAGATCAACTTTAACAAATTTAGTTTTTGATAACATATGATGTATAAAATAGGTTTTAGCATTTTACCAAGCTACTTATTTGAATGTTCTAAAGTTAGAGTAGTAGGAAAATGGTGGTTCTAGACCAACTTTAACAAATTTGGTTTTTAACACCATATGATATTTAAAATAAGTCTGAACATTTTAGCATGCTACTTATTTGAATGTTTTAAAGTCATAGTAGTAGGAAAATGGTGGTTCTAGAAAAAACTTTAACAAGTTTTGTTTTTTGACAAGATATGATGTATAAAATAAGTTTGAACATGTTAGCATGCTACTTATTTGAATGTTCTAAAGTCATAGTAGTAGGAAAATGGTGGTTCTAGACCAACTTTAACAAATTTTGTTTTTTGAAAACATATAATGTATAAAATAAGTTTGAACATTTTACGATGTTCTAGTAGGGTAAAAATCAGGGTTCTAAACCAGCTTTAACAAATTTTGTTTTTAACAACATATGATGTATAAAATAAGTTAGTTAGAACAGCACGCCATTCAAGCATGTATTCAAATGACAAGCCCCATTCGAAACATGTGTTTGAATTATTTTTGGAACATATTACGTCATGGTATTGTTAATAATTTTTTTAACAAGTTCAACAATTGTTCAATAAGTTTTTCTACAAGTTGTTCAACATGTTCAAAATTTTGAACATGTTCAACAAGTTGTTGTTTAACAAGTTGTATCTAAAGCTATGTTTGAAGACTTTCTCATCATTTGAATAGTGTAGGTTGAACCGAAAGGATGTATAAATGCAACATTTGTTCGAAAACTTAAAATTGGCCACAAAGTCACATATGGTAAAGTTATTTTTAAACATATTAGGACATAGTGTGTCCAACCTCGAGTGTAACAATTCCCTATAGAGCATAAAAGGCACCTACCCTCAGACATAACGCACATTCTGTATCAAGATACTGAAGAGTGAACATGTCTGCAGTGAGTGAACAACAACTACCATCTATAACACTGCCTGCAGAAAATTTTATAGCAAAGCCTGAGACAGCACCTACAGCAAAGTCTAAGGCAATGCCCTTGGTAAAGTCCTAGGTGAAGTCACGTCAGCAGCGTCAAAAGCAACCACATTTTAGGAAGATAAAACGAGATGAGTTACCAGCTCAGACGGCGCCGTGTAAAATGCGAAAAATTAAGACAGAGCCTAATATGAAACTAGAACCGGAGCGTAAAGCTGATACCACCATGAAGAAGATGCGTGTAGACGATTCACCGGTTATGGTACCCATTAATGGAGAAACATATATTAAATTGGTGAAATATCAACAGAAAGCGATGGTTAACATTCGTAAATATATTACGAATCATGCATCTGGGAGGTTTTATCCTACCAAGAAGGGAATTTTGTTGTCAGTGACAGATTAGCACATGCTGAAGAAGCAAATGACGTCAGTGGATCTCATGCTTCAGAAAATGGATGTATATAAATGTAGTGACTGTCAGAAGATGGTTGAGTAGAAAGTCATATGTGACTGTATGCAATTTTAACAGTATGACTATGAAATGAATTAACATTATCTATGTTGATGTAAAGTTAGTTTATATAACATTTGTAAACTTATCAATTTAAGTTCTTATGAGTGGGTACATGTATTAGCATAATATGTATTTGAAATATTTTTGTTTTAATCATAATTGTACATATTTGTAATATTTAATAAAAGAAACACATATGATGCTTTTCAACTTATTTATGTTTCTCATGCAATACTTGGATATAATACATAATAATAAAATACTTGAATATAATACAAAATTAATTATAATACTTAATATATGATATATGGTCTACGGGTGAATTCACACTGCACCAGAGAACTTAGCCTCTCGCGACTTCATATGTTGTAAAGCAAGGCATATATTTATACACAACGCTCAAGTTAATAAAATATTACAACATTTACAAAGTCTTTATTATAAAGTTTAGTCAAATAAGACTATTCTTCTGCATCTGTTTCACTCTGTTGCACCTCACTGTCCATACCACTTTCTTCGTCACTGCTACCATCCTCCTCCTAAATATCTAGTAGCTCTTCAAAGAATGCATTCTTTTTCCTTATAGCCGCCTTTAGTGCCTTTGAATACTTATAATGTTTTTCATCAACAAAGTAATTAAAGTCCTCTAAAATCTTTTGATAATGTTGGCTTCGTTCTAAACGCTGGGTATATTTGAATAGCCTCATAAACAGTTGTTTTAGTTCATGCTTATAAATGGGTCGAAGGTCATAACTTGCTATTTCACTCGCATCTTCAAGTCCTTGCTCTTCATATTCTAAAACCTTTTCTTGAAATTTGTCATCATAGTCATCGTAGACTTCTTGAACCATATCATGCCAAACAGAGTCTATTTCTGATTCACTTTCAGAATCTGTTTCTGACTCACTTTCAGAACCCCTGTCATAAGCATCCTTACCACACTGCTCCATACGTTTGAGCAAAGCTTCTTCGCTGTTGTATAATGCATCACATTCTGTACAAGCATGTGCATTCTTTTCAGCCATGTTGACGCTTTGACTTTCCATAGAAGACTCATCTAAAGTTTCCGTGAAAGGTAGTTTTACAGGGTTTTCCATATCCGATTCTTCATAGAATTCTGAAGTGTGAGCAACCTTTAAGTGTCTTTTAAGACTTTGTGGCCAATTGTAAGATTTCGAACAAATGTTGCATTTATACATCTTTTCGGTTCAACCTACACTATTCAAATGATGAGAAAGTCTTTAAACATAGCTTTCTATACAACTGGTTGAGCAACAACTTGTTGAACATGTTGAACAACTTGTTGAGCAACAACTTGTTGAACATGTTGAACAACTTGTTGAACATGTTGAACATGTTAAACGTGTTGAACATGTTGAACAACTTGTTGAACATGTTGAACATGTTGAACAACTTGTTGAACATGTTGAACATTTTGAACAACTTGTTGAACATGTTGAACATGTTGAACTTGTTGAAAATGCTGAACAACTTGTTGAACAACTGTTGAACTTGTTAAAAAATTATTGACTAATACCATGACGTAATATGTTCCAAAAATAATTCAAACACATGTTTCGAATGGGGCTTCTCATTTGAAACCATGTTTGAATGGCGTTCTCTTCTCACTTACCTATTTTATACATCATATGTTGATAAAAACAAAATTTGTTAAAGCTGGTTTAGAACCCTGATTTTTACCCTACTAGAACATCGTAAAATTGTCAAACTTATTTTATACATCATATGTTTTCAAAAAACAAAATTTGTTAAAGTTGGTCTAGAACCACCATTTTTCCACTACTATAACTTTAGAACATTCAAATAAGTAGCATGTTAAAATACTAAAACTTATTTTTTACATTATATGTTTTCCAAAAGCTACATTTGGCAAAGTTGGTCTAGAACTACCATTTACCAACTACTGTAACATAAAACATAACATTGGATTTAACGTAGGGAAAATCCCTTTCCTTCTTAAATTTATTGATCGTTCCAACGCTCTGAACGAGTGCACTCTGAAATTTATCGATCGGTTTCCCCCACGTTCTGAACTAGTGCCCTCTGAAATTTATCGATCGTTCCCACGCTCTGAACTAGTGCACTCTGAAATTTATCGATCGGTTTCCCCACGCTCTGAACTAGTGCACTCTGAAATTTATCGTGCATTGTATATTATAGACTTATATGGCATGTTTTCACAAAACATTCTGGTTCAGTCCGGAATACATCAGTTGTTAGAGCGTGGGACTCCTGGTCGGACCCATGCTCGGAAGGTTGGTAGTAGGGAAGAAGTGGGGGTTCTGTATCAGGAAGTGACGTCAAAATGACGTCACGAGGTGATACAGAACCCCCATGGGGGTTCTGTATCAGATGTTTTAGAATCCCCATGGGGGTTCTGGAACAGGTAATTGAGACAGCGCGCGCCCGTGTCAGTGACGTCATCATGACGTCATTAGTCACGTGACCTTTCAATCATGTGTCACATGACCTGTCAATCATGTGTCACATGACCTGTCAATCATGTATATGAGGAAAATTTTCCCGATCATAAACCTTCTGGCCTGAATGGCTCAGTTGGTAGAGCGCAGGGCCCGTAAGCGGAACCATGATCTGAAGGTCAATGGATCGAACCCGCCCTCGGGCATCACTTTCATATCACGGGGACCCCCCCCCCCCGGTGAAGAATCATACCATGGGGGACCCCCCCGGTGAAGAATCATATCATACCATGGGGGACCCCCCCCCCTGGTGAAGAATCATACCATGGGGGACCCCCCCTGGTGAAGAATCATATCATACCATGGGGACCCCCCCTGGTGAACAATTATATCATATCATGGGACCCCCCCCCCTAGGACATAATATGTACCGACACCCCCCCCCCCCCCCAGGATGTGATTCAACACTCCTATAAGAGCACATTGTGTGTGCACATATGCATCATTCATGCTCTGACTGCCGTTGGATACACATGGAAAAAAGTGAAAACAGTTGCTCTTACCTGTTGTGTTGTGCTGTGCTGTTGAAGAACAAGTGAAGGATTGACTGGAATACACATAGGAGACGAAGTGAAACATTAGTTATTCTTTGGAAAAGGAAAGTGAAAGATTGGTTATTCTTTGGAAAGGAAGTGAAAGATTAGAGATGAATTGGCAAAACAGTCGTGGTAAGTAACTTTTTTTTTTGTTACACTATGTGACATGAAACATTATGTAACGCAAACATTTTTTGGGGTAACATAATGTAACACTATGTAACACTGTTACACTATGTAACATTATGTGATACTATGTAACACTGTTACACTATGTAACATTATGTGACACTATGTAACACTATGTAACACAATGTAACACCATGTAACACTGTGTAACATCATGTAACACTATGTGACACTATGTGACTATGTAACATCATATAGCTATATGACTATGTAATTGCTATGTGAACATAATTAGTCTAACGTATGTATGTCATTATCAGATCGTTCAACAGACAAGCCGCGATAGCTCACTTGGCAGAGCAAATGGCTAGCAACCTGAGAGTCCCGGGATCGATCCCCCATCAGGGCAAAACTTTTTTTTGGTTTTTTGTTTTTTGTTCACTTTTCGGACTCTGTGACATTATGTGACAACATGTGACTGTGACATCATGTGACTCTGTGACATTATGTGACTCTGTGACTTTTTTATTATTATTATTATTATTATTATTATTATGATAATATTTAATTAGTCATATTTCAATGGTTTCCCATTGCAATAACCACACATAGCATAAGAATAAGTACAGAGTGTGGGGGGGGGGGAAATCGACTGAGAAATTTTAGAGTGCACTCGTACATAGTGTGGGGGAAAACCGATCGATAATTTCAGAGTGCACTCGTACAGAGTGTGGGGGAAAACCGATCGATAATTTCAGAGTGCACTCGTTCAGACCGTGGGAACGATCGATAAATTTGAAAACATCAAAGGCCTAGACCGTGGGAACGATCAATAAATTTCAGAGTGCACTCGTTCAGAGCGTGGGAATGGGATTTTCCCTACGTTAAGTCCAATGTTATGTTTTAATATATAGTAGTTGGAAAATGACACTTCTAAAACACATTTAACAAATGTAGTTTTTTGATAACATATAATATATAAAATAAGTTTGAACCTTTTAGCTTGCTACTTATTTGAATGTTCTAAAGTTATAGTAGTGGAAAAATGGTGGTTCTAGACCAACTTTAGCAAATTTAGTTTTTAACACCATATGATATATAAAATAAGTTTGAACATTTTAGCATGCTACTTATTTGAATATTCTAAAGTCATAGCAGTGGAAAAATGGTGATTCTAGACCAACTTTAACAAATTTTGTTTTTAACACCATATGATATATAAAATAAGTTTGAACATTTTAGCATGCTACTTATTTGAATATTCTAAAGTCATAGCAGTGGAAAAATGGTGATTCTAGACCAACTTTAACAAATTTTGTTTTTTGACAAAATATGATATATAAAATAAGTTTAAACATTTTACCATGGTGTAGTAGGGTAAAAATCAGGGTTCTAAACCAAAATTTAATTTTTTGAAAACATATTATGCTTTTCTTTTCTTAATGCTTTCAAATATCGTCAGAACACATCGCTCTCCGCTTTCACCTGATCATTAGCAATGCCAACATTACTTCTTCACCGATGTGTAGAGACCATGGATGACGTCTTCAAAGTGAACTATGTTGACTATGTGTTTTCAAAGCTTCCTGCTTTTGAATCTGATTGGATTTTGCAAGTGAAGAATTTGCATAAGCATTGGGAAGCTGTTGGAAAGATGATTCCCAGAGATGAATTCATCCGCTCGTTTCTACGCGAATGTGAAGGACTACTTTTACCATCAACTAACGACATTGATTCAGCATTTATCCGCGCGAATACAACTTGGACAGCTGAGCTCATACTAGTTGTAGCTGCTAGAATTATTTTACATTATGATGATGACATTCCATTGACGACGAATGCATCAGAACTTGTTCAGTTCAACAATGGACGAGTTGAGGTGAATTCAAAACTTTGTAAAATGTTTGAAGAACTATAAGAAAGCTGACTCTACAATTTCTAATGGTATAAAAGGAGAACGGTGAAGTGAAGTCATCATTCAATGCACAACATGGAGAAGACAAGCAGCTTTAAAATTAGTGCAAACTTAACCATTACTGTGGAGCATGGGCAATTTGGACCATTTCTTCGAATCAAACGTGGAGAGAGATGGCTTGCTTTGTCACCATCCTTGTGGAAGATTGTGTGTCTGAACTTAGCAAGATTACGCGACATTGGCTTCAAACTGTACTTAACGCAAACGAAGTGGCTTGAAGTCATTTCATACTTGGATATGTGCTATGTGAGTTTTGTGCAAACATTCTTGCTTGAAGGGAAAGAATATACGCGTTACATCAACATGAATGATGGCGAATGGGAGACATTACTTCAGGAGATGGATAACATTAACTCAACCTTATTGCCATGTACGGAATGTCATGGCAAGAAAACTCCTATTAAGCTGCAAAAGGACAAGCGAATGAAAGTGTCAAAGCTATTCAAGAAAAGACAGGCTGAAGTTCGATTGGAGAATATGAACGTACAAAATCAACTTGGACTTACCTGTGAATATTGTGGTGCTTACGGATATGCTGAGGATTATGATTGTCACTGCCATAAGTACAATTGCAAGTTGTGTGAACCTGACAACTTCTGCAACAAGTGCGGCTCACTAACAGTATCTGTCGAGTAAGACTACAAGTCATTTGCTTGCCAGCCGTCAAAGTGTGTAGACGTGTCATATGGATATGTGAAAGATGGATGTAGAAACGTTTTTCAAGGAGACGTATGTGGACTACATGATAAGTGAACTGGCGCGTTTTGGATCTATTCAACAAGAACTGGAACACTTTGACATCTATTGGGAACTTGCTCGTTCCACGCTGAACGTACCAAAATTACGTGAGGATTTCATCAAAGAATGTGTGCTTTCAAACATTGACGGAGCTGAGGAGTTTGATGTGGAAGCAGCATATCACTTTGCTCGATTTGATCCAAGACTGTTTGATGAAGTGAGAGGGTGGTTAATCTACATTGCAGTATAATGGCAGACATTACATTGAGACAATATATTGTGCAAAAAACATATTGTGAAGAAATGTTATTAGCTGTAAAAAAGTTTGCATGTTTAGTATGTCCTGCTTGTCAAAATGAAGAGTGTTCAGAACATACTTGTCATTCTGCATGTGTCTATACATATTGGAATGAAGCTAAATATTACATTCATTTAGATAAAGTGTTAGATAATGCAAATCAACGTTGTGAAAAATATGGTGTAGATGCTATCACATTTGATGAATTAAGTAGTTGGTTAATGTTCATTGAAGATCAATGGACTTCAATTATTCACACCATTGTATCAATACTTGATTTGTAAGATATGTTGATAAAATGCAAGATATGTTGATAAAATAAAATGCAAGATATGTTAACAAGTGTTGATCATTTAGTGTTAACATGTCGACGTGGAAAGACTACTTAACCAATATTTACTTTAAACCTGGTCAACCCGGGGCATTTGCTGGTCCATACAAACTTTATCACATATTAAAAAAACATGATCAACCAGTCACTCATTCACAAGTGAAGAAATGGTTACAGGATCAAGATGCCTTCAGTTTACTGCAACCTGTAAAATACAGGTTTAAAAGGCAACGTGTCATTACACGTGGAATTGATGACATGTGGGATATTGATTTAGCTGACATGGGAAACATAGCTCCATATAATGATGACGCCCGTTTTTTATTGGTTGTCATTGATGTGTTTTCCAAATATTTATGGGTGCAACCAATACCTAATAAATCACATACCAGTCTCATAGAAGCCTTTCAAAAGATTTTTCATGAAACACAACGAAGACCGCGAACTCTAAGGTCAGACAAAGGAACTGAATTTAAAAACAGATGGGTAAAAGCATTTTTGAAGAAGGAGGGAATGCATGCCTATACAACAAAGAATGAAACCAAAGCCAACTTTGCTGAGAGAGTCATTCGTACTCTAAAGGGAATGATGTATCGATATTTCCTACATAATCAAACGTATCGATATATGGACATCCTTCCAGACTTAGTGTACAATTACAACCATAGACCTCATGGCTCCCTCCCTAATAAGTATACTCCTGCAGATATTCGTAAAGACAACGAATCGAAAGTGTGGAAGTATATGTATGTAGACAAATTGAAATTGAAACCAAAGAAGAAGAAAAAACCCTACAAATTTAAAATTGGTGATCAGGTTCGCATTTCCCACATGAAATATGTATTTCAACGGGATTATCATATAAAATGGACGCAAGAAGTGTTCATTATCACACATCGTTGTAAGAAGCAAGGAGTACACTTGTATCGTGTGAAAGACTTTTTGGATGAAGATATTGATGGACACTCCTATGAAGAAGAACTGCAGAAAGTGAAAAAAGATATTGAATCAGTCTACAGAATTGAAAAGGTTTTGAAAACACGAAGAAGACGAGGTGTTAAAGAATTATTTGTGAAGTGGTTAGGTTGGCCAAAGAAGTTTAATAGTTGGGTGAAAGAAACTGATATTCGAAAATGAAGCATCCATTCACATGTTTGGTCTCTGGACCTACAGGCAGTGGTAAAACTTCTCTAGTTAGAGAAATTCTAGAACAAAAGTTAATTAAACCCTCTCCAAAAGTCATTTTATGGCTCTATGCAGCAGATCAGCCTTTGTACAAGGGAATAAAAGGTGTGGAATTTTACCAAGGCATTCCAGATGACATTGAAGAGCGTTTTAACCCGAAAAAACCAAACTTACTCATCATTGATGACTTAATGACCAAATGTCATAGTGATGAGCGAATGACACGTCTCTTTAGTGTTGGTAGCAGTCATCAAAATCTAAGCATTATTTTTATTGTGCATAATTTATTCCATCATGGTAGAGAAATGCGAAATATTAGTTTGAATACACATTACATCATTCTGTTTAAAAATCCTAGAGACAGTTAACAAATAAGTACATTAGCGCGACAAATGTATCCTGGAAAATCTCAATTTCTCATAGAAGCCTATCAAGATGCTACCAGCAAAACTCATGGCTATTTATTCATTGATTTGAAGCCGAAGACGAATGATCAACTACGTATTCGTACAGGCATTTTACCAAAAGATACACATTACGTCTATGTTGATAAGGTAGCGTATGAACAAGAACCAAGTCACTTGACCATTCGCAGCCAAGATGTCTAAAAGTATTCAAGCAAATCAACCTTTTCTTCACTTGCTCGCACACAGTGGGCCTAAACGACGTAAATCCTTGCTACAACAAGCTACTAAGGAGGAATTAATTAGCTTGTTTGAAATTTGTTTGAATATATTGCGAGGACATTTACCCTTAAGCTCAAAAAGGTATAAGGTATTCAAGCGTGAACGTCATACCCTACGTACACTAGCAGATAAGAAGATATCACTTCGAAGAAAAAAGAAGTTGGTTAATCAGAAAGGAGGATTCATTGGAGCTATTGCTAAATTTGCATTACCCTTGTTAGCTCAGTTGCTGTTAAAATGAAATATACTATGAAAATGGTCCTCATTCCTGAATATGAATATAAAATGTTGTTAGAAAAGAAGGGAAAAGATGGTGAAATCAAAACGAAAATGAATAAACTTTTACGTGGGAAACGAACTCGTGAAAAGGCAATAGAAATGTCTCAAGTTCTTGGCCGTCATTTACGAACAATTCAGTCGCAACAACAGCGACAAAAGTCTGTTACATCATCCAAAGCCGAAAAATCAGAAAAGTCCCAACAGTTTCTAAGCCATTTTCAACCTATTTATCATGTAAAACTAACACAACTTCTAGCAGAACTTAAGAAATATGGTACGAGATGGACAGATAAAAATGAACTTGTTTTAAAAACGGGTACTGTCATTACAAATTCCAACATTATTGATTTATTGAAAGAGGCATTGGTTGCTACAAGAAGAAAAGAACAACGAGAACCACCACATGGTTGGAAGCAGTTTATTGAGGAAATTGTAGATGCTAATATTCCAAAAACTGTTTTTGGTAAAAAGACAACTCGTGAAGATATTACAAAAGAGATACAACAACGTCAACAAAGGTTGTTTCCAGAAGGATGGGAAACTTTTTAACATGGATTTAAGAGTTATGGTGTTGTTGTTGTAAAGAAAATGGAAATAAAAATACTATTCCTGTAAAAATTAGGTGTGTTAGTGCTTGTTGTCAGGGAGAAGTAGTAGATACCAATGTAGATCATGTAGATAGCAATTTAGACGACAATGTAGACAGCAATGTAGAAAGTGAAGATGAAGAGTGTCAAACATGAAGTAATGTATATACACATCTAGTCTATCTACATCACATAAACGATTTAGCTGTCATGGAGTCAACAAGTTTTTACATTACTTTACCCAGCAATGCTAGTATGAACTATTATCCCAACAACAAGACTTCGAATTATCAAATTCGTATGCCTCGAACCATCTATCTGAACGGAAAATATGAAGTGGCTTTAGCTGAAATTCAATATCCACATACATGGACAACCATGAGACATGGAATGGACTATTCTATTCAGTATCGACAACAACCACTGAATGATGTTGTTCTTGACACAATCAATATTCCTTATGGTTACTACAGATCCACACAAGAGATATGTCATGCAGTTAATGAAGAAGCGACTAATTCTATGAAAGATGACCTTAAAGAAGCTATTCGGATAAAGTATGATAAAATTAGACGACGCGTTTTTCTATTTCTAAATTATGGCTTTGAAGTGTCATTCTCCACTGGATTAGCTGAGATTTTAGGATTTATCCCAGATCAATGGTATACTGAAACGTGTACAGCTGAACATAAAGCCGATGTGAAACAGGGATTTTATACACTTTATGTGTACTGTAGTATTTGTGAGCCACAAGTTGTTGGTGATTATTATGTTCCTTTGCTACGTTCTGTTGGAATACAAGGACATGATGGAGACATTATCATGAAAACTTATGGAGAACCGCATTATGTTCCTGTAAACACATCCAAATTTGACGTGATAGAAATGAATATCAAGGACGACACAGGCCATAATGTTCCATTTCAAACTGGAAAGGTGATCTGCAAACTTCATTTTCGACCAAAAGCATTATGAAAGCATACACACACAATCCATCTATATATCGCAACCATTTTCTTCGTCAAGTGGGTAGAGAATTACCAGGATTTAAAGGAGCGCGAATACAATATGGAGATGGTATTGGTTCAATACTGGGATCATTGGCTCGAAAAGCTATTCCACTGCTTAAGGCAGGGGCTAAAATCGTTGCACCACATCTGAAAAAGGCTGCAAAAGATGTCGCACAACGTATGTTTGGTGATGAGTTAGGAGGACAAAAGAGAGCGAAACCAGCAAAACCTGTCAGAAGGCGAAAGGCAGCTAAACGGATAACATCAACAAAATATAAGAAAGATATTTTTTAATCATGTCTTTAATTCATAATCATTCTTGTGAATGTAGTCTTTCTCCATTAGAATGGTTTCACATACCACCAACGCAAACTGCTGTAGAAAAAAGTTATAATGCAGACTATCAACCAATGACTACCATTAGAGAGGGTGCTCCAATAGAATTCTACATTCCTGCGAGTACAGAAGAATATCTAGATTTAAAGAACAGTAAACTCCATATTATATGTCGCATTGTAAAGGCTGATGGTACACCGTGTGATGTAGATGATAACGTCTCATGTATCAATGATTTGTTTAATGGTTTATGGTCCAATATTGAATTATTTCTAAATGATCGATTGGTATCACATAGTAACAATACCCATGGTTATACCAGCATCATATCTCATCTCATTCATGACTCGGAAGAAAGTCTCCATTCTGAGCGCTCTATGCGTCTCATCTATAAAGATACTGCCGGGTCAATGAATACTCATGAGGTGAAAAGACCTAATCATGAAAGATATGTATCAGGTTTTCATGTAAATATTGAAGGTGGTGATATAGCTGAAACAGGAAATAATGGGTTACATAATCGCTATTTGTATACACGTCTAAGCCGTGAGTTTATGCTTACAGGTGGTTTAAGGGTAGATTTGTTTGGATAGGATCGTTATCTTCCCGATGGTGTTAGTATGAAATTACGTTTACATAGACAAAAATATGAATATGTATTAATGGCTGCAAATAATGGTTTTAAAGTAGAAGTGAGAGAAGCGTTTTTAACCATTCGCAAAGTGAGGGTTAGTCCAGGTATTCAATTGGGACATGCAGATGCATTGATGAAAAGTCCTGCTAAGTTTATTATTAATAGAAAAGAGTGTAAAGTTTTAGCTATTCCAACTGGATTTCAATCTTTTGTGAAAGATAGCATCTTTTTAGGCCAATTACCAAAACGTATTGTCATTGGAATGGTTCATAATGAATCCTTTGCTGGAACAGTATTGAGAAATCCATACAATTTTGAACATTTTGATCTTAACTTTATGCAGCTTTACTCTGATGGTGAACCAGTCCTATCCAAACCTCTCAAGCTTGATATAAATCGAGGCAAATATCTTGATGCTTTTGAAACTCTTTACAAATCTTTTGATAGATTGGATGGTGAGAAAAGTTCCATTATAAAACGGGAAGATTGGCCTAGAGGTTATTCTTTATTTTCTTTTGACTTAACACCTGATTATGATGGTGCTGATCATTATGCCCTTATCAAACATGGGAATTTGAGACTAGAAATGAATTTTGCTGGTGCCTTGCAAAATACAGTCAATGTTATAGTGTATGCTGAATTTGATAACATTGTTGAAATAAGTGCAAATCGTAGCATTCAATTCGACTACCAGTCATGAACACGAAGGAGATAGAAGCCATCCTATCCCATGATGCCACGACAAAAGACTTGTTTCAAGGTGTGTTTGCCATGGACCAGTTACCATCTTTACAACGCGGTGCCTATGTCATCAACACAGACGATCATGATGAGCCAGGAGAGCATTGGGTGGCAGTATATTATGACGAAGACCCTGCAGAATATTTTGACTCTTATGGACTTTTACCTATAGACAGTCGTTTGAATAAGTTTTTAAAGTTTAATTTCATTTATAATTCAGTTCCATTACAAACACCGATATCCTCTACATGTGGATTTTATTGTGTGTATTATATAATTCAAAGAGCTCGAGGACATAGTCCTTTTGAAATCATTGATGTATTAAGAAGAAGTGATGGTGATTTTGTTGTAAAGGATTTTGTATATAGACATTATAAGCCATTATTTTATTGATGTTGCATTAGTTAAGTTGCATTAGTTAAGTTGTTGGTAATTGTGAATTGTATTATGAATATTGTAAATAAACAAGACAGTTTTATACAACATTCTTTTTTATTGTGTTATACATTATTTACATTTCACAATTATTTTACAATAAACTTTTATTTTACAAATACATTCAATACATCAATAAACACATGCCATTCATACCAATCTAAATTAATATATGTATCATAGACATTACATCCACGTTTGTAAATGCTATGAAAACTAGCATAACACTGTCCATTACCAAACTTTATTATTTTAACATCTTCATGTTCAGACAGTTTCAGTTCATATCCATGATCATTCATGTCAATGTTCATCACCATAACACACATGGGATGTGTCAGTTCAATGGACTTGGTGCCTCGCATGAGTTGCACTCCTTCCTCTTTGAATTCAAGCGTCAGGTTCTTTCCAATCCAATGCTTGTAACAGAGCGTACCATTCCACTGTGTTGAGGGTGATGTAGTCGTAGCATTCTGTAAGCTCGTCATATTGGCGAAATTGTACAAACACGTCTAAGCAGTTCTCAGTCACACGCACTTCTAATTCATTTGAGACTGCCAGGAGAAAGCCGGGTATCCTGAACTTCTCTAGATGGTCTTTCAACACAGATTGTTCGTCAGTTGATAGAATGATATACTTTCCAAAATGTTTTAGCACAATATCATCACATAAGTTTCTCAGATATGAGAATCCATGCGTAATTGGTTCATATTCTGATAAAAAGTCTTCCGTCTCGTTCAACAGTCAGATGAACTATGAGCTGTCTCCTTGTCTGCAATGACGTTTTTATGCTCGCAAGATGGCGAAGAGTGAATGTTGTATAGCTTCTAGGAATCGTAAGACTGCGCGCCAGTTCTTGATATCAAAGAGGATCAAATCTGTATATGGTGTATCTGGCACAACTCCCTTATAATCCTCTGGATAATCCTGTAAAAGATTTCTACAGATTTCTACACGTATGTTAGAATCATATTCGGCCACCGTAACTTCCACTTTATTTTCAAGTCTACGTTTAAACCCATGTTCAAGTGGTATGTTTTTAAAGTCTTTCCACACTTCAGGTTTAAACCGATGATAACTTGTCTGAGAACCAAGTATCACTTCATTCCTATCATTTACAGTAAGGTAAGCACCACCGTTAAACATGAGCGCATTCATGATTTTACCTTGTTATGCGCTGTCTTCTTGTCTGCGAAGCCTTTTATCCACTTCTTTCACCTGCTTCTTCAGCATTTTCCATTCAGGTATTGTCAGCAAAATTCCCTTTTTCGTAGGACGGTTTTTTCCAGTCCCCCCATCTCTGAGGTATTTGCGAATGTTTACCACAACCTCATTGCTTTGTTTCATAATCTTGATATACTTTCCATTTCCTAGAGAAAGCATTCCATCCCACGACTGTGGTGTTGGTGCCGTCTCCACTTTCAATTTCTTGATGGTAGTGGTAGGATTTTTCACTTTTAAGTCTTTAACTGTATCTGCAAGAGTATCCATATAAGTTGCAGATCTCTTACGACTTTCACGTTCCATGTTAACGCTTCAATGTTCACACCTCAAATAACTCTTACGTTGGAGGACCTCCCCCTTTTATAACATTGCTTTGTAATGTCCATGCGCTAAGGTGGAATAGCCATCATTCAGCACATATCGCTTGTCGTCATATGGGGAGAGGGCTACTTTCCTCAACTTCTCAGAGAAAAGCTGGTGGCTATGACTTCGGATAATGTGTCCTGTAGCCGTTTCAGTTTTCTTGAACAAACTGTCTCTATACTGCACATGTTTAATACGTCTTTGACAAGCTCGAGTGATGCCTTTAGCTGTATGTTTTTCTTTCCCACCGCACAATAAACTGTACATTTTCGGTCTGAGTCCAACAAACTCTTCAATGGGGACGCCTGCCGTCTCATCCTTCATTTTCCCAAGCACTTTTTTGTTCACGTTGGAATGTAGGAAATGATCTGGCGGATAGTCACTTGTGACGAACAGGTCAGCATCTTGCTGCATATCCTTGTAGATATCTTCCGTTTCTATGTCGTAACATAGACTGTCGGTGTCGCTGAGCAATAACTTGGCATTGGGATACTTGACCATGATGTAGTTGTAATGAAAGTTGAACATAAGCACTTTGCTGAGGTCGAGAATGGTGAAGCCAACTTGAATGGGTTTATCCAGAAGCAAATCCACTTTGCGCAAATGTACCGCGGTCAAATCTTCGTTGAAAATTTTGAATTTGTGGAAAGAAGGTTTGGCTACAAGTTTCTTGAACCGCTTTTCCTTGTGAACAAGTTCAACATTGATTCGCTTTCTCACATTTTCCATGGTTTTGCCAAACACTGAGTTGTTCATCAGTTTGAAGAAGTCTTTCTCAAATGGGTTCTTGGCCAATTTTCCCTTTTCCGTGTTCAAGGTAATGTATTTTGCCAACCATTTGCTCTGTTCAAACATGATGGCGCGATGTACTTTAGTGACTTTCAACCCCAGTGAGACGTACTGTTGTAAAATCCTGTAATGAAGTACATATTTCTTCTTGTCTGACAAGTTAGGAATGAGCTTTTCACTGGGTTTGCCTTTCATGTTTAGATCTTCCAGTATCTTCTGACTGTACTCTGACAATTCTCCAAATTTGACACATTTCCGTTCTGGAGCCACTGGGTAGTGATTATGACGATCATGGATTGAATTTGGATATTCTAAATCCACTTCCAAAATGAATCCAATGTCGTCATCTTCAGCTACATCCATGAAGTCAATGGATTCTGGCTCGCTCACCCACATAAATCCTCTTTGTGGCATGCTTTGTGACATGGCCCAGCCATACAAGTTGTTTGCGTCGAGGTACATCAGGTAGTTGTTTGGTATCTCAGAATTGTAATCTGCTACGTAGGGATTATTTGCTTTCGCATACTTGTGTGTGATCACGGATATTCCTCCACGTATGCCTTGCTCAACCATTTGGTACATGTCAATGTCATTGATCAATTCCAACTTCACCTTTGTCGCTTTTAACATTGCATCCCACGACAGTCCTGGTGCAGTATAGTAATGAGCAGGATCCAATTCATACGTGTTGAGGCATACTTGACGAAAGTTTTCAAACACGTCAGCTAGTAATAACACATCTGATTTCAGGTACAGGTCGTGGTATTCACCAAATGTTGTACAGTTGAATGTATCCCACACCTTCTGCGCATGTGCATAATCCTCATTGCTAATGTCCTCTTCGCTAAGCTGACTATAAAACTTGTCCTTTGATGGTAGCTGCGTTTCAGCAAACTTGGATGGTTCGTCCACGTAATCGTAGGGGTACACTCCCTTTCGCAACAACAAATCTTGCTGGTTACTATCGTGAATGTGAGAGGTCATGTTGTAGAAGTTATCTTTCCCTTCTTCCGCCAGGTTGGATACCAACTTCTGTAGAGAGGTACTCATGAACTAAAAACTGTCTGTAAATTTCAGATTGCTCATGGTGAATGCAATATATTTTTTAATGGTGTTGGGAATGACTGTAATCGTTTCACCTTTGAATTTCCCAATTTCCTCCATGATCAGGTGACTGTCATAGCCTCGCAAATTGTGGAAAAACACGGGAATTATAAAAGAATCTTTATCCCCTTGCTTATCCTTTCTAAGTCGGAATTGTAAGTTGCATTCACTATGTGCAGCTCCACGATATTTGCCATTGGTGTGGTCATGATCTCTCACACGATCTGCTCCTAGAGGTTCATGACAAATGTAGCAATCAACAGCGTTCTTGAAATTCTCTTTGTCTTCACGAGTCGTCACCATTTCCTTTGGTCGCTCTAAACCACGCACAATACGATCACGTTCATTCACCATATGGTCTAAAAAGACCTTTACGGCGTTGTCTCCTCGATACACGACTGGTGCACGTGTGTTGTACTGACTCACAACTACATAGGCGAAGCTGTTTGGACGATGATGTTGATACTTGTCTCCTTCATGCTTTTGCGTGAAACATTCAAAGTCAGCATAAATCACAAAAGGTGCTCGCTGTTGTTTGGCTACATTCTTCAGCTTGACGAAGGGTTCCTTGGGGAATGATAAACGTTGCGCACCGTGTTTGCCACACACTTCACAATGCCTGTCTAAAACATCTTGTCGTACAAACCCGTGAAGACAGTTGAAACAATAAAAATATGCACACTTATGCTTTGATCGATGACATAAGTCTGCTGAAATTCTTGATGAGACAGTAATGTCTTTTCTTGTCATTGCTAATCAAAAGTAAGTTGATTTCTCTCGCACTAGTGTTTCGACTCAGTTGTATCGGAACAACTACATCTTGTTCATATCCAAACACGTTAATAGATACATCATTCTCCTTTTCAAACTTTGGAATGTCTGTAATCGGTGTCGGAAATGTCATACCTTCCACCTTTAATTCCTTCTCAAATGGTTTGTGAAGATTCACACGATTTTCATTTCTGTCATAAGGGTGAAGATGAGCCAATACAGACCATAAGAAACACTTGTTGTCGTCATCCAGAATGTTTAATACACCCTTTGTTTTCTTCACTTTCTTTGGTAGTGGAATAAAACTACTCGCATCCAGTGGCGCTGACGTAGCTGTATGTACTTCAATGTACAGAATGTTATCCAATACCCAGCCAGAGCCTTGTCTCTCATGTTCATCAAACTTAGTAAACAATTCTTTATAGGCTTCTGGCAAGTCCTGCTCAATATCCGCTGGATTGTATGCTGTATATGTTGAACTGCTGATAAAGGCATTATCCACTTGTTCTACCATAACACCTTCAGCATTCGCTGTCAGTTTCTTGAAGCGCGCATGCACTACAATGTACCATTTCATTCCATAGTTTAAGGTTTCCAACAAATGTGTCTTGATACGGTTCTCTTGCTGCCGCATTTCAAGCAGTAAATCCGATCCATCCTCAGACTCAAACCGTCTTTCCTGCGCGTTTTCACCAAGACCAACTCTTCTACCTCTCCCTACTTGTCCTGTCTTTTGTTTCTTTGAAACATGTTCTTCATGAGCCACATTTTCCATCTTAGCTGGTATGCATGCATGTGCCTCAAAAGTATCCATAGATGGAAATGTTACATTGCATTCCATACACTGAACTTGACCGTATGGCCAAATTTCATCTTCTTCCATCTTTCGTCTCTTTGCTCCTTTTTCATGCTCTTCATGTGCACATTTCACTGCAGATATAAGTTCTGCTCCGGTACGTGCGCTAGCAAACTTGTCACGAGCACGTTTCACTACAGTTTTCATCTCAGCCTTACTACATGTATGTGCCTCAAACAATTTCAAAGACGGAAATTCCACATTGCATTCAACGCAGAGGACTGGTGTATCTTTAACTGAACTCGCTGCCATTGCTGAACTCACTGTGTTACTTCATCAAATGCTTAAACTGATATGATGAAATGTAGGTCACACTCATCCCATTTATACTGTCTAGGCATGTACTACAGAGACATCTAGCGGAGATCAATGTGTTCTGACGATACCTGAAAGCATTAAGAAAAGAAAAGCATAATATGTTTTCAAAGAAAATTAAATTTTGGTTTAGAACCCTGATTTTTGCCCTACTACACCATGGTAAAATGTTGAAACTTATTATATATATTATATGTTATTAAAAACTAAATTTGTTAAAGTTGGTCTAGAACCACCATTTTTACCCTACTACACCATGGTAAAATGTTCAAACTTATTTTATACATCATATTTTGTCAAAAAACAAAATTTGTTAAAATTGGTCTAGAACCACCATTTTTCCACTACTATGACTTTAGAATATTCAAATAAGTAGCATGCTAAAATGTTCAAACTTATTTTATATATCATATGGTGTTAAAAACTAAATTTGTTAAAGTTGGTCTAGAATCACCATTTTTCCACTACTATAACTTTAGAACATTCAAATAAGTAGCATGCTAAAATGTTCAAACTTATTTTATATATTATATGGTGTTAAAAACTACATTTGTTAAATGTGCTTTGGAAGTGTCATTTTCCAACTACTATAACATAAAACATAGAGTTGGGGAAAATCCCATTCCTTCTCAAATTTATTGATCGTTCCCACGGTCTAGGCCTTTGATGTTTTCAAATTTATCGATCGTTCCCACGGTCTGAACGAGTGCACTCTGAAATTATCGATCGGTTTTCCCCAACACTCTCTACGAGTGCACTCTGAAATTATCGATCGGTTTTCCCCCACACTCTGTACGAGTGCACTCTAAAATTTATCGATCGGTTTTCCCCCACACTCTGTACACATGTACTTATTCTTATGCTATGTGTGGTTATTGCAATGGGAAACCATTGAAATATGACTAATTAAATATTATCATAATAATAATAATAATAATAATAATAAAAAAAGTCACAGAGTCACATTATGTCACAGAGTCACATGATGTCACAGTCACATGTTGTCACATAATGTCACAGAGTCCGAAAAGTGAACAAAAAACAAAAAACCAAAAAAAAAGTTTTGCCCTGATGGGGGATCGATCCCGGGACTCTCAGGTTGCTAGCCATTTGCTCTGCCAAGTGAGCTATCGCGACTTGTCTGTTGAACGATCTGATAATGACATACATACGTTAGACTAATTATGTTCACATAGCAATTACATAGTCATATAGCTATATGATGTTACATAGTCACATAGTGTCATATAGTGTTGCATTATGTTACATTGTGTTACATTGTGTTACACAGTGTTACATTATGTTACATTGTGTTACATTGTGTTACACAGTGTTACATAGTGTCACATAATGTTGCATAGTGTAACAGTGTTACATAGTATCACATAATGTTACATAGTGTAACAGTGTTACATAGTGTTACATTATGTGATCCCAAAAAATGTTTGCGTTACATAATGTTACATGTTACATAGTGTAACAACAACAAAAAAGTTACTTACCACGACTGTTTTGCCAATTCCTCTCTAATCTTTCACTTCCTTTCCAAAGAATAACCAATCTTTCACTTTCCTTTTCCAAAGAATAACTTATGTTTCACTTCGTCTCCTATGTGTATTCCAGTCAATCCTTCACTTGTTCTTCAACAGCACAGCACAACACAACAGGTAAGAGCAACTGTTTTCACTTTTTTCCATGTGTATCCAACGGCAGTCAGAGCATGAATGATGCATATGTGCACACACAATGTGCTCTTATAGGAGTGTTGAATCACATCCTGGGGGGGGGGGGGGGTCGATACATGTTATGTCCTGGTCCTGGGGGGGGGGGGGTCCGATACATGTCATGTCCTGGTCCTGGGGGGGAGGGTCCGATACATGTCATGTCTTGGTCCGGGGGGGTCCGATTCATGTCATGTCTTGGTCCTGGGGGGGGGGGGGGGTCTTCCAAGATTGAGGACCGGGGGGGGGGTCTTCTAAGATTGAGGACCCATGGAAGTGATGCCCGAGGGTGGGTTCGATCCACCGACCTTCACATCATGGGTCCGCTTACGGGTCCTCTGCTCTACCAACTGAGCCATTCAGGCCAGAAGGTTTATGAGCGGGAAAATATTCCTCATATACATGACACATGAATGACAGGTCATGTCACACATGATTGACAGGTCACGTGAATAATGACGTCATGATGACGTCACTGACACGGGCGCGCGCTGTCTCAATTACCTGTTCCAGAACCCCCATGGGGATTCTAAAACATCTGATACAGAACCCCCATGGGGTTTCTGTATCACCTCGTGACGTCATTTTGACGTCACTTCCTGATACAGAACCCCCACTTCTTCCCTACTGTTGGTGGTTCGAGCCCGGGTATGGGCAGCCTTACCCTAATCCATAGAGTGCATTATGAATGTGTATTATGAAGGTATGATAGACAGATGGTAGAAGGGACGTCTCCTAGGGGTCTGACGTCAGTATGACGTCACAAGTGGCGTGGAACACCAATGAGGTTCTGGACCAATAGAATGTTCTAGAAAAAAGTGGCGTGGAACTCTCGTTTCCTCATGAGAGACAGATTGTAGAAAGGACGTCTCCTAGGGGTCTGACATCATTATGACGTCAAAAAGTGGTCTGGAAGTCTTGTTAGGGTTAGGGTCACATGACCGATGATTGACAGGTCACGTGACTAATGACGTCATGATGATTGACAGGTGACTTAGGGTTATGCTGCTTAGGACTGTCTTAGTATGATGTCATGACGTCATAACGTCATTATGACGTCATGATAACGTAATGATGACGTCATTATAACGTCATGATGATGATGTCATGATGACGTCATTATAACGTCATGATGACGTCATTGACACGGGCGCGCCCTCTATCAATCACCATCTGGTCCAAAACTGTCATGACAGTTCTGGGCCACCCTATGACGTCAGTATGACGTCACTTCCTGGCCCAGAACTGACGTTCATATGACGTCACTGTTTTACTATCCCCATGGGGGTTCTAAAACAATGACGTCACTGTTTTAGAAACCCCATGAGGGTTCTGAAACAATGACGTCACTGTTTTAGAACCTCCATTATATATGTGTTAGAACCCCCATTATATATGTGCTAGAACCCCATTTATCCCCTACTTTCATTTCAGAATTTATGCGTCGATACCGCAAATGAGGGAAATCCCGTATAAAGGTGGAGAATGCGAACTATGCTTTTTCTCGTAAAAAAGCGTTTTACGAAAGAAAAACGATAGTTCTAATTGCTTAAAATACCAGAAAAGTAAATAATTGTAACTCAGTGGAACAGACATGTGAGAATAAAAGTAATATTTACAGCATCACGTTTTGTAAACGATGTACAATATCAATTAAATATCAATTCTGCAGCTGCCATTTCACTGATGGTTTGTGGGGTAAATTTCTGGAAACTTGAAATATTAGTATCCCTCATCAATATGAAGATATCATTTCATATTTGTTATCATTTCATATCCATAATTCAATTCATCCTTTAGTCTTCTAAATTCAGATATTGGTCAGAATGACATTCACTCTGCTTCAAGAAACATTTTTGATAAATTACAGATATATTTATTAACCTTATTTTAAAAATATCTAACTGATAATACATTTACAGATATCTTCAACTGATCAAAATACATTTCAATTCAAAAGTGATGTGTCTATTTTAATTTAAGATACGCATAACGCATATCTCTTATGTTTTTTCAGTAAGAGATATTTCTATTTGAAGTACAGAATATCTAATTTCAATTTGAGTTTATTTTGAAGAAAACAAAGATATCCCTAATTTAATTAAAGATATGTGCAAGTCCGCTAGACATAACTGTAGATCATGAGACTTACGGTGAACGAATGAACCCCGCCCCCCCCCCCCGGGGAAATCACCCTGAAAATGCCGACTAGGGCAAACCCCCTAGGATGAAAACGCCCCCAGGGCCAAACCCCCTCACCCTGAACATTGTTTATTATATGTTACAAATAATTTGTAAGCTACATAAAGTTGGTTTTGTTTTATTCGATAAAATGAAAGCTTTCATTCGTGTTATTGTGTTAATGTTAAGGGCAATTACAAAAATGCTATCAAGTTTATCCACGGCAAGGATGACAGGTTTGAGTCATCTCATTGTTTACCTGTAATTGCATTTGGAAATTATACAAGGAGAAGACTCACACCTTTCATCAGTCCCCCGCCGACGCGTAGCGTGAAGAGGGGAACTATAGGATTCGGGTCTGTCCGTCCGTCCGTCGACACTTTTCTTGTCGGCGCCATATCTTAACCACTTAACCGATTTAATTATTCTCTTGCACATGCAAAGACTATATTGTGGAGTTGTGCAACAAGGGGTTATTTTGAGATTTTCCCAAAAATTGTGAAAATGGCAAAACTTTGAGATTTCTACACAATTGACCTATTCAATTGGTGTTTTTCGGCGCCATATCTCCGTAACCATTGAAGCGAATCAATTGTTTTCTTGCACATGCAAAGGCTTCATAGTGGAGCTGTGCAACGAGGGACTATAGGATTCGGGTCTGTCCGTCTGTCCGTCGACACTTTTCTTGTCGGCGCCATAGCTCAACCACTTAACCGATTCAATTGTTCTCTTGCACGTGCAAAGACTACATAGTGGATCTGTGTAAGTGGTATTATTTTGAGATTTTCGCAAAAATTGGGAAACTGGCAAAACTTTGAAAATACAGCACATTTGACCTATTCAGTGGGTGTTTGTCGTATTGAAATCCTGTGATTGCACTTAGTCAGTTTTACTGACATACTTGCTGTGATTGCATTTTAAGTATACTTGATTGCATTTTGAACTAGACTGTGTTGTGAAAACTGTTCCGTATAGAATAGACTGCGATTTTCTAGCACTGACTTTTATCATAACGTGATATTTTACCACATTTTAAAGGGAAATGCGGGTATCTCTGCGCCATCTAGCGACCGAAATGCGCATTACCTTGAATATCGCTGAGTTTGAATCCATGTTTACACAGTATAAATAACTATTAAATCCGTCTAGATCGAAAAATTCTTTTCAAAGACAAAAAGGGTCGTGTCAAGTAATGGTTTGTATTGATATTTTGTTCCTAGAAGGGCCTGTGTTGATGTATTGTCCATTTAAATCATATTACACTGTTTTCACCATTTACCCATTGAGTCAATGGGATTTTGTCAAAAAGATTGTATAATTCTCTTATTGATACGGTAACATATATTTTTTTATTTGCTTAAAACATTTCGTATGGCATGTTCTTCAAACAGGGAAAAAATGAGGCAATTGTCAATTGTGATTATGTGTGATTTTTGCATTTTGATTGAAATTTTTGGGTTTTCCCGATGGTTTCCATAGTAAAAGTACGCAACCTTTCAGTGTCTTTATTTTTCTTAAAACATCGCTGACCCCCCGTTTTCTTTTCAATTTTTGAATGTATACGCTCAAATCATTAAACTGTGAAAGTATGAAGGAAATGTCAATTGTAGGTGAGATACCCGCATTTCCCTTTAATTATATATTTTATGATTTTATAAGGTTTACAAGGTTTTATTGTGTATTTTTGTACGGTTTTATTGTATATTATTTTGTATATTTTGTGATTTTATATGGTTTTAATGTGTTTGAAAAGGAAATAAACCGATAAATATATCTTAATATGTCATCGCTTTCATTATTTAAATAGAATGAGTCGCGTCATGCTGAAACATCTCACATCGAAAATGTCCGATCCACGCTTCACATATACTAAAAAATAAGCTTCAAATACAAACTGAAAAGAAGCCTAAAATAACATCTGATACATAAAAATAATAATAAACTAATTATGGGGGGTGCTGTTTCGCCCTAGGGCTTCATCCTTGGGGGGGGGGGGGCATTTTCAGGAGGGGGTTTCATCCGGGGGACAGGTTTCTTCCTACGTCTGAGACTTACATCTAAGTATCATAATGTATCTCTCAATACTTGTACAAGTAAAACTTGCTTGAAGATATCTCCTAATACATTAGAGATCTCTCTCACTCAGTAGAATTATTAAAAGTAAGGATCTGAGTCTAAGGGAGGTATCTATGATTCAGTTAGAGAATTGCGAAATCCAGAGTAACGGCGAAAAGGCTTCACCACAACGTAATATCATATCACAAAGGTCAAGAGCGAATAATATTATTCCTATTAACGGTAGCAATCTCCGTTTTTAATTGCTACTGCTTGAATTCAATACTATTACTGATATTAATTAATCCACTCGCGGGGCATTGCGAAAGAAGTTTTGAGTGTGGATATTCTGAAGGAGTGAAAACATGATTTGTCAATTATTGACAAAAGGGGGAATATATTAAACAAAACAAAATTAGTCAAAATGAATAAAACGTGAAAAATGGTCCATAGAATTCTGTGAAATGTAACTGGAAAGGCACTGGACATCATGACGTGAAATGCGAACCGCAAGTACAAAGAAGAGTGTTGTATATAATTTCTTATTACCACTTATTATGTGGTTAGAGTACCCTCCGCAAACAAATGATAGCGAAACAAAGAGTGGTTTTTACGTATTGCACCACAGTCCACAATGTCCGGCCTCCCAGCGGCGTGTGAATATTTTGTGCTATTCTGTCGGCGTAGTTATATTACCCTGCTTGCTGTTCAGGGGCAGTTTTGGAGTTGTAAATACTTTGGAGTTGCAAATTCTTTGAGTTGAGTAAGTTAAAATATCAAACAGATGCCTTTTCTGAATTTATAATTGGATGTTAAAAAAAAAAAGGTATTACATATTTATTAATAAAGCATGTATTGGTTTGATAACAAACGCCTACAAATGTTGTTCAGATTTAGTTAGTTAGGTCAGATCTAAATTTATGTTTAAATATCTTTTTAAGTTATCAAACCCTTAGAAACTAAGAATGACAGCCAAATCCGGGACAAAAGGGCCCACCCAAAACGGACCCAGACATAACGGCCCGCCCATTACTGCCCGGCTTATTTGGGACTAGAGCATAGCGGTCCCAAGTGAAAAGACGGACATTTGGGCCCCGCGAAAATAAAAAAAATACTTTTAAACAAAACATAGAAACAAAGTTGAAAAAAAAATTGTTTGAAGTTTGTCTTTTCACTATTTTTTTTCAAAGAAACCTTGGGGTCCTATTGTCTGTTATTTCACTTGGCGCCGCTGTGTCCGGTCCCAAATGGGCGGGGTTGTAATGAGCGGGGGCGTTATCCGTTTTGGGTGGGGCCCTTTTGTCCGGATACCATTAGTTACAGATACATCTATTCAGTTTTACCGCATATTTTCAACCTATTCCTCAACAAGATTTACACAGTGTTTCCTTTTTACTTTCAAATTTTGTTTTCAATTTCGCTTAACAACATCATTCAGTTAATTTCTCTGACAATTTTGAGTGACAATACCAGACACTTGAACGTATATGACCCGCTTGGGTCTATACAGAAAGGACCAAGGGATTAGACAGTTATTGAACAGAAGCAGTCATGTTTGTTGATGCACATTCTTACTGACATTACCTGGGAGACCCACAAAGAAGAGATCGCGCCTTTGCTTGTCCCATTACACGGGTTATTCATACAGAAGAATGTACAATTTAAGCCAACTATGCTCCAAGGCTTGCATTCATATTGCTGGCAGCACTTTCTGCGACGCGACCTTTCCAGTAAATCATAATATTTCTTACATGGGGACCGCCAGCTTTCTTATTGTTGAAAAGAGGGAGAGAGAAAGAAAAAGAGAGAGGGAGAGAGAGAGAAAGAGGGAGTGAGAGAAGACAGAGAGAGCGAGAGAGAGGGGGGGAGAGAAGAGAGAGAGAAAGAGAGAGAGGGAGAGAAGAGAGAGAGAAAGAGAAGAGAGAGAGAGAGAGAGAGATAGAGTGAGAGAGAGAAGGAGGGAGAGAGGGAGAGAGAGAGAAAGAGGACAGAGAGAGAGAGAGAGAGAGAGAGAGAGAGAGAGAGAGAGTCGTTGTGTGAAATGGGAAAAAGCAGATATGCTTCGGTGCTTCCGCGAGCAAATCCACGTTAACTGGCAATGGGGAAGAGTCTCAACGGGACAATTCGCAACTGGCAACTAAATAAAAAAGTAAACAAATTGCAACTGGAATTTTGTGTACGTTTCTTTTAGGCAATGTTATTAGGGGGTGAGCGAGATTAATAAAATTAAAACAGAATACATCTCAATTCACTTTTATTGATTTCTGTAAAAGTGATCTACGCATTTTATATATTCAAAATTCTAGGGATTATATTCACTTGAAAATCGACGAAATTTCAATACATTTCTTGAGAAGAAAACATCGACCACCATTTCCTTGCTCTGGTGATAATCTCCCTCTTCCTCCCTCCCCCAGCCCCCTATCTCCCCCGCCCGCGATTCGATCACATACTGTCGACGTATGAGTCTTGTGTCTTCATCTCCGGAGCACACTCACTCGCTTTCATGATTTTCTCGGTTCAACACCTCCCCACCTTATGTTGTGTCCAAAATGTTCAATTGATAATGTAGCGAGGTATTCCAGCGCTAAAACTGAAATGTTTAACTTCTTTTTTTTTGCTAAAAAATACCAAAAAATTCCAGTCGTGAATTGTCCACTTTTTCACTTAGCTGCCAGTTGTCTAGTTGCGAGTTGTCTGGATACCCTGAAAGCTGCTGGACTCCGTGACATTTTTAAAATGGCATATCACTTTTAAATGTTCTACCTTTCAAAGCGTTTCAAAAGTTTAATGTAGCAAACACTTTTTGACAACTTTGAGCAATAAAAAGCTATCACTAACATAGAAGAAGAAGACAATTAATCAAAAAAGTAGTTTTAATGAGGTCTTAGGAGCCGCTGCTCTATCCTTATTAACAAAGCTTATACGACTGTGAAACATACACGGAAAATGGTGGTGATTCCCGAATCTGACTATTTTATGTTGCTGGAAATTGACTTGTTTGAGGAAAGTGACTTAAAAAGTGAAATAAAATATTATTGAAAGGTGAAAAGGACCATGAAGCTGCCAAGACAATTACACATGAGAATATATGTTATAAAAGTGTGGCAAACCTTTCAATAAGAAAACTGATAAATTACCGTGTTTTCCAACTTTTTTCTACATATCATAAAAAAATTATTTTTTAAATGAACTTGATGTCAGTGGCATTAATTGGATTAAACAGATTGGCCTAATGTTAAGCACGGGTAAAATTTTTTCTAACTTAAACATTGTGGAGTTACTAAAAGAAGAACTGGTGGGCTCACAAAAGAAAGAAGTTGAAAGTGTACCAGATGGCTGGAGACACCGCATCGAGGCTTTTGGAAGCAGTAAAATTCTATTAACCATTTTGGCAAAATGTACGACCACACAAGTCATAAAAAAGCTAGTCACTTCGAGCAAAAATGGGAAATGCATAAAATTACCTTCAACATGTTTCACAAAAACTTTCCAAAATTATGGTTTTAAAAAGAAACTTGAAGTAGCATAAGGAGGAATTCAATACCTTCATTCTGGAGCAAATCTGAAAAGATGCAGATCATACCTTCGGTGGGGATTAGTAGTAGGGAAATGGTGGAACTGGAACAGGAAGTGACGTCATCAGACCCCCCTACCCCCCTACCCCTACCCCCCCCCCTAGGGGTAAGAAAATTTTGTGATTTCAGCATAGTTATCCGTTTCAGACGATTCTGAGCAACTTTGGTTTTTATGACCCCCCCCCCCCCCCATCATGTAACACTGTGTAGTTGAACAGCCACAGACATCATTCAAAGACGAGAGCAGACCTTTTTGTTCTCCTTGGAAAAACTTGGGCAAGCTTTTGGTTTTTGTTTTTTTTTTGTCACAATATGTGACAACATGCAACTGTGACATTATGTGACTTTATGTGATCTGTGACATTATGTGACTCTGTGACTTTTTTTAACATAACAGCCATATTTCTATGTCTATTTTCACTATTATTATTATGATAATATTTAATTAGTCATATTTCAATGGTTCTATTACAATAACCACACACACAGCATAGGAATAAGTACATGAAAGGTCTCAGAGTGTGGGGAAACCAATCGATAAATTTCAGAGTGCACTCGTTCAGAGCGTGGGAACGATCAATAATTTGAGAAGGAATGGGATTTTCCCTACGTAAAGTCCAATGTTATGTTTTATGTTATAGTCGTTGGAAAATGATGCTTCTAGACCAACTTTAGTAAATGTAGTTTTTGACAACATATGATATATAAAATAAGTTTTAGCATTTTACCATGCTACTTATATAAATGTTCTAAAGTTATAGTGGTGCAGAAATGGTGGTTCTAGACCAACTTTAACAAATTTTGTTTTCTGACAACATATGATGTATAAAATAAGTTTGAACATTTTACCATGTTGAAGTAGGGAAAAATCAGGGTTCTAAACCAACTTTAACAAATTTCGTTTTTCACGTTTCAAACGATTCTACCACTTGGTTGATTGTTGGAAAATTGGAAGTGAAATTGTGGATAGTTATGTAGGAAAACTGCGCCCATTCAAACATGTAGTCGAATGGCAAGCCCATTTAAAAGACGTGTTCGAATGGCAAGCCCATTCAAAACACGTGTTCGAATAATTTTTGGAAGATATTACGTCGTGGTATTGTTCAACAAATTGTTCAACATGTTCAACATGTTCAACAAGTTGTTCAACATGTTCAACATGTTCAACATGTTCAACAAGTTCAACATGTTCAACATGTTCAACATGTTCAACATGTTCAACATGTTGTTGTTCAACAAGTTGTTGTATATAAAGCTATGTTTAAAGACTTTCTCATCATTTGAATAGTGTAGGTTGAACCGAAAGGATGTATAAATGCAACATTTGTTCAAAATCTTACAATTGGCCACAAAGTCTTAAAAGACACTTAAAGGCTGCTCACACGTCAGAAGTGAATGAAGAATCGGATATGGAAAACCCTGTAAAACTACCTTTCACGGAAACTTTCGATGAGTCTTCTATGGACAGTGAAAGCGTTAACATGGCTGAAAAGAATGCACATGCTTGTGCAGAATGTGGTGCATTATACAACAGCGAAGAAGCTTTGCTCAAACATATGGAGCAGTGTGGTGAGGATGCTGATGACAGGAGTTCTGAAAGTGAGTCAGAAATAGACTCTGTTTGGTATGATATGGTTCAAGAAGTCTACGATGACTATGATGACAAATTTCAAGAAAAGGTTTCAGAATATGAAGAACAAGGACTTGAAGATGCGCGTGAAATAGCAAGTTATGACCTTCGACCCATTTATAAACATGGACTAAAACAACTGTTTATGAGACTATTCAAATATACCCAGCGTCTAGAACAAAGCCAACATTATCAACAGATTTTAAAGGACTTTAATTACTTTGTGGATGAGAAACATTACAAGTATTCAAAGGCACTAAGGCGGCTATAAGGAAAAACAATGCATTCTTTGAAGAGCTACTAGATAAGGAAGAGGCGTATGACAGCAGTGATGAAGAAAGTGGTATGGAGAGTGAACAGAGTGAAACAGATGAAGAAAAATAGACTTATTTGACTAAACTTTATGATAAAGACTTTATAAATGTTGTAATATTTTATTCGCTTAAGCGTTGTGTATTAATATATGTCTTGCTTTGCAACATATAAAGTCGCAAGGTTCCTGACGCGGTTTTAATTGACCCGTAAACCATATATCATATATCGTATATTAGGTATTATAGTTAATTTTGTATTATTATGTATTATATTCAAGAATTGTATTATTATGTATTATATTCAAGTATTGTATGAGAAAAATAAAAAGTTGAAAAGCATCATATGTGTTTTTATTGAATATTACAAATATGTACAATTATGATACAAACAAAACTATTTCAAATACATATTATGTTAATACATGTGCATATTCACAAGAACTTAACTTAAAATTTTATTACAACTAACTTCACATGAACATAGATCATGTTAATTTCATAGTCTACATATGAAGACAATTTTATTTGAACTACATATCAAATGTACATGTCCATATGAGTCAAAGCTAAGTTTCAAGTTCTTGTCAAGCTTCAAAACCTTCGCTCCAATCTTCTGCACTGAGGGTGATGAAATCATAGCATCCACTAAGCTCGTCATGCAGTTAAAACTGTATACAGTCATCTCGCTGTCTAATCAACCATCTTCTGGCAGTCACTGCATTTATACAAATCCATTTTCTGAAGCATGAGATCCACTGACGTCATTTGCTTCTTCAGCATGTGCCAATCGTTCAATGACAACAAAATTCCCTTCTTGGTAGGATGTAACCGCCCAGATGTATGATCTGTAATGTATTCACAAATGTTAACCATCACTTTCTGTTGATATTTCGCCAATTTAATATATATTTCTCCAATAATAGGTATTATAACCGGTAAATCGTCTACACTCATCTTCTTCATGGTGGTAGCAGCTTTACACTCTTGTTCTCGCTTCAGGCTCTGTCTTAATTTTTCGCTTTTTACACGGCGGCGTCATAGCTTGTAACTCATCTGTTTTTATCTTTCTAAGATGTGGTCGCTTTTGACGCTGCTGACATGACTTTGCCTTAGACTGTACCATGGGCATTGCCTTAGACTTTGCTGTAGGTATTGTCTCAGGCTTTACTATAAAATTTTCTGCAGACACTGTCTCAGACTTTTCTACAGGCATTGTCATAGATGGTAGTTGTTGCTCGCTCACTGCAGACATGTTCATTCTTCAGTATCTTGATACAGAATGTGTGTTAGGTCTGAGGGCGGCTGCCTTTTATACTTTATAGTGAGTTGACTTAATATGATAAGAAATAACTTTACCACGTTTACCTTTATGGCCAATTGTAAGATTTTGAACAAATGTTGCATTTATACATCCTTTCGGTTCAACCTACATTATTCAAGTGATGAGAAAGTCTTTAAACATATCTTTATATACAACAACTTGTTGAACAACAACATGTTGAACATGTTGAACATGTTAAACTTGTTGAACATGTTGAACATGTTGAACTTGGTGAACATGTTGAATATGTTGAACTTGTTGAACATGTTCAACATGTTGAACATTTTGAACATGTTGAATTTGTTGAACATGTTGAACATGTTGAACATGTTGAACAACTTGTTGAACATGTTGAAAATGTTGAACAATTTGTTGAACAATACCACGACGTAATATCTTCCGAAAATTATTCGAACACGTGTTGAATGGGCTTGCCATTCAAACACGTCTTTTAAATGGGCTTGCCATTCGACTACATGTTTGAATGGGCGCAGTTTTCCTACATAACTATCCACAATTTCACTTCCCATTTTCCAACAATCAACCAAGTGGTAGAATCGTTTGAAACGTGAAAAACGAAATTTGTTAAAGTTGGTTTAGAACCCTGATTTTTCCCTACTTCAACATGGTAAAATGTTCAAACTTATTTTATACATCATATGTTGTCAGAAAACAAAATTTGTTAAAGTTGGTCTAGAACCACCATTTCTGCACAACTATAACTTTAGAACATTTGAATAAGTAGCATGGTAAAATGCTAAAACTTATTTTATATATCATATGTTGTCAAAAACTACATTTACTAAAGTTGGTCTAGAAGCATCATTTTCCAACCACTATAACATAAAACATAACATTGGACTTAACGTAGGGAAAATCCCATTCCTTCTCAAATTATTGATCGTTCCCACGCTCTGAACGAGTGCACTCTGAAATTTATCGATTGTTTTTCCCACACTCTGAGACCTTTCATGTACTTATTCCTATGCTGTGTGTGTGGTTATTGTAATAGAACCATTGAAATATGACTAATTAAATATTATCATAATAATAATAGTGAAAATAGACATAGAAATATGGCTATTATGTTAAAAAAAGTCACAGAGTCACATAATGTCACAGATCACATAAAGTCACATAATGTCACAGTTGCATGTTGTCACATAATGTCACAAAAAAACCCAAAACCAAAAGCTTGCCCAAGTTTTTCCAAGGAGAAAAAAAGGTCTGCTCTCGTCTTTGAATGATGTCTGTGGCTGTTCAACTACACAGTGTTACATGATGGGGGGGGGGGGGGGGTCATAAAAACCAAAGTTTCTCAGAATCGTCTGAAACGGATAACTATGCTGAAATCACAAAATTTTCTTACCCCTAGGGGGGGTAGGGGTAGGGGGGTAGGGGGGTCTGATGACGTCACTTCCTGTTCCAGTTCCACCATTTAACTACTACCGGGATTAAACCAAGAGGTAATTCATGTTCATATCTCTCAAAGACATAGTCTTTGTAGGTGGGTTGGGCATTATATATATATATATATATATATATATATATATATATATATGTATATATATATATATATATATATATATATATACATATATATATATATATATATATATATATATATATATATATATATATATAATTTAACCGAATTAGAGATTCGTGAAGTTAGAACACATGCAGAGAGTTCCTTTTGAAAATATTTTATTTAGAAAATCATATTGGTGCTTTAAACTTTAAGTGAACTAGTCGACTTTCACGTCATATTGCTGCGTGGTATGTACTGGGTTGTTCCGCTTTTGACAGTGGAGTGGGTTTTATTGTTATATGCACTGGAATAAACAAGGTTTTACCAGTTCAATGGTTTTACATGTACAATATATATATATATATATATATATATATATATATATATATATATATATATATATATATATATATATATATATATATATATATATATATATATATATGCTGAAGCAAATTCTTACGTACGCTGCCTGTATGGCACTACGCTGCCCGGGAATATTAACTCTTCTACGTGTTCCATCGATTGCCCATACATGTTCATTTTATTATCGGAGGATGCTATGAGTTTACATTTTGCTCCATTTGTTTTTATACTGCAGTTTTGCAATCGACTTCTAAAATAAATAAAAAATATTGCTGTTGTATAAAGAGAGGTTGTCGCTCAGGTAGAAAGTGTTATCTAGTAATTTTAGTTCTGCCATCACAAATTCCAGGAAGATATTGAACAGTTTTGGGGATAGCAGACACGCCTACTGTTATTGTTATTGTTTTATTGTTTTAAAAAAATTAATTGTAATTAACTTTATATGTGTGATGTTATTTTAGAAGCTAAGTGTTTGTTGTTCAATATTATCTTTAAAAACTTTTAAATTTTACTTCAAACACATATAGCATGCATATGAATATAAATATACATAATATTTTTTTACAATATATACGTATTTCACATTATACGCATTGCAACGCAGATGCAGCTTCTGGTTGATATACAGTTTCATCACAATAGTCGTTCAACTGCTAATGATGATATCCTTGGTTACTTGGTTACTGTAATAAATCTGTGATACGTTTGTTGCATTTGTGACAAAACGTTGTGGTTCACACTCCTTACAATCATAGCGGTGACAATGGCACATTACGAACCAAGCTAAATGTAACATGGACTGCTCGTGATTGTGGTATTCAATTGGCAGGTGGCTTATTGCACAACAAACTACTTACATTTTACCATCATTCAATTAATAACAAACTAGTTTGTGTAGATAATATCCTAAACACTTCTCAGAATATGTAATTTTCTTATGAAAAAGTTAATGAACATTTCTTGTTTGCCTTTGTGTCTTAAATTAAAATACAAATCACAAACAGTCTATTCAAATGCGTAATACATGATATGGAATTGAAACATAGTTACGGATTTGGAGCAAATTTAAGCATGAATATCTATTACCCAAAATATTTCCAAACGTTGTATTAAAATATAGAAATACAAATTAACGATAAGTGTATCTACTTGAGGCACCGTCATATAAAAAGGTAAACTACAATTAGAGATCAATTACACGAGATTAACTAACTATGACTTATTTCGTAATACGACCTTTCACAGGTAAGAGCTTAACTCCCGTTTCCCACTTTAAGTTAGGTTTCCCTTCTTGTTTATCAGAGTCATGCGCAACAGAAATAAACTTTTTCACTGTATTTAGGATACTCTTGGTCCACCTATTAGCCAAAGAGAGTGAGAAGTAGGCCATATCGACATTCGTTTCATTTAATGGAAAAACTAGGACACGGAAAACTGTCCGTGTATGCACATAGCAGAATATCACAAATTATAATGTTGGACCACAGTTCCCAGCGTTCAACCATAAAATATCGAGAAAATACCAAAGACAATGAAATTTGCCATGATTTACCACGACCACGGATTGCTAAGAATTATGAAGACAAACAAAGGGCCAGCACGAATGGTGATGGTGAACCAATCCGATTGGTACACCAGTACCATGAGATAACCACTCTAAACAAGCATGATCCACGTTTGTTAACAGTACCATGTGTCGTTAAATCAGTATGGTTACAAAGAGCTTGTCAGTGAAGGTAAGTTCTATCTTGCTCAGACCTACCTACCCTATACCCCTCCGACCACCCACAAGGGCTACGCACCAAAAAGGACTCAATTGAATAACTAGACAGTTCTTGATATAATTCTAAAACTAGAAGCCATTAAAGTTATTGGCCTTGGTGTTGTTCCTTTTTCCTTTGTAGGTGTTGTCATTGTTTCTTGGGAAGCCACCCTCCTTGCTGGGTTTTCCTTTCCGTATTTGGTGTATTACCGTCATTCAGATAATACTTAATAGTCGAGTTTTCTTAAGGCCTACAACCCTACATTACGTAAGGCTCTTAAGGAGTTAGTGATTTCTCTTAAGTGGTGAGCTTTGACGTTTTAGCCCTTAAGCAATTTCTGTTCAGCCTGGGCTTTCTCAGAGGCTGCCAGAATAACAGTTTTAATATGATTAAAGATGTTGAGAGTTTGCTAGGATAGATCTTTATTAAAGTTTGACATACATGAAATTATCAATGCCTTCGTATTGGTCAGCACTTTAAGTACTTACAGTGAATTCAGTTTCATTTTATATAAGACTAACATACGAATAGTCTTCAAAATACATGAGCAAGGCCATATTCTTGCAGTGTGACTGTTTCCAAACTTGTTTCAAGAGTGACAGTAGTTGTTACAATCTAAATAGCATAAAACTGACAGATTCTCAACTCAATGATTATCAGTCAAATTCGATAAAAATACAAAATGGAACAAAGCTAAAAATGTGCTAAACAAATTTCGAAACCAATGCAAAAGCCTTTGGCGCTCTGCCCCAAAACAATAGGAATTCGACTGAGGCGCATTGGAGGCACTAAAGAAAAAATGGCAGAGAAAGATATTTTTGGTAAAAAATTTGCCAGTTCACCAAATAGACCACAATTCAAAATTTTAAAAAGTTATTTTTGCCCTAGATTTGGCTGCCTTTATGCAAAATTTCGGGAAAATTTAACAAAAGTTGTATGAGTTTTTTCGCAAAGGTGGTGATCGGTGAAAATTGGTGAATTGTGAAATAAAGTAGTGACATTTTCCCCTAAGTAGACCACATTTCCGAAACACTTTACTTCGATTGGATGAAAACTGAAAGAACAGACCAAAGTTTTTATACTTACGGACGGAGAGATGACAAAATCCACACCATATGTAAAGCGCATGTAGCAAAAGTCGCATAGGCTTAAAAGGGCTGTTGGCGAGTAATATTCGTGTGGCTGGTTCAACGTTGAAATTGAGTTACAGAACTAGGTTGGGACCTGGTGAGATGCTACGGTGCCATGTGTAGCTCGGATTTTGTTCCATAGTAGACAAACAGAAATCAACAAAACTGTAAACTCGAAAAACTAAGATGTTGCCTTGACTACACAGCTTTAATAGATTGTCTAAACAACACTTTATAACCCTCATCCCTTTCTTTATTCCTTATGACTTCGAACCGCAACCCAATATGTATTTCGTCAGAATGAGCGGGCAAAAAAATCTAATGACAATTTATCAATATATCAATATATCAAGTTAGGTAAATAGACTGAGGACAGTTGGTGGTGCACATGGATACGCCGCGGATTGTTGACTGAGGACATTTTGCCGTACAGTGTGCGGATAGTTGGTTATAATATTAAGGACAATGGTCATTAAGTACAAACAATAATGTTGTTCTCTTTTCAAACTTTAGTGTAGGAATTCTTTTCGAATTTTACTTTCAAGCTCTGTCATTTTGCAAAACATGTATCAATCAACTCATTATTTTTATTAAGAGTTGTTGTCAGCTTATTGCAACGACAGCCAGCTCTGATTGTGGCAATTCGTGACTCAAAGAACACCTCTTGTCAGCACTTATTGTGGGAATGAGTGAATCATAAAAACCTATACAAAGTATAACCTCGTCTGAGAGCATGGAGGGATTATTGTGTTTCTATGCAACGGGGTTATAACATTTAGAGGAAATTGCTTATTTTAGTAGCTTTCAGCAATTGATTTTGCTTCTGAATGGCACGCCTGTACCAGTGAGCATTGCGACATTCAATCAACGTTGACGAGACGTTGAATGGGTAGAAACAACGCCACGGCATCAGGTTCCAAGCTAAGATGGTCCAATGTCTAGATATAGCGGGATTGCCCCAGTAGGTATAAGACGAGATTTCTGGATGCTGACCCCCCAACCCTGGACGATAAATTATGATCATGGTAAAGTTTTAAGTTTCAGACAATTCTAATCATTTTTCATTTTCAGACGCCGCCCCTTCCTGTACGACAATAGAGATTTGATGACCGAGCGATCTCTGAAAACTGTGTTTATTGTGGCGCTCTTCACTGTGAGCTCTATGAGCAGTGATGCTGGGAAAGTTGGTGCAGTGCGGTTATGTAGGCCTGTCAATCATCCCACGTTCCCATGACTGATGTTGCCGGCATTCCCAAGATACAACATGTTCAGTTGTTTCCACCAGTGTGTGGGTGTGTATACCTATGGAGTTATATGTTTAATTAAACCAACAGACCCCCTGGGCGATAATAGAGATTTTTGCATATTTACACGATTTAAGCAATTCTGAACAACTGTCATTTTTTTACCCTGGGACCTCCGGGTGATAATAGGAATTTTTGGATTTTCATACAATTCTGAACATTTTTTTTTACCCTTAGACCCCCAAAGGCGGGAATTTTAGATTACAGCAGTTTTACATTTCCAGCAATTCTGAACAACCTTCATTTTTGGAGCCACACCCCCCTCTCCCCAATGCTCTAAGGCTATACAGTATATACTCAACAAAAAAAGAAACGCAACTTTTTCAAACAGATAACAACAAAATTTTAGGTATAGACTCAGATTCAATAGATAATATCATTTCTCTAAAAATTCAAAGCTACATTCTTATCGTTACGCTGTAATGCTTACGTAAACTGAAGGTATCCGAAAAGCAGTTCACAAGCCTAATATCTCGTGTGTCCTAATAGGGTTGAATAGGGTGTGACAAGCGGATCTGTCGGTCCTGGTCTGGGGTCGTTGACCGTGGCCTGCCCGTTCTAGGACGATCGGATGTGGACCCTGTTGTATCTAATCTTATTCTCAGGCGAGTAACCGTCGATTTGTGGACGCCAAACGCCCGCGCCACGTCAGTTGCCGTTTTTCCACTTTCCAGCATGCCGATCGCACGCTCTCGCTGAATTGCGGTTAACCGTGCCATCGGTTAGGATCGTTCCAGAAACTTCAAATTTTGTACAACGTGCACTCTTTTCTTAAGGGTTGAGACTATGAAAAAATAATTCAATAACTCTCAGCGGTTATTTCACAATGTGCTAGACTACCAGTTTAGGTCACGTGACTGCTCGCTCCAGTTGTAAGATAGAGCGTGGAATGATTTTGACACATTGTTTGGACAATCATTTTCCAAGTAATAGAATGTACAAGAAAAATTAAATATACTAATAGAAAAAAAATTAACCCACTCTATAGGTGTTGCGTTTCTTTTTTTGTTGAGTATATAAGGCAAGTATACCAACTTCAAGAGCGCATAGCTTCTAAGCTGCTGGACCAATTTACACCATTCTTTTACCATAATGTTCAGTGTAACTTGTAATTTCTATACGTGATGTTATATTGATGACATCATTTATCCAAAATTTAACTAAACATGGCTTCAAAACTACTGGGGATTTTAGCATTTACCATCAAGACAGTTAAGCGATAACATGAATATCCCCAATAAAGAAGTGAAATGGTGTCATGCATCATGCCAAACGTAGATGAATTTGAGACATTTATGTGAAAAACGGATTGTCTTTCGCAAAGAAAGAGGACTTACTACTTGCCTCGTTTGCTTCCCCGTCTTTAGTTTCATTGAGCCACGTTCATGTAAACAGGTGTTATAGACTCTGATCTCAAATGTATAAAGTTTAAGTGTTATTTTGTGTATAAAATACAATTTAGGTATTGAATGATTGAATAGCTGTGGATAACATATTTTAAATGTTGTACACAGAAATATCAGGATTTAGTGAAAACTAATGGATTTTAACGGAATGTGTATACATCTAGGTAACTTTTCAAAGTTCATATAAAACTGATTAAAAGTTTTCGCATAGAGAATCAAGTAAATGGTTTCTTGTTGTCTTATATGAAATGTGAAATAAAAGGCTTCGGAAAATTTCGTGTAGTCTTACATGACAAATGAACGATACTTTGCGTAAAACAAATAATCATGACGGATACTAATTTATGAATACATGGGCATTCTATGCTGAACTGCTCTCAGATTTCATTTAGGCAAAGAAAAGTTGATTCTTAGTGTAACGCAACAAAAAGCTCAAATATGATGAGCATTTGGAAATTTCTTTTGTTGTTTTTCATTCTCTGTGTTACTATTGGCGACACAAATGCAGACTCAAAAATTGAAAGAGTGTACCAAATTGAGACAATCATAAATCACTCGAGAGCAAAGAGACATAGAAATCGTCATACCAGAGAAACACAGAATTTGACTAATGTACCCTATTTAGTGAGTCTGAAAGTATACCTGTGAGCATATCGGATAGAAAACAGAATAAGATTTCAAAACAAAGTAGTGCATCAAACAACCTTGTTTATGTTCTCCACACGTTAAAATTGCTTCTTTAAATGCCAGGTCCATACATTAGGGATTCTATCATATATCATAATATCGATATATTAGGTATTACCGGGTCAGGGCTCAAGCCTAATGAAGACTACATTGCGGCTGAAGTGCTCCCTGATGGTTAATGCTTTCGAAATATGCCCCGTTCCTCTGGACCCGGTGGCGGTGTACTTATTGTGTACAGATCTAAATTTGATGACAAATGTGACAATTTTCAGTTTGAATCTTTTGAACCTATTAGCTGCACTCTCAGAATAAACAAAAGGCATTTTTCGCTGCTTTTGGTGTACAGACTACCACCAAATGCAATAAATGGTTTCACATACAACCAGTTTTCCAATGAATTCGAAATACTCATTTGTAATTTATCGACAAAAACAAACGATTTGGTTATTTTTTGGTGATTTTAACATCCATTTTGACTCTCTGTCTGACACTAAAGTTTGCAATTTTAATCTACTGCTGGAGTCTTATAATCTCCAACAACACAGCTCATCTCCTACCCACGACGCAGGACACTGCCTGGATGGTGTAATGACAATTAAAAGTGATATTTCCATGGTTAATGATTTCCGGCTTTATGACACTGGTTTGTCAGATTATGTTGCAATTATCTTCGCGTTCACAGTTAGCCCTCCGCCACCTGTCACTAAATCTGTCATCTCACGATCAATAAAGGATTGCAATTTAGAAGCTCTCAAAAAGGATATACCATTAATCGATGATCAAGGCGCTACTCTAAGCGAATCATTGAATATTTATAACAACTCCCTCCATTCCATCATTGATAAACACGCTCCTGTTGAAACGCGCAATATCATTATTCGACCTAACACGCGCTGGTATAGTTCGACGTCATCTCGAGCGCAAGTACTCGAACTCTGACTCAGAAAGTGACAAAGTGGGATACAAGGAACAGTGCAATTATTTTAACTATTTTCTAAATGAGGCAAAAACAAAGTTTTTAAGGTTTAAAATGTGTGAGTCTAGTTCCGATAAGAAGAAATTGTTTGAAACCGCCAAAGAAATTCTGCACTGGAAAAGTGACCCAAAATATCCAAGTGATATTGAAACCAACCAGTTACCTTTCGATTTTGCCACCTATTTCTCCGACAAAATTATTAAGATAAAAGATCAAATTCGTTCCAGTAGTGTGAATGAACTTGCTTCAAAATTCAGGATAGCCAGGAAACGAATGCAATTTTGTCTAAATTTTCCGCTTCCACTGTGAATGAAATTGAAAATATCATATCCACCTGAAATTCTGCAACATGTGACTTAGACCCTATTCATACGGAACTTATTAAATTATGCAAGCATGAAATTTTCCTGTTAGAACTCAAATAGTGAACTTATCCCTTTAAGGTGCAGATGTTCCTGTTTCTCTAAAAAACGCAGTCATTCGTCCAGTATTGAAAAAGTCGTCTCTCGATCCCAACAATTTCAAAAATGCCAGACCGGTTTCAAATCTGCCCTTCCTTGTCAAAGTCATCGAAAAAGTAGTTGCAAAGAGATAAGATACTTACCTTCAAGAACATTCATTACTAAGTCAGAGACAGTGGGCGTAAAAGGTATATCATTCGACAGAGACTGCTCTTTTACGAGTATACACGGATATTGCAAGGGCTCTCCAGCAACGCAAGGTTGCTATGCTGCTGTTATTGGATCTAATTGCAGCTTTCGACACCATATTCCACGACCGGCTGTTGAATCGACTTCATACTCGCTATGGGATACGAGACAAAGCACAAGCATGGTTCAAAGCATACCTGATGAATAGATTCCAGTATGTTTCACTCTTTGGGATTTCTTCACTGGTGTTCCGCAAGGTTCAGTCCTTGGACCTATCCCCTTTACCTTATACGTTGCCCCCCTCGAAGATATCACCAGAAAGCATAAAATAAATAGTCACTTTTATGCGGATGACTCGCAACTGTACATGTCTTTTAGTCCGTCTAGTCCTTTTCACGAAAACATAAGTTCACTCGAAAGTGTGTTTTCGACATTAGGTTTTGGATGTCTGAAAATTATTTAAAATTAAATGATGATAAATCTGAAGTTATTCTCATTGGTTCAAGTACAAATATTAGAAAATTTGATAGTGTTTCAGTTCGAGTAGGAGATGCGGAGGTTAAATCCCTGCCACATGTGCGAAATTTAGGCGCTATTTTTCTTTCTATGAACAGGTTTATTTTCCATAAAGTTCAAACGGCATTTTACTACCTGCGGGCCATAGCTCACATTAGAAAATATTTAGATTCTGAGTGCTTCAAAACTTTAGTACATGCACTGGTAACATCAAGACTGGATTATGCTAACACTTTACTTTTAGGAACTAACAAAACCCTCCTTGCCAGGCTGCAAAATTACCCAAAATTCAGCTGCGCGCCTCATATCACGAGTTGATCGACGTTGCCATATATCGCCAATACTCAAAGATCTCCACCGGCTTTTTATTGTCAAAAAAATTCAGTTCAAAGTTCTAGTCATTTGTTTTAATGGTGTCCATGACACTGCTCCGGTGTATTTACATGAACTTATATGTACTGTCAAATCTAGTCGTGTTCTAAGGTCTAGTCACGGTTTAAAATTAATTGTTCCGTTTACCAGAAGTACAGTATATGCCAATAAATGTTTTGCGATTACCACTCCAGCACAATTAGAAACTGTTCTGAAATAAATGTTTTTAAATCTTTGCTTAAAACTCACCTCTTTAGACAAGCGTATGCGTATTCCATCCTATATAATTAAATGTATTGGCATGTTTTTTATCCACAGCAATGTTTTACTAATTTTACCTATTGTTTCAGTGGTATGTGTGTCTAAGTCATTCTGTGAATTGTTATTGTGTAATGCGCTTAGAGCTATTTTTAGAGTAAGCGCAATATAAATGTATTGCAATAATAATAATAATAATAATAATTATAATAATAATAATAATAATGAATAATATGTAGATCATATATGTGATGATACTCTTGCCACACCAATGCAGAAGATACGTATAAAAAGATTAGCTGACGAGCCAGATCGACCTCCTGCAAAGAAACAAAATAAGACAAAACCTGAGACACAGACTAAGACACAAAAATGAAGGATGTAATCCAAGTAGGTAAAGGTAGAAGAACATGCCTTGGTAGAAATGCACATCAAGAATTGTTTGAACCTGAAAATGGATCCATCTTTCTACTTGAAATGCGGCAGCAAGACATTTGAAACACAGATTAGACCATGAAATAAAAAGCCACATCGTCGTGTTAGGTCGATTCAAGGAACAAGAAATGTTGAAGAACGTGTGGATAACACTGAGCACTCAGACGTTTAGAGCATTCAGTGAAAGAGATATTGATAACGATATGCCAAATGCATTCAAGGATTTCCTCAACAATTTTGATGGGCCTGAACGTCAGGGATCTCAATAGGTGTTGGATAAGATTCTTCAGATTGAACTCTTGCAAGCCTCCAGCTCCATTAAATTGCTAAAGAACATAAAAATACTAAGGGTGTTATCAACATCAAGAACACAGGTAACAAGTGTTTCTATGGTCTATATCAGGTCATATACAACCGACGCAAATCATGTAAGTTCGGTTTAACCGTTTAAACATGAGCTGAATGTGGAAGATATAAAATATTCAACACCAGTTCATCAAAATCCTAAATTTGAGAAGATGAACAACATAGCTATGAATGTTTTTGGTTGGGAAAATCAAGTTCCCATGTAGTGGTACCCATCTACATGTGTTGCATAAGTCAAAATGAGAGTGACACTGAAATCAACTTACTGCTTATCAGTAATAATGAGAAGAGACATTATTGCCTGATTAAGAACTTTAGTCGATGCATGAAGTAACATGCAAAATTTGATGGCAAAACGTTCTAATGCTTCAATTGTCTGCATGGATTTATGCGACAAGACGTTTTGAACAAACATCTTGAAATTTGTGGAAAGCATAGATCATAGCGTTTGTCATTTCCAGACGATACACTCATTCAATGCAAGGGCATTGCAAAACAACAGAAGGCACCCTTTGACATTCATGCTGACTTTGAATGCTTTACAGAGAAACAGGAGGGTGATCGTTACCAATATCATAAGGCTGATAGTTTTTCCTATGTTGTCGTCAGTGAATATGAGAAGCGTGATCCTGTGCTTTATCGTGGAGACGATGCTGTTCACAAATTTCTAAAGAAAATGTTGAATGAACGTGATGACATAGTGAATCAATTAAGCAAAACCCATTCAAATCACTGCAGAGGACAAGAAACAGTTTGCTCAAGCTACTCATTGTTACACTTGCCATGATTTGACGGGAGTAGATCGTTTGCGAGATCATGATCATATCAGTGAAAAATACGATGGATCATTTCATAGTTTCACTTAAGAAAAGAGCAACAAGGAAACTGGGATTCATTCATCATTGTTATCCCATTCCCCAACCTGCGAGGATATGACAGTCATCTTCTAATGGAAAGTATCGGAAAATTCAAAGAGTTGAGGCCGTCAGTCATTCCAATCAATGTTGAAAAGTACATTGCAATTATTTAGGGTAATCTGACATTTATCGACTACTACTAATTAATGGGAGCATTCTTGCAAAACTTAGCGGCCAACTTAGCGGCTGAAGGTAAAGAAAAGCTTCAGAATATGGATGTTCGTGTGCGTGACATTCAGCAGCAAGAGTTACTTTTGAGAAAAGGAGTATATCCCAATGAATATGTTGGTGAACCCGCTAAGTTTGCAGCAACCAAGACTTTTACAGTCAACTGTCTGAAGAAGGAATTAGTGATGAGGATTAAGCTCATGCAACAGCTTTGAAGAGTATCATGACTTCTACCTGAAAACAGATGTGTTGCTGTTGGCAGATGTGTTTGAAAATTTTACACATGTGCGTCTCAACACTTATAAATTGGATCCTGATCATTACTTTACTGCACTAGGTTTGACATGGGATGCTATGCTGAAACATACCAAGGTTCAATTGGAATTGATAGATGATATTGACATGCATCAAGTAGTAGAGCAAGGTCTGTGAGGAGGTATTTCAGTGATTACGCACATGTATGCAAAAGCCAGCAACCCCTTCATTCCAGACTATGTGGCAAAATAAAAAAACTACATCATGTACTTTTAGCATCCAACAATCTCTGGCGGTAAAGTATGTTACAGAGTTTGCCAAAATGTGAATGTGCATGGATAGAAGATCCAGAATCTCTGGACTACATGAAAGTGAGTGAAGATGCTCCGAAATTATATATTTTAGAGGTGGTTCTCGCATACCCAGATGAAATTTATTGCCAGCAGTGGTTGCTGAGAAGAAATTGTTCAAATCAATGAATCAGTCCAAATACAGTCAGAATCTGGGAAAGCAGTTGGGATTGAAATACAAATCTACGGAAAAGTTGATTCCTAATCTTAGTGACAAGGAAAAGCATGTGGTACATTATCGAAATTTGCAGCAATATGTATCTTTCGGATTGAAAGTGACACAGGTGCAGCAGGCCATTATGTCCAGCAGAGTAAATGGCCATCTAAATATGTAGATGTCAACAAAGATAAGAGAAAAATGGCAAAAATCCGGTTTGAAAAATACTTTTACAAATTGACAAGCAATGCTATATTTGGCACAAACGTAGAATTGGTTCACAATGTGAAACGTTTCAAAAAGGTGGTGGTTAAGCCTACATTTCACAAATTCCACATTTTCAATGAGGACTTGACAGCAGTACACTGTCTCAAGTAGGATCTGTTGTTGAACAAGCCAATTCAGATTGGGTTTACTCTTCTGGATCACAGCAAAAATCCTAATGTATTATTATCACTACAATTACACGAAGAAGCATCCAGAGACAAAAACTGCTGTTCAGTGACACAGACAGTTTCTGTTATGAAATACTAGCCAGAGACATTTACAAAGATATGCACCAGGAGAGTCATCGTTTTGATACAAGTGATCAGCCAAATGATCATTTCCTACATTCCACTGCAAACAAGAAAAAATGTTGGAGAAAATGAAAGATGAAACTGCAGGAGTACCCGCTCAGGAGTTTGTAGGGTTTCTACCAAAGATGTACAGTTTGAAGTGTGGTGGAAAAGAGAAACATACTGCCAAGGGCATTGCATGCAAATCATAGAGCTCATAGAACATGAGTGCATGAGTTAAAAGTCGCCCGCCCTTAGACATAATAATCATTCTGCATCAAAATCTTGATGTGTGAACATGTCTGCAGTAAGTGAACAACAACTGACATATACAATAATGCTACAGAAAATTCTGAGACAATACCTACATGAGAGCCTACAGCAAAGTCCGAGACAATGCCTACAGCAAAGTCTAAGACAATGCCCATGGTGAAGCCTGAGTTGAAGTCACTACGGCTACAACAGCTTCAAAGGCGGCCACAGTTTAGAAAGATAAAGAGAGATAAGTGTCCGCCTGCAGCTAGAATGTGAAAAGAGAAAAATGGAGTTTAAGGTAGAGTTTAAAGTCAGGCGAGAATCTAAGGATACAGCTGTTGCCACTATAAAGTCTATGAAGAAGATAGACTATGATACACATTAATGGAGAAAAATATGTTAAACTGGTGAAATATCAACAGAAAGTGATGGTCAACATTCGTGAATATATCACAGATCATGCTTCCAAGAAGGAAATTTTGCTGACACTGAAAGAAAGACAAATGCTGAAGAGGCAAATGACGTCAGTGGATCACGTGCTTCAGCAGATTGATGCGTATAAGTGTTGTGACATTCAGAAGATGGTTCAACAGAACTCATTTATCATCATGAACTCAAACGTGTAACTATCTAGATTACTATGGTGAACTGACGATCTATTACTGTGGAACCTTCATTATCCTATCTCCTGAAGATTAAACTGTGGTGCAGGATTATTTTGAATCCTTACCAATCCCAGGATTTCATGTACATGTACATGTCTCAGAATATCTTAAAGTGAGAGTTATTGAACGTGACAATGGACGCTGCATACAGTTTCAACAGTACTATCAGCTTACCAGACGTTATGATTTCATCACGCTGAATGCAGAACACTGGAGCCAAGTTTTAATGGTACATACGAACTTAAAACTTAATTTTTAACCAAATGGACATGTGCAATTGATACGTTGTTCAAAGAAAATTGACCTTACGCCTAATATTTGGACTATGATAAAGGCTTTGAAAGGTTTAAATGAATTGACATTATCAAACCCTGTTGATGTGAAAGTAATTGGGTTGAATAAATGTTATGTCGGTTTTCATAGCATTTATAAACGGTGTAATAGCATTTATGGTACTTATATCAATTTAAGTTGTTGTGAGTGGATTAATATGTGACATGTGTTGGCATAAAATGTATTTGAAATATTTTTCTCAATAATTGTATTTTTTATTCTCAATAATTGTTAATATTTGTAATTTCTTATGTTACATAAACGACATACGTGTTTGCCTTTCAACTTTTTATTTTTATTCTCTCTCAAACAATAGTTTATTATAATACATAACAATATATGTCATATGATATATACGATACACATGGTTTACGGATGGGTTAACACCTATTACGGATGGGTTAATATTGATTAAAGATGAATAAAATACAATAAAAATGGTTTATGGTTGAATTAGCACCTCGCCAGGGACTCTACATTTAAATGAAAGGAGTTAACGGGTGAATTAACACCACGCTAGTGACCCTCCAGTGATTCATTAGAATGATCTGACACAGGTATGAAATTATTAATGATTTAGATAAATATATCACTTAAAAACTTAACTATAAATTAAACATTAACCAATTTTAAATAGAACAATGGTTTATACTATCTATATGCAAAGTCTTTTACACAGAATCTCCATCACTTCTTTTATTGTATCTATAATAACATGCTATGATTTTGAGCTCTATACAATAGTTAATACACACAATAACAATCAGAAGTATTGGAAATGAGTTGCTGTAATGTTGTGAAATTATATACGTACTCATTATTTAAAAATTTTCCAAACGATTGTCTATAGGTGCAACTCCATAAGAGTCAAAATATTCCACAACTTTGCCCAGGTATACGGCAAACCAATGCTCAGCAGGTTCACAGGTAATGTTGGCAGTTGATCCATAAGGAATATTCCGTGGAATGTCTTTTGTCATGACATCATGGGTCAACATGGCATCTATCTGCTACTTATTCGTTATTTATAATCAAACTGAATACTACGATTCGCACTTATGTCAGTGATGTTGTCCAATTGAACATAGACTATGGCATTAACTGTATTTTGCAAAGCATTGGCAAAATTCATCTCCAGCCGTAGGTTTCTATGATTGATAAGGGCATAATGGTCATCACCATCATATTCAGATGTTAAACATTTACATGAAAACCTGGTATATACTGTCCATAATTGGCTAATTTCACCGCATGAAAATTCATTGACCAAGCAGTACCTTTATAGATGAGACGCATAGAACGTTCAAATTAAGACTTTCTTCCGAATCATGGATGAGGTGAGAAATGATGCTCCCATAACCATGGGAATTGTTGCTATGTGAAATCAAGCGTTCATTTAGAAATAATTCAATATTAGACCATAAACCATTAAGCTAATCATTGAATGATGTTATGCTCTCATCTACACCACAAATGCTTAATAGTTCTACATACAGTATGAAGTCTACTATTCTTTAAATCTAAATATTCTTCTGTAGTAGCAGGAATGTAAAATTCTATTGGAATACCATTTCTAATGGCAGTGAGTGGTTGACAGTCTGCATTATAACTTTGTCGACAGCGGTTTGTGTTGGTGATATACGAAACCATTCCTTTGTAAAAAGATTACGTTCAGAAAAATGTGATTTAAATTGTGTGTTTCTTATTTTACAAATATATCTTTTGATTTTGTTCCATCCGCTTTCTTTCTCCTTCTTACAACTTTCTTTGATGTACTTCGTTTATCAATAACACCAACAATTTCTTGAGCTACACAATCATTTACGACTTTAACTACATTCTTTGCAGGCTACTTAAGATTTGGCCATTTTAGCCCTTTCCTTAATGAGTGGGATAGTTTACAAGCCAATGCTTCCAAGAACGAACCAAATACGATCTCCATATTGTATTCGTTCACCTTTAAGTCCTGGGAAATCGCCATCACTTGATGAAGGAACTGGTTGGGGTATGCAGATGGGTCGTGTCTATATTCTTTCGAAATGTGTTCATAATATTGTTTGTCGAAAATGAAGTTTACATATTACTTTTCCAGCTTGAAATGTAACATTACGATCTGTATCATCCTTCATATTAATTTCTATCGTGGTAAATTTTGATGTGTTAACCGGTACGGAATGAGGTTCCCCATAAGTTTTCATAATAATATCGCAACCGTGACCTTGAATGGGAACAGGACGTAGTAAAAGAACATATTAATCTCCAACTACTTGTTCGCAAATACTACATTACGCATGAAGTGCATAAAATCCATGTTTCACATTTGCTTTATGTTCAGCAGGACCAGATTGTCTATACCATTGATCTGGTATAAATCCTAAAGTCTCAATCTCAATCTAGCAGCAAAGACAATTTCACAATTATTTTCAAAGTAAGAAAATTCTATCATACTTTAACCCAATAGTTATTGTTGTTATCAGCTATTGCTAATGCTTCATTTAAGGCATCACTTATTTCAGGTTTGGATCTATAGTAACCGCATGAAATGGCAACTTCATGAAACGTTTCATCTGGTGATGACCGGTAATCAATGATATAGTAAATTTCTTGTCTCATAGTCGTCCATGAATATGGGTATTGAATTTCAACTAAGGCTACTTCATATTTTCCTTTCAAATATAATGTACGTTGCTGGCATTAAGTGCGTTGCTGGCATTAAGTTCATTACGTGCATGGTTCACATTGTGGTTATCTATTACTTCTCCTTGATAACAAGCACTGGCATACCTTATTGTTACAGGAATATGAGTTATAGCTTCATTTTCTTGACAACAAAAACATAACCCTTTAAACTAATTAAAAATCTCTCCATCCTTCTGGAAACTGTCTTTATTGACGCTGTTTCATTTCTTTTGTAATATCTTCATGAGTTGTCTTTTTGCAAAAAAAAAAACATTTTTTAATATTAGCATCTACAATTTCCTGTATAACTGCTTCCAGCCTCGGGTTGGTGCTTGTCGTTCTTTACTTCTTGAAGCAACTGGTGCTTCTTTCAGTAAATGGATAATGTTGGCATTTTCAATGACATATCCATTTTTGAACACACGTCCATTCTTATCTGTCTATTACAAGTAACACAGTATTTTTTGTCGCATTGCCTCCAGCAGCGTTTTTCATTCGTCTTCATTGAAGTTGATGTAAGAGGTATAATCTTTCCCAAGTGAGAGACGTGTACAAAGCTGACATAACACATGTCAAAGTGAGCTATCACTTCTAAGTGCATTAACTTTGTTAATTACAGTCTGAAGCCAATGTTGCGCAGCTGCTACAAGTTGCCATTCACTTTCTTCCACAGGAAAAGAGATGGTCCAATCCATTTACTATTTCGTTTGATTCTAATGAATCGAACAAAGTGTCCATCTTCAACTTGCATGGTTAGGATATCACTAATCTTGAATTCATTCACAATTTGTTGCCTGTCTTTAAATGCGAACAATAAAGTCTAGTTGAAATCTTTTGTGAAAGAATTGTTCAAATCGGTCCAGAAGCTTAGAAGTTATGCACTGTTGAAGTTGGCATATCTGCCAGATCTAGGGTCAGATAAGGAAGTGAATTTAAAAACAGAAGGGTAAAAGCATTTTTAAGAAGGAGGGAATACATGCCTATACAACAAAGAATGAAACCAAAGCCAACTTTGCTAAGAGAGTCATTCGTACTCTAAAGGGAATGATGTATCGATATTTCCTACGTAATCAAACTTATCGCTATATGGACATCCTTCCAGTACAATTACAACCGTAGGCCCAATGGCTCCCTCCCTGATAAGTATGCTCCTATGGTCAATTGCCAAAACGTATTGTCATTGGACTGGTTCATAATGAATGATGGTGAACCAGTCCTATCCAAACCTTTCAAGCTTAACATATATAGGAACAAATATCTTGACGCTTTTGAAACTCTTTACAAATCTTTTGATAACTTGAATGGTGAGAAAAATTCCATCATAATAGGGAAGATTGGCCTAGGTTATGCATTATCTTCTTTCGACTTAACACCTGATTATGATGGTGATGATCATTATGCCCTTATCAAACATGGGAATTGCGGCTAGAGATGCATTTTGGCGGTGCCTTACAAAATACAGTAAATGCTATAGTCTATACTGAATTTGATAACATCATTGAAATAAGTGCAAATCGCAGCATTCAATTCGACCACCAGTCATGAACCCGAAGCAGATAGAGGTCATACTGTTCCATGATGTCATGACAAAAGACTTGTTTCAAGGCGTGTTTTCCATGGACCAGCTACCATCTTTACAACGCGGTGCCTATGTCATTCATCAACACAGACGATCATGATGAGCCAGGAGAGCATTGGGTGGCAGTATATTTTGACAAAGGTCCTTCTGAATATTTTGACTCTTATGGACTTTAAGTTTTTCAAGTTTGATTTCATTTATAATTCAGTTCCATTACAAACACCGATATCATCTACATGTGGATTTTATTGTGTGTATTATATTATTCAAAGAGCGCGAGGACATAGTTCTTTTGAAATCATCGATGTATTAAGAAGAAGTGACGGTGATTTTGTTGTAAAGGATTTTGTATATAGACATTATAAACCACTGTTTTATTGATGTTGTATTATTTGTATTAGTTAAGTTGTGGTAATTGTCAATTTCATTTATTATAGATATTATAAATAAAAGCAAGACAGTTCTATGCAACTTTTTCTTTACTGTGTTACATCAAAAGAAACTAATTACATTTCAACAATTATTTTGCATTAAACTTTTTTTAAAAATGCATTCAATGCTATTCATACCAATCTAAATTAATATATGTATCACAGACATTATACCCACGTTTGTAAATGCTGTGGAAACTCGTATAACACTGTCCATTACCAAACTTTATTATTTTAACATTTTCATGTTTAGACAGTTTCAGTTCATACCCATCTTCATTCATATCTATGTCCATCACCATAACCCACATGGGATGTGTCAGCTCAATGGACTTGGTACCCAGCATGAGGTGCACTTTCAAGTCCTCTTTGAATTCAAGCGTCAGGTTCTTTCCAATCCAGTGCTTGTAACAGAGCATTCCATTCCACTGTGTAGAGGGTGATGTAGCCGTAGTGTTCTGTAAGCTCGTCATGCTGGCAAAATTGTACAAACACGTCTAGACAGTTCTCAGTCACACGCACCTCTAAATCATTTGAGAGTATAGGCGTAACCCTAACCTTTAACCTATATGAGGACCCCCTAGGACATACTATGTGAGGACCCCCCTAGGCGGCATATAGGGGTACGCTATAACCTTTTGTGGAATGTTTTCCAGAACATTATCCTTACGTCCTCTTTGGAGCAGTCGGTAGAGCATAGGACTCACTGTCGGAGGGTTGGTGGTTCGAGCCCACCTATGGACGGCGTAACCCTAACCCTATATGAGGATTCCCCGGGAAATACTATGTGAGGACCCCCCACCCTAGGCAGCGACACTTCTACCATCTGTTTATCATACCGTCACTCATCGATCACTCATCACTCAGTCACTCATTCACTCATTGTGGCATACTATGTGAGGATCCCCCCTAGCACGTGATTCATCAGCCTTCATTATGAGGACATTGCGTAAGTGTGGCAGTGGCAGTGTTGCTGTTGTTGGAGAAACACGAGGAGGACGTGGCAAAAGATTTGTGGTAAGTTACATTCTTTTTTATGTGACAGGGGGAGAGACACGCCATTCACAAGAACGTGTTCGAATTGCACGCGCCATTCGCAAGATGTGCTCGAATGATAAGCTCTCCATTCAAACATGTGTTCGAATGGGGGCCAGCTCTCCATTCAAAGACGTGATCAGAACACACTTTTGTTCAATATTTTCCCCTGTGAATGTGTGTGTGTGTGTTAGTAGCACAGCGTGGGAATAAGTACATGAAAGACCTCACAGCATGGGAACGATCAATAAATTTGAGAACATCAAATACCTCAGAGCGTGGGAACAATAAATAAATTTGAGAAGGAATGGCCAACTTTAGCAATTTAGTTTTTGAAAATATGTTATGCATAAAATAGGTTTGGCATTTTACCATTCTACCTATTCGAACGCTCTGAGGTAATAGTAGTGGATAAATGAGGGTTCTAGGCCAACTTTAGTAAATTTTGTGGGAACGCAGAATGGTGTCCGTTGGTGCGATCATTTACCTTCAGGTATTGTGAAATGATGAATAGTTGAGCAAATTTGTTGAGCGAATCTGTTGATGTGGCGCAATGTGTATCAAGCGTTATAGGACCGCGACGATCGGTTTAGGATTTGGGGGCGCTTGGTGTAGTGAACACTTTGGTATTAGTTTCAAGTTCGTTTGAAGTCCTTTTGATAGATTTTGGGCCATTTAAAAATTTACTTATATTAAGTATATCGAATATCTTCAGAAGTCAATATGAAAAATCAAGTTTCACATTGTGTAGAACGCCCCAAGATTGTGCATACGGCAATATTTTTGTGTTTAAAATTTTCATTTTGTCGGTTTTTGAGACGAGGAAAATTTTTGTGCTACCTAGCACAAACTTTTCATGTAGTTTTTAAATATTTAAACCTCAGTAGATTGGAACCTTATTGCCACTTTATAAACAAGGTCGTGATCGTTTCAAAAACATCACTTTTTGGTCGCTTCGTAACTTGTAAGATATGTTTTGTGCAGTTATTTTGTCTCATGGTCTCATGGTCAAGACGACGACGCAGCGCAGCGTCACGACGCTCAGTACCGTGCTTCTCGCCCAAAACTTCCGCGTATGGAGTGACAGACGACGAATACTGGTTGAGCGAAACGTCAAGATGGATATCTTTGCTTGGCGAATGGAGATGCCATCCCATATGCAGGCGCATTGTGCAGCGGGCGGAAATCGGAGAACCTACCACTCTACGAAGGCCACGTCGGAGGACATGGTGTGACTGTACTATTTGATACAGGATGTGATTCCGCAGCCGTTGGCAGTAGTTTGGTGAAGGACACTCAGATGACTGGGAAGCACAGTAGTTGTGTTCTACTCGACGGAACAATTAAGCGATTCCCAATGGCGCGGATAGACGTCGAGACACCGATATTAGTGGAAAACTTGATGACATGGTGATTGACAGTCCGCCAATTGACCTTATTATCGGGAACGTGTCAGACCTAAAACAACATATCACCACAAGACAGAGGACAAGTAAATGCCGAGCGGAACAACATTTGCCCACCTTCCGCCGCAGATAATCAAGATGTGGCCGCGTTTGCAACACGGGAGCAGGAGAAGAAAGAAAGACGCCCAGTGAAGCCTCTTGTCACACCTCCCGTGAAGGTCGAAGAAGTAAACTCGGAACAGCTTATTGCACTCCAAACTGAAGACGAGACGCTTTAGAAGTTTTTCGGCCATGCGAAAGAGAAGACGGTGTTCTCTTCAAGAACTGGAGCTACGTATCGATTTGCGATCAAGAATCGTATACTGACGCGGTATTACTACCACAAGTAGGGCGACATTGAAGTTACGCTTAAGCAGATAATGGTGCCGAAACAGCTTCGGGAACGCGTTATGTCTCTCGCACACGAAGCGACTGTTGGCAGACACTTGGGGATCAAGAAAACAACCGATCGGATCACCATGAACTTTTATTGGCCCGGAATCGACTCGGACGTGAAACGTTTCTGCCAATCCTGCGATGTTTGCCAACGTACAATACCAAAAGGCAGAGTACAGAAAGTGAGATGCCGATCATCGATGTGCCTTTCTATCGCGTAGCGGTGGATTTGATTGGACCGCTTGCCCTTGTGTCAGATAGAGGACATCGATACATTCTAAAAGTGGTGGGTTATTCGACCAGATACCTTGAAGCAGTTCCTTTAAAGCGGATTGACACGGAGACGGTCGCGGAAGCGTTACTGAGCGTAATTCTTCTCCGACTTGATGCGAGAAGTTTCGCCGTTAATATCGGTCAAGCAGCTTTTCACCACTGCGTACAACCCCAAGTGTAATGGATTGTGCGAGAAAATAAACGGAGTACTAAAGAACATGCTGAAGAAGATGTGCCAAGAACGCTGGAAAGACTGGGATAGATATTTGCCAGCTGTTCTGTTCGCCTATCGAGAAGTGTCCCAAGCAAGTACTGGATTCTCTCCGTTTGAACTGCTGTACGGTCGAAAGGTGCGCGGTGGACGGACGATGACATGCCGGAAGAAGTGGTGAACACTTACCAGTATGTGGCAGGCATGTGGCAGACGTGTCGTATTGCACGGGAGAGTTTGCGAGAAGCACAAGGGGTGGCGAAGCACCACTACGACAAGAAAGCCAGGAACAGCCGCGTTGCAATGTGAGAGAAAGTGTATCTGCTTTTACCTAGCGATACAAACAAGCTCCTTCTGCAATGGAAAGGCCCTTACGCTGTAACGAAAGTATTGGACCGGATGGATTACGAAATAGAGTGTACCACTCCAATCTGCTGAAAAAGTATGTGCAATGCGAAGAAAACGAAGAGCAGGAAGGTGATGAAGATCTTGACGAGTTTGTAGCGGCGCTCGCTCGTATCGCGGTTATTGACGAGGAAGAACCGCCGGATAAAGATCTGGAACCATCACTACACGTGCCAATCACGGAACAGCAAGTAACTTACAAAAACGTGCATATCTGCCAGGATTTGATGGAGTCGGAACGTTCCAAGGTTAATACAGATCTCGAGGAGTTTTAGGATATTTTTTTCTGATGTTCCCGGACTCACAAATCTTGGAGAGCACAAGATAGAGCTGACCACAACAGAATCGATCCATGCGAGACCGTACGCAGTTCTTTTGGCCAAACGCAAAGCGATCGACGATGAGGTCGAGAAGATGCTCAAAGCCGGCATTATTGAAGAGTGCACTTCAGAATACAATTCGCCAGTGGCCCAAGAAGAAAGACGGAACGAATCAATATTGCATCGGTTGCAGAAGACTGAACACTATCACGAAGTTTGACAACGAACCTATGCAAAATTACGAAGATATCATGGCACAGATCGGAACCGACAAGATCTTCTCGAAAATTGACTTTTAACAGGGATATTGGCAGATACCGATGGCCGAGGATTCCAAAAACCTACACGGCATTTACTACGTCGAAAGGAACGTTTCACGAGGAACCCATTTGGCCTGATCAACGCCGGGGAGAAGTTTAACCGAGTGATGCGTAATATGTTGACGGGTCTGTCCAACGTCGACAACTATGTTGACGATCTCTTACCACACACAGCGACGTGGAAGAAACACATGAAGACATTATGCGAGTTGTTCGTCCGCATCCGAGATGCTTGACTCACTGAGCATTTTATGTGTTGGTTTAAAGATTTTATGGAACATGTTCCATTTTAAGTCTATTTTCTCACTGGTTCTTGATTTAGGCAGGAAGCTCTTTGATTGGGTACATTTTAATTAGCAGAGGCTGTTCTGCCAGCGAGTATGTAAGGAACGCGCTTGCTGCGCCATCAGCAGTCGATTTCATGAAGGCATAGAGGCCACAAGTCAGGTGTGAGACATAGTGGTGCACAGGGAGTTGTTATTTGTTGTGCTGGTGCACAGAGAGTTGTTAAAGTGTTAAATGAGGAAAATAAAAACGGATATTCAAGAGAGAGATTAGATTACTTTCACAACAGTTTTACTTGGATATTAGAAAAACGGAATTTCAGAAATTATAAGATATTGCAATCAGTCTTGTGTCCGTTAGTCGCCATACCTCTTCGTGAAAGTCAACGACTCACAACGCTGGGACCCGAACACACTCGACCAACATTTATGATTGTAACTTGGAATGATATTGCCCATGGTAAAGTTAGCTCTTGGTTGATTAAACTGTCCTTGTATTGAGCATGTTTCATTCGTCTCTGGTAGGCGCGCGTAATGCCCTCGGCTATACGTTTCTGTTTTCAACCATTATACTGCAACTATAGGTGTCTAAGGCCCACAAACTCCTTCGCATGAACTCCTGTCATTTCAGTCTTCATTTTCCGCAACACTTTCTTGTTTACAGTGGAATGTAGGAATTGCTCCTTCGGATAATCAATTGTATCAAAAAGATGAACATTCTCATGCATATCTTTGTTAATTTACGGGTATTTCAGAACACGAGCTGTTTCCTTCACTGAAGAATAGTTTAGATTCTAGATATTTCTTCTTCACGCAATTACAATGGCCATGGAACATGAGGGTATTGCTAAGCTCCAGAATAGTAAATCCAACCTGAATTAGCTTGTTCAAAATTAAATCCGATTTGAGGTAGCGCATAGCTGTCCTGTCCTCTTTTGATTCGAGAAACGCTAGCTTGGCCACTACCTTCTTGAAGCGCCTGGCATTGTGAACTTATTCTAGATTTGATTGCGTCCTCACATTTTCCATGGTTTAACCGAAAACTGCCTTGTTCATCAGCTTATAAGTTTTTCTCAAAACGGTTTTGCCCAATTTACCCAAGTCAGAGCTAGTTCCCAAGGAAGACATTGTCTCGGGGAAAGGTGGGATCTGGCAAACGCAAGGGCATTCCGCACAGAAGAAAGGCGACAAAGGATCTCAAGCCATAAGAGGGATCCCCGGAGGACAGAAGGGTAAGGCTGCAAGCCATGCACTCCCTACTAGACCTTTTAATAGCAGGCGAGAGAACGATCCCTTTTAGGCCACTACAGACCATTTCAAAGGCTTATAGAATTTGCTCTAAGTATCCCCAGGCAAAAACAAACGTAGCACAGATTTTCCAAACCCTCTCAAATGGTGGTGCGACCCTCAAACGATGACCGACGGAGTTTCTTTCCACCAACCTCCCCCGGAAATAGAGCTCCATATGGACGCTTTTCAGAATGGCTGGGGGATAAACTGGGAAGGTCAGGTATGGAGAGGGAGAGAAATGGCTAGAACTACAGTTATCTGGATAGCACTGAAAAAATTAAACAAGATACTCAGAGGCAAGAGTATGCTAATACTGTTAGACAACTCAACAGCAGTGGCATACATAAACAAGCAAGGGGACCACCAGGTCCCTTCTATTATCAAACCAAGCATTCAAGACCCTCTCTTTTGGAGGATCTCGCCTCCAGAGCAGGTCGAGTCATCCATACGGAATGGTGGTTAGCCCATTCGTCCTTCCAATAGCTAATAAACCAGTCACCATGGGATACCCATATCAATGACCTGCTTGCCAAATCTGTAACAATGCAACTGCCCAAGTTTGTCTCGTCCTGCCCTGAACCCCTTGGCATGGGCAGTAGATGTTCTCAACTGCCCGTGGCCAGTAAAGGAAGTGCTTTACGCCTTTCACCCACAGGCAACAGGCAATTTTGCTACAAAGTCCTACAAAGAATAATCAAACTGGACCCACAAGCCCTCCTATTGGTAGCCCCACGGACGCCAGAAACCCCATGATTCGTTCTGCTTTTGCAGTGCAAGGTGGTCAAAACAGTTCCAATCCTGTGCCACAGGGAACTTCTACTTTAACCCCATTGGTAGCATTTACACCAAGCTCCCGACCTATTAAACCTACATCTATGGTGCCTGATCAGCCTTCTTCGGGGCAAAAAGGCTTCTCTCAGAAGGTAGTGGACAAAATGGTAAATAGCCATAATGTATACAGGATGGTGCAGTAAATCTAAGCTGGACCCCTTTCAGGCCTCTCCAGCAGAGATAGCGGACTTGATCACCTGTTCAAGGATGGATAATTAAAAGTAGGATCCAATGAAGGCTATAGAGCCGCTATAGACCCTAGACTCAAGGCATATACAGGGTACGATTTAGGGTAAGATAATGCTTATCCCAACTGAAAATTTCAAGGTAAATTCTTCCTCCAATTCTTCTAATGTAGCAAGATGGGATCTATCCTTAGGCCTACACTATCTTCAACGACGCGAGATATCTGGTAACATTCTTGTGAGAAGGTACTCCTACGCCTTCCCATTCAAAAGAAAAATGTGCACATGGCCCACTCCAAGAGTGCTTTCCATGCGAAGTGAATTCTTGTACTGGCACCGCATTCCTATACATGAGACATGCCCACAGAACTTCAATCGTGGCTCTGTCCGCAGCTTGCCTATCCCCAGTGACATCATTACGTTTGCCATCAAACGCCATCTTTCCCCACACCCACACCCAGGTTTCAACTTTTTTCTATAAATACCAATGTGGTCCTTCCCCACTCCCGCCCCTATCACCACCAATGCTTTCTACTCTCTCTCGCACGCTTCCCCTCGCTCCTACTTACCCAAAGAATAGTGCACTTCTACCTAAATCTACTCTCTTCAAGTGAAAGTGAGAATGCATGGTTCCTGTTGCAGTGACATTAGTGGGCTCTGGCTATACTTGAAATGAGCAACATACGCTTTTACTAAAAACCAGCTCCCTCTCCCCCCAAACATTCCAGTTTTTCGCCTTCATAGCCGTAATATAATTAGTTTTCATTTTGTCTTCAGCGAAAAAAAAACTGTTTAGACTGACAGTGAAAAATAGAGAGTAATAGACAGCCAGGGAGAGAGAGATAGATAGATAGATAGAGAGAGGGAGAGAGAGAGAGAGAGAGAGAGTGAGAGATAGAGAGAGAGATTGAGTCAACTTAGTGGTAAGATTTTTACACTCACACTAAGACTCACAAGTCTTAAGGAGTGGTGGCTCTAAAAAAAGCCGGGGTGGTAATAAACTGGCTGTGGTAGGCGCGTTTTACTTGTATTTTGAAAATTCCTCTCGCAGTTTGCAACTGAATTGCTACTTCTTCCATCGTGAATGGAACCTTGCATATTTAAAGGGGCACCGGTGGGAATAATTCATACTTGTCAAACTCGCACCGCACCAGTAGCAATCGGCGCAGGACTTCCCACATGACTTGAGAATACGTGTACCACAGCAACCTCCTCGGAATCTCACTCCTCGCATAACTTTGTGCTGTCCTTGATCAATTTTCCTTTTGACCTAACTTACTCTCTGCTGTTTGTTATATACCTCCTTGGTACTTCCAGGAGGGGGACGGGGGTGGGGTGGCAAATACTCTAATTTCATTCGTCCATATTACTGAAGTGACATCACTAAGTTCTTTTGTTTGTATTGCCGGCACTTGGCCCCCACCAGAAGTGTTTCCATACCCACTCTTTCTATCTACTTTGATTGAAATACGTGCACAGGAAACGCGCAAGGACAGCATTCTCTTTTGACCTGTTCCGCTCCACATTATGTTTCACATTATCTGGCGTTTTATTTCGTAAAGCGAGCTTTTACGAGTAAAAGAGTAAATCGCGTTCTCAACGTTTAGATGGGTTCCCTTCCGGTTGTGGCTTACCACACAATAGAAATGAACTTTTTTGTTGCAGTTAGAACACACCTATCCCGCATTCCATCATTCAACCAATGAGAATGAAAGAATCCTCCGGTATCACATCACTGATGACAGAGAACATTCCCTTTAATCTTTCATATAAGTGGTTACAAACCCATACTTGTTGCGGGATGAATGGGAGGGAGAACAGGCTAAAAGTAGAAAATTACGTTTTTACACGTAAGAGCTCGTTTTACGAAATAAAACGTTAGTTTTACTTCGTAACAGCTTTGAATTAGCTTATTTCTACTTTTAGATAGGACCAGAGTCCGGGGCAGGGGATATTTTGAACTGCACGAAAAAGGTCACGAATAACACTATGACTCGTAAGAGTTCGATGTAGATGTAGATAATTAGTTAAGATAATTAAAGTCGAATAATACTAATAACCAAAATCTTTTAATTCTTCCAAGACATGGGTCGAAGGGGAACATTCTCGGAACGTGAAACATTTCGAGAACTAAAGTATAACAAAGGAGATTGTGAGTATTCTTGACCATTCCAGTCCTGCATCCCATTCGATGGATCCCGACCTGTAATACTCGATGCTATGTGGCCCATAAACCTTTTATTGTTATTCAATTGATAATTCGAACGGAAATCAAAGGGATTTACGTAAATAGACACCAGCGCAGCAGACATTAACTCTGGCTGTGCTCACAATAGCATGCTCTTTTCCTAAAACTTGAAATATGGTAGAACTTGCTGAAATCCATTGTTTAGAGATTTTTTTCTAAATTAAGCGAAAGTTGGCACAGTTCATAGTGATTGTATCCTAGGATGTAAATTGAACAAACTATCAAGTGCTCACTAAAATGGAAAAAATGAGGATCTGATGAGACATTCGAAGTCTGTCTAACAGTGTTAGGAAAGGATGTAGACCAATTTTTTCCTTGGATGGCTACTTCTTTAGTTTGAAGTTGTTGTCGTTGCTTCTGTTTGCCCTTGCCCTTGGGTCTAGGAGTAGGTAACAAAAGACTTAGTTTGTAATGGTCGTCTCCGTGCTATAAAGGGTTCCAAGGAATAGAGGTCGGATAGTTCATCTTGGGAGAAATCCTTAAGATATTACTTAACGAAGGAGTTGAGGGGAAGCCCAGCATCCTGTATTGATTATATCAGAGACAGAACGTTACGTAGAACCGTTACAGATTTTACAACTTGTCTGACCTGATGGGCATTGACTTTTAGCTCAGTTTTAGGAATGTGTCTGACTGTGCTAAGATGACTCCTTTAATGTAACTGGAAATAGTCTACTTGGAAATGTGTTTATTAAATTTCAGCATAAAAGAGATAATGAGAGGTTTTTTGAGTTTCTGACCTGTTTGCTTCTGAGATCTCAAGGTATTGGCGAAGGACTTTGACGGGACACAATGAAAGTGAGTCATCGGCGTTCTGTTCTTCTATCAGGCTGGTAGGCTTATGTGATCAAATGTAAGCATTCCTTGAGTGACATATGAATCTTCTCCATGAAGTCCGTTCTTGGAACGAGAAAAGCTTTCATCAGTTCCCGTTTTCTTTGCTTACTGTTCTATCTAGGGCATGAATTTCACTTCTTTTGCCCGATAGCCAATGATGTAAAAATGTAAATTTACCTTACATTTTTGGTGGGTATAATCTCTTTTAAGAAAATGTTGGGGTTGGGGTTGAAGTTAGCGGAAAACTAAGGATAGATCCCATAGTGCCACGTTTGAAGCGTAAGGGGAGTTTACTTTGAAATGTCTGATAATATGAGACAAGGTCGTATCTGCCCCTGGGTCGTAGCCCGTAGATGCTTTGCGTCTAGACTTTATAGCAGGTCTAAAACCCTCAATGTACCCTAATTTAATTGTTCGTTCGTAAAGAGGTGATCTACGAAATCTGCTACCACTGCTGGAGAGGAAAGGCAGGCACAATTCGGTGTGGACAACTTGGAGTACCCTAGCTCTGCTAATGCATTTTCCCGACAGGTGGCGGGCTGAGAGCAAAATCTGAGACTGGAGAGTAAAGGAAAGGTTATGGAAGGCCAATTTCGATAAGGGAAACAATTAGGTTCCCTCTTGTTTGTTTAGGTAAGCAACGGTTGTCTAGAAGTACTAAGACACTCTCGCCTTTGAGTTGTTTGGATAATATGTTCAGTGCTATCTAGACAACTCGTAGCTCTATCCAATTGATATGGTGCCGTTTAGAGAACGGTGCCTATTTGTCTCTCCATACTTGATCCTGACAATGTATTTCCCACCCCACCTGAGATGAGTCCATTGGGATTTCTATATCTGGGGGAGGGGGTGAAACGGTCCCCTTCTCTCATGATCTGTGGGTCGCACTCCCAGAGTAGGGGAGACGGGGATTCCTGAGATACTCTCATTTTCGACTGGACAGACCTTCCTTATCTCAGTGCAAATCTTACTTGTCTTTGGAAAGGTCTGTAATGGAGGCAGACTAGGATGAACCGTCTTCTGGGTTGCAACTAGGAGGCCTAGTAGAATACTCTCTATGGCTGGGGAGATTCTCTGTTCCTTTCCAACGTGGGAAATGCCTTTGCATTCGCTCGAGTTTCACCTTTTCCCGAGAAAGACATTGTCTTGTTTGGGGCGTAGTTCGGATTTGAACTGGTGGGACTAGAAAACCCTGCTGAAGAAGGCCGCCTGATTTTCTGGTTCTTCTTCTATCGCATTCCCCCCTACAAACTTAGCAACATTACCTCGAGAGCTAGATCTCTTTCCGAGCCCTTCTGATAGGACGCGGCTGGACAGGATAGTTGAATGGATTATTTGTATCCCTTTGGTTCCCGTTCGAAGGGGAGAGAGTAGCCCTTTTTGAGCCAGCGGACTACTTAGCGAGAAGCTCTCTTTCCCTCTCACGCTTGCCAGAAATTGCCTAATCTTCCTGATACGGGCTAGAAGGTGTTGTAGGACGGCAAATTACCTAAGCATTCTAAGTTAAAGTATCGTCAGGGCATCTCTTGGCGGTATATTGTTGCTTGCTACCTGAACTGCTGCTAAGACTGTCCCTCCATCTTGCTGCCGTAGTTGGGATTGGTTCTTTTAACAGGGGTGGCTGCGCCTGAGAGCTGGTTTTCGGACACTAGATTCGGACAGACTGCATCGACACTGTTCGCTTCACAGATTGCTCCAATGCCTCTAGCGGTATCAATTCATCGGAGTACCAATACAGGCCTGGACCAATACAGTCGTACAGAGCAGTGTTCGAATTTGTGAAAACCTGACAGTGTTTGGCCCTCGCTAGAGTCCATTTTCTTGAATTCCTTCAATGGCAGTAGTATAGCCTGGGATGTCATGCATATTGGTGGATCTTCTTTTCCAAGTCAGAGGGAACCACAAGTGACATTCGCCAGGCGAGATGTCTCCTCAATGGCGTCCCTGAACGTTATGTCCTCCGGGGCTATGGTGCATGATGCTTCATGACGTTAGCGGAGAAGTATCAGTTTGCAACAGTTCTTCGTCGTCATCTAGGAGAAGCACAGGCACATGAACCGAAGGGGAAATTTCGACTCCTCCTCCTCGTCAACCAATACAGTCTCTGGCAGATTGGGGGATGATCGCAGGGTAGATGTATGGGTCTTGTTATCCGAAGGGAGCGAGAAACCGTGGCAGACGGTTTGTATTTCCTTCTCGGTTGAAGGATTGCTTCCTGCCCTTGAACTTTTTGCTGTAATTACTGTAATTGTTCCTGTGGTTCAGAAAATTCGCTCGGTAGTCGAGGCAGCTGTGATGAAGATAACAGCTCCTTCTGCGTGGGTATGCCCAGCTGGTCCGTGGCCGTAGAGAAGCTTGATCCAGAGGTGTAGCCATAACCTTCTGGGGATGAGTTTTAAGTTTTGTCTTCGCTTCACTAAGTGCTTGTTCGGCTATCATGGCATGTTGACGAAGCCTTTCGGAGAATGTCACGCCCATCCCCTCTGAGATATCCAATTTCACGCCACCCATAAGACCTGGCCAAGAATGAAAGAAATTGCCTTCCTCACGGTAGGCGCTACGAATTCTGCCGTTACAAGGGGTGCCGAGGAAAGAACCATAGAAGAACCGTCTGTGATTGTTCTATGGTCTGTTCTTTTTGCCTTCCGGTCCTTTGGCGTAAGATGTTAGCACTCCGAGCAAGTATTGTATTTGTCGAAGAGCGGCAGGCCACTGGGGTCTCTTACAACGGCCACAAACCGAAGGGTGGCGATTGCAGCTGGTCTCCGTCATATCTGAAAAGTAAACGGAAAAGAGGCCGTAAGATCTCTGCATTGCGTCGTCATTAAAACACATTTATATATTTAATAACTCTTAAGAGATCACTTCAATATTTATCCAGTGACTAAGTGTGTTAAAATTAAACTTCTACCAGTAGCCAATTTAGATGTTTCTAGACGAAGAATTCCTGATAGGCGTGTTTTCCGTCACTTCCCGTGGCCCGTAACGGGATTGTACCAAATGGGCTTGCTCCTGATGTCGTTGATAATGTCCCATAGTGAACCCGAAGGCCATAATGGTCCACAAGGGGTACCATAACGGTCCCATAATAGAAAATTGCACCCTAGGCGCAAAACATCGGCTCGAAACGCCCCGAAAGCTTTTCTTATCGCCCGGACAACGATTAAAAATGCAGAATTTGCTCTAACGAGACTGATCGGTCCTCTGGAGTGTGAGCTGAAGCAATGACTGGCCATTTCTGTGATGACACAGCCAGCTGGATAAGACTTGGAGTTGATTCAGACCATGCGGACTGCAACAACTCAAAACGACTCGTAGGCGATGTGTACTGGAATCAGTAACTGATTCTCGATCTTATAGCTTCTAGAATATAGGCACACCGTAACGTATAAACTCGGCATCAACCAGATCGAAGTTAAAAGTATTAAAATTGCCTTTTTTATTAAACCACATTTATCCAACTGTTGGATATCGATAAATTAGTTTCTTTATTAGTTAAATTAACCAATTCAAGCAAATTTGCAGCTCTGACTAGTTCCCTGGAGCAAAAAACTGCGGAGCACACAGAATGCGGTGTGTTTGCAACACCATACTTAAAGGAAATGCCCTTTGTCAGCAATGACGTAATACCAGAGGGTTCATTCACTATCATAGGTCGATGGATGGAAGGCGAAATAGGTGTGTTCTCACTGCAACAAAGAAGTTCATTTCTATTGCGTGGGAATCCACAAGCGAAAGGGAACCCATCTAAAAGTGGAGGTAAGCGAATTCAAAGCTTTTGTGAAGTAAACATTAACATTACGTGCAATGAGGAATAACGTAATAAAACTGTGATTGTTGGAAAATGAAAAGGTGCTTTTTACTCCAAAAATAGTTACAATTATTATGCTTAACACCTGGAAGTGTTATTTGAAATATCGGGTTATTTCTGAATTTCACCAAAAAGTGACGAAACTGTGAAACTTCAAATTTTGCGGGGGGTACTGTGGGGGCACCTTTGCACGCACAATTTCTCAGTTATTCTGCACGGCAGCCTTTTGAGTTTTGATGGAGCAAAGGAATATATATTGCGATTGGATTTGACCAAAAATTGACGAAAATATGAAACTTTCAACATGACCGAAATTGTTGTTTGTAGAGGCACGCTGGTTCCACTTTTGTTCGCTGACCGGAATTCCGTCTACCACCCTGCTGACGTTTTTTGTAAAACACTCTTTTTGAAAAACACTCTTTTGTAAAAGCGTAATTCGCGTTCTCCACTTTTATACGGGAGTTCTCGTAAATCTCTAGGAATCACGCAATTAGGAACTAAACTTTCTTCTTGTGGCTCGAATAGTCCCGTCCTTGGTCCCAGCCAATCAGCATCCTTGGTAACTGTTACAAAGCCCCATTTGAGTATTGTTTTACTGCGCCAACCGCGCCCAGGTCCGTTCGGTGGATGGGTGGGACATTGCGATAAAAGTGGAGAACGCGAATTATGCTTTTACTCGTAAAGGAGCGTTTTACGAAACAAACGTCAGTTTTACTTCGTAAAAGCTCCGAATTCGCTTATCTCCACTTTTATACGTTTTATAATGTGTTTAATGTGCCTTTGATCAAAATATAATCGAACTGGTGAGCAACTCTAGCACACGGAAGGACGAACGAACCAAAGAAATCAAGAAGTGAAGAAGACGCACAGGTGACCACGCTCCTCCCCGTTTTCATCCTTGCTAAAATCATCTCCCTCCATCCTCCCACAAGATGGTAGCCCACCCTAATCGCAAGGTCGATTTAAGTATACACATAATAATCCCTTTTCATTTGAACTCTTCACAAACACGATCGCGGAACCAAGTCCGCTTACCTAACTACGTGACCAAGCAATTGCTCACCGAGCTTGGTCACTCACGAACTGTACATCAATAAATTATTATTATGGACACAATGAAACCAATATGGTCCAACAACAATTGACACATTAGGTTTTAAAAATTAAGTTAGAACCAAGCAGAGACCCAACGCAGTGTTCTTGTTACAGTATAGGAAGCAAGTGACACAAGGTATTCGTGTAGCATGGGTCGACGCACTATCGCGCGCCCTAACAGAACGCTATTCCACTGTACCAATTGACTGACCCTGACCACGCTACAATGCGCTCAGTCAAACCGCCAATCGTAAATCGTCTATGACGGATGACGCAATATCATGTGCCCATTCATTACACGTACATATCACACTTGAATCCAATGAACGCACTACAATGTGCCAATGTACGACTTCGGTCACTAGTTAAGTGACATCAGCCAGTCTAGGTACCTGATCCCTGAGAGGGGATGCGTAGTGCGTTCTAGTGCACACCCCCTTTTACCAAGGGAAGATTGAGTACCGGTCTCGCAGGGATGAAGTGCCGAGACCAGCGTTAGCTAAATACGTAGCACCGTCTTCGGGGCACTGAGCCGCAAATAGAGCGCAAAGTATTCGTGTTCCAACGGCGCGTTCAACTGATGCGCGTCATGATGCTACCGACTCTGCTGGTGGTGAGAAAGGTGCCCCGGGCAGAAATCCGGTGGAGACGGGGTACGAATCGGACGCCTCCCCACCCCTGCTGTGTCCTTCCACAGACGTTGCCCTTTGCCCGGGGAAAGAATGGGGTCCATGGAGAGGAGAGGGAACTGAACTGACGGGAAAAAGCTGCTTGGAGAGTCACCTTCAGCGTCACCTTCCACACCAGAGTCCGCCGTGCTCCCTTCCTCCGGACACGCTAGCCCAGGCTCTTTCTTCATGACTGCGCCTGAGACTGGGGTTTAAATAGCCCTCTCTCTGTTCTTGGGGGTCGCCTCCAGAGGTGACGCATCCAGTGGTGAGAGATCTTCAGCCTCTTCCACGTGCTGTGTTAGTGAGATCTGGCCCGATGGGGGAGATACCGGACTCACTCTCGCTGAGGGTGATAGTGTCCGGGGCATCCTTAGCGTCTAACTCCTGCTGTTGGCGAGTTGGAGCGGGTGTAGACACTGACGGAGGTCTAGAGACTGACAGCACCGAGGGATCGTCTAATGGACGGGAGACAGTCGCAGTTGGTGTGTGCCTGCGTCTTCGTTCTGGCCTTGAAAGCAGAAATTCTTTATGGTCCTATATTTGCCGCTGAAGTTGGGATTCCATACCCAGCAACGAAGAAATGTTCAATGTCTCCGTCTGAGGCAGAGGACGGGTATCCAGAATCTGTGTGATAGTCGAGTCTGGGCGTGGGGGAATGCCAAACTCTCCAACCCGGCTGGTAACAAACGCCCCTGACTTTTCGTGCGTGACTGTTACGCTCTCCTTCAAGGCGGGGACGGATGGGGGAGAGGTGAGGATAGAATCCTCCGAAATGGTCTTCTCCGCCTCCTTGTGAGGGACTGGCCAGGCCTTATCCAGCATAACTATCTCACCCACCTCAGGTAAGTCGAGCTCCGCCACTATCCGCGAAGTTGCTGAAGATTTGACTTTCTTCCTCTTCCGGGATAAGTTAAAGTCAGACTCCACATCCCTGTCCGCAAGCACCGGCGACGACACCTGTCCAGCCACCAGGGAACCAGCTCTAGGCATATCCAGAGACAGGGACTGCACTTAACGACGCACTCTCCGCTTAATGTTCTTGGCGCGTACCTTCTCTAATGCGTACCAGTCCTGGGGATAGATGCGCACACTCCTTGCAAGTGTGTAAAGCGTCGAACAGCGGTATGTCTCTGTCCCTCCTGCACCGATCGCAGAGCGAGTGAGGGTTGGCTGCTGAAACTTGGTGAACGCAGGAGATCTGCAACTTGCTGTGGTATAGACTGGCATCCGTCATGTCTGGAAACAAGCAAAGATAAGAGTGTATAAGTAACTTAATCTGAACCAAAATCGAAAGATGAAAACTGTACTGAACCAAGCTATTACCACCAAAACGAAAAAAATAGGCGCAACCGAGCGCATATGAACGCAAGGGTAACGCAGTGCGCAGCCAAGACCTACCAAGCTTGATCATGCACCAAGAACCAAGAACCCTGATGGTGATTGGGCCTCGGTGTTCCGACCCATACCCACCAAGCCTAGGTGCCTCGCTAAGGCTTGGTAGTCCGTTGGTACCTGGAAGCTATAAAGCCCTTGGTAAAGAAGCCTTTCCTCAGAATCGAGCACCGAGATGGTACTCCGAACTCAACTTAAGATAGAACGCTGAACGTCCTAAGTAGAGTACTACAGTACTGGCGTTCTGTAGAACAAATAGGCGATCCATAGGTTGAAATTCAACCCCTTTGCTCTAGGCAGTTCCAAGCAACCCTACTGCTCTGAAGATGCTGGCAGCCTGTTAGGAAGCAACAACTACGCAGCTCGGCCTGCCGACGACCAAGATGTGGCAAGTATCTAGAGATCAGAACAGAAATCAGCAAACTGAAATGATCCGTGCTCCCCTAAGGGTCAAAGGGCGTACGCCCGTACTAGTAAATGGTGGAGACCTACGACTAACACTTTTCGGGAAAAAAACATTCGAAACTCCCGTGATGCAAACTCTGAATACTAGCAGTAGCGTACGGCAGCCAAAATCTACACGAACCGACACCCATGAATGAACGTTAACAGCGACTAATGAAGTGTTTTCGGAGAAATTCACCTTTAACTGGCGGTAGGAAAAGCAAAAATTTTTCCAGTGTCAGAAACGCGTGTGGTTGGTTACCGCACGCAATACGAGAATGAGGCTTGGTAACAGTTACCTAGGATGCTGATTGGCTGGGACCAAGGACGGAACTATTCGGGCCACTAGAAGAAATTTTAGTTCCTAATTGCGTGATTCCTAGAGTTTTACGAGAAAACCCGTATAAAACTGGAGATAAGCGAATTCGGAGCTTTCACGAAGTAAAGGCAATTTTTCAGTGAGCTTTTGACCAAAGGAGTGTACGTTCAGGTATCTTTCGGCGGGGGACTATGATCAGTTTCACTGATATACTTGTTTAATATTTTTAGATACGCCAAATCGTCCGAAACGAAAGTAAAATGGGCAGTTGTTTATTTTTTATTTCAAACAGCAGCTAATCTATTGTTTTATAATAATGGACTCGCAACAGCAAACCCAGCAAACATTAAGACGTCAGAATGGCGTCGGGTCGGCGTCGTAGATCGACGTTTTCGACGTCGGACTGACGTGCCGGTTTTGGTTGTATATGAAATGGAACCGTCTTCGGGTTTTCAACGTCAGAATGACGTCGGATTGCGACCTGAAACTAACTAGAGTTATATAATTAATAGATAATTAATCATTTAACTGCTGTTGTGAAATACATATGAAAACATTTTCCATGTACATTTTTACAATCTAATAAGAAACATACCGACGCGCCATCAAAATTCTAAAATTTTCATGTAAAAATTACGTTTTTTCTTCCTCTTTTTCAAAATGACTTCCATTTCCGGTGAGCGATAATAATGTTCATCGCTTTTTGGTCGTTTTTGCAACGCCGGAATAAAGTCGGGTTTTGGGGTAATAGGTCAGAATATGGTTGTGAAGTCGTCGCGACCAAAATCCAACCTTTTTCAACCAAAAAAAGACGTACGTCAGTTGTTTACTGGGAAGAGTCCATTATAAAAATAATGGACTCCCACCAGTCCAATTACATTTAAATAATGGTCTGTAAGAACAAAGGGACGACGTCACATTGTAAACTAAAATGATCTAATGACTAATAGAGCTTCGGCATACAAGTTTTCAAGATCGAAAATTTGTTTGTCTTGGCAAATACGCCCGAACTTTGTGTTTTGGAGTTTTGAACTGTAGACTAGCGGGCCGTTGGGGCACTTGGATCTCAGAGTACGACCCTTCTTACTTCTGCTCCTCGGAATAATAGGCAGTCCCCGGGGAGGATACTGTTCATTAACGGTGTTACAACAAGAGATCTAGCCGTAATTGATCTAGCAACAGATGATCTAGCAGCAAATGATCTAGATGCAAGGGTACGACAAATGACATACTTCCTCAAAAAGTTTTCTGAAACTAGTTATTTGTCGACTTGATATAAAACATATCGATATAAATTCTTACTTCGCCTCTGTATTAAACCAGAAGAATCCATCCATAACATCAGAATTTTAGGGCTGTTTTTTAATCTTCAAAGCAGAACACTTGTGAGTTCAAAGCTTCTATTCCAGACATCTAAGAACCAATTTAACTGCTCCGGATTCCATTCAAGGCTAATCCAATTTTACAGCTATCGTCGGATCCCACAGACACTAAAAAAATATCGTCCATATCTTACTTCGCAGGTAACTTGATAGTTTGGTTGTCCCTAAACTTAAATGATGATTCTTAAAAAAATTCCTGTCTTGAGCTCCACCTCATAGGTATTCTCAAATGGGTGCTCCGCTGACGTCATTTTCATTCTTGCGCCCACAAGTTGAAAGTCTTGTATTGTTGTGGAGACGAAAATTATCTGAAGGAAGAACCCTGGAAGATTACGTAACCAGTCATTGGGAAGAGGAGAAAAGACGCCAAGGATAATGTAGTATTAGTTTCGGGCCAATCCATCCGTTTTGTTTCGTGCATTCAAAGTTTGAAAACTTGTCTATGGCTTGTAGCTTCTTTGTTTTTGCGGTAGCATTTTCGCCTCCTGGCAATGTGATGAACCGAAAGGCATTGATTTGAACACAGATCAATGTGAAATAGCACCAGGAAGTACCAGCTTAAAATGTGACCGAGTAGTTGCAATTTTATTGACGGGAATCAGTGTAATACGGGTATGATACGTGTTTCATGTGCATCCAGAAAAAAACACGTTGAAAGATGGGTAATTTCAGGCCAGACGTGACTCGAGCTGAGGGCAAATTTCGTTAAATGGAATGAGGGAGGAGGGAGGGGGAGGGGGTATTTTCATTCAATATGCCTAGTTTCTAACAAAAGGATTTTTTTTTTCTTCAGAAGTGTACTCCGCGTTTAGTTGAAAAGGGAGTATTATTTGAAAAATGAGCACTTTAGGGATCGTTTTTAAAAAGTCATGGCTGTAACCAGTTCATGTGTAAGTGCCCCCACTCCCCGACTACTTAAGCGAACCCAAGGATTATCTTTATCAAACACAGCAGACATAAACCGAATTGCACCAGGAAGTACCAACTTTAAATTTGACTGGAGAGTTTCTTTTTTCATAGACGGGAGTCGATTTATACGTTTCGAAGCGAATCATTTCGTTTAGAAACAATGATATGCGGTTGTAGTCATGCAATAAAAAAATCATTTCTTTTTTTTTAGGGGGGAGGGATCTTTAAAATTATACCTATATTTAATGATTACCATTTTAATTGAGTGTCTATCTTTCCCTTTCCATTATAAAATTTAACATAAACGTGTTTCTTATCTATATGACATTGGTGCTTAACATAGTTTAAATACCTACAAGTATATTTTAATGGATCAGTCGTCCCCTTTAGTTTCGCCATAAAATTTAGTGTCCATTTGCAACTCAGTAGCATAATTTTTTAGGATAAAGGCGGCCCGAATGTCACTGATGGCACGGACGCTCGCGTATAACTTTCCATACCCTGTACGACGAAGCGTAGTCCTGTTTATAAAGAAATCAGACGGATAAATCAAATCTGAGTGCAATGGGTTTTGGCAATTAACTGCTTCAAGCCTCTGATTAAGCAAAAACTAATTTACCGTACATCATATAAGTGTTTTCCCGCCAACTATGCACTTCACACGAGCTGAAGCTTCTCAGAAGCTAGCGAAAGAATTTAGTTAATGTCATGCAGTTCGGTTTGGAAAGGATGAACTTTTACGAAAGTGATATTAGGCAAACGGCGAAATATTCAGAAATTTTTTGGTCGTGATAGTGGTGTTTTGGTGGGGGTGGGGCGGTTATATTCTTACTGACCACCGAACAACTGACCATTGACCATTTGGCCAATGGCCAAACGACCAAGGGTCAACTGACCACCAGCAAAATACACAACGGTCAAACTAACTACCCAAACCATTTATGAGACATGTCGCCTTGGATCAGTTTCTTCATATGTATGCATTTGGTGTACCGCACGATTGCTTTCAGGTCCTATCGAGTAATGGTTCAAACTACTGATGTCAAGAGATAAACGGTACACGTAATAGGACTCGTACTAGTTATATCCCGAACACTCGCGTAACGTCTAAAATACATCTATATTAGATCGGCAACTTCGTCGGCCGATGTATCGGTTGCACATAGGATTAACTGTGGCCCGACGCATAATAGATATAGCTGCTTCGTACATCGAATATACATCGGGCCGATATATCTTTAATACGTCGGGCCACCGTCGGAAATATCCCTACAAATTCTTCGACGTCGGATACCAACCGTCGGCTATACGTCGGTTATACGTTTATATTCCGATGCATTTCCGACGAACTTCCGATGATTTTTATACGTATAAAATGGATATTTCCGACCTTAACTGACCCATTGAACTCTTACCAACCATTCATAATTCACATATTCATACATACACCATAGCATATTAATATACAACATAGCATATTTATATATTGCAACTGAACACTAGTACTTACTCGGGTTTGAACCGGGGACCTCTTGCATCCTGGGCGCGGAACATACCTCTTCTCCACGGCGGCTGGGGCTGCCTCGGCAGTGAAATTAAGTGGTCTAATATTTCTATATCGTCGCAAAAAGTTTACTTCTTACATTTTCGTTTTTTGTTACCGCTGGTGCTTTTAAATTTAGTTATTTGTATTGTCTTTTCCTCCTTTATGTTTGCTGAAGGATAGTTTATTGAGGTAAATGATAATTTTCAAGTATATTCATAATGCTCCACTATTGATTCTTCATAATGTCCGCTACAAAACGTCAATCGATAAATTTCCGACGCCGAATAAGCATCGGAAAATATGCGTTTTATAGACGCATAAAAAATACGTATAATATACGATTGCAATATCGGCATCTTTTTTCCGATGTATTTCCGACGTCGTTTATACATAGGAAAATATGCGTTTTATAGACGTTTAAAAAAATACGTATAATACGTGTTGGCAATATCAGCATCTTTTTTTCCGACGCTGTGGAATATGTGGAGTACTCGTACACAACGCAATATATATGTATATATATATATATATATATATATATATATATATATATATATATATATATATATATATATATATATATATATATATATATATATATATATATATATATATATATATATATATATATATACATATATATATATAGAACATTTAAGTTTTCATTTCAAGTTATGCGTGAAATACACAAATTTAGAGATCCAGTGGAAATCGGTATATTTCCGACGTTTCACCAACAAATATGACTATATGTATAATATACGTATATATTTATACGCATATTACATGCTTGTAATATCTCAAATAAAACAAATAAAGTTCCGTCGGAATTCGGTATATTTCCGACGTATAGCCGATGCAGTGATATATTTGTATATTATACGATTATTGTAATGCGTCGGTTATATATCAGTAATATTTTTTTCAAAAACAAGGTTTGTTCCGTCGGAAGTCCGTCTATGTCATACATACATATACAAATATATGTATAATATACGTATAATTAAATACATCGAATATACGAATGCAATATCCGTTTCATTTTTTTTTACCATTGGTCGGAAGTTTATCTATTTCCAACGTATAACCAAGGCATAAAAATATATATATAATATATGCATTGAGAAATACGTATAATATAAGAATATAATATTTAAAAAAAAATTCCCAATTGGTAGGAAATTCGTCGAAAAAGATGTTGGCCCGATGAATATTTGCCAACATCATTAAAATTGAGGGAAATAATCATCGGGCTAACGTCGGTATCCGATGAACTTCCGACGAATGGGAACAAAATGGAAATTCGACTATTGCTTACCTATAACCGATGCATTACCGATGCATCGAAGCCGATGCCGACTTTTTAAGACCTGGTTTATACCGTTCCGACGTCGGCACGACGTTACGCGTGTGTTCGGGATGTTATTATATTTTTGCATCGCCAATTTCACTGTAGGTAGAGACATCGGTCTTGCTTGTAAAGAAATCAACTCGTTATGTCTTCAGACAATATTTAAGTAAAGATGCCGAAAACTTTCCGTTGTATCAAAGACTGTTTACTACTAAGATATGACACTACGCCATTTTCGCATATCCAGACAGCAGTGGCGCCGCCTGGTATAAGAGTTGCAAATTAAGCTGTCAAAACATTGAGGTCACCTGGAAAGTGCAGTGTTTTTTAACTTTTCATCACTTGTTCGATCTTAAAGTTTATAAAAACATTTTGTCGCCTGGATAATGATTAGTAAAGAATAAGAGTATGGCTACTACAAGAAGATGACGACCTTGTGCAGCAACTGGATGCGATAGTGACTACTACAACTGCAACCTTTCCTTCTTTCGATTTCCAACGGACAAAAAAATGTAACATTTTTTCAAAATATGTTAAAAGTTTTTAAGAAAATAGGCTGTAATATATGCATTAGGGATTTTTTTTCGAATCAGTTCCAGATTTGGATTCGTACATTTTTTGAGAGAAAAATATTTCAGTAAAGAAGGCGAATTATTTATACCACCGAAAAATTTGGGTTATTTGTGAAAGATCTGGACTCTCTTTTCGTCACCGTTTTTCCAATGGTGCAGCACATGACAAAACTTCACACAAAACTGGTTTGCAATGCCAGAGGTGTGGGAAAAAATGTAATTGAATGTACAAATACTGCGTGTGTTAAAAAGATCAAAAGCGCTGTGAGATTGTTTATGAAGATGCGAATTCATCTCGCTTTCAAAATGGCAAATTTCTCTTCAAATAGATCCTCGAGTGGTAAAAGAAACAGAAAAGTTTTAAAGCTTATTCATGTGTTAATGTGAGAGCAGCATTTACCTTTTTCTATTGTGATCTTTGACAGGAGGGGGTGATCGTTATCTGATCAGATTTGTTAAATAAAAGCTGTTTGTGCCAATAAAATGGCAATTTTAATCGTTCTTACTTCTATTGTTCAGCTCCTGTTCAAATAAATTAATTTAAATCTCAAAAAAAATCATTCAAATGCTGAGCTTAACACCAATACTGTAAATTGTTTTGACAACTTTTTCGCAGTTTGCAACTCTTCCTCCATTCCTATAATTCTGGATTCGTACGATCCCAGTTAGCATAATTTTTCGTCCCAAGTATAAAACGCATTGTTTTTAGATGGGATTTACGTAGATCGTGGGACGTTGGTATGGCCACATAATTAACGCATATGATATGTATATTATACTTTTGAATTCCCACGTAAAATTTCATTCGAAGTCATTTGTATATGACACGTATATTTTACGTGGGATTTCCCATATGGGCATCCCCATGCAAAATACACGTATATAATGAGTGAAAATTTCCACTTAGTAAATGCATGGGAAAATATAAGCATATTATGCGCAGTCTGGCAATGTGGGCTTATCATCGCAGACCGAAAACAGCCGCCATTGAGCGAAAATATATATTTATTTTTTGCTAAATTCTGCATATTTTGGTGGAGGGCTGCCTTTTTTCTAAGTATAATAGAAAGTTAGACAATTTCACTAAATTTTTTATGCTTAAAATTCTTTTAAAGAGTACTTTATAACTGCATTATAGTTATAAAGGTTCATGTCTGTGTATTCGATGGAGTTATCGTGTATGCCCAGTGTGGGTCGTCCCTTTAAAATTCCATGCTTAATATGCGTGGGAATTCCCACATATAAAATGCGTGGAAATATATGCGTAAAAAATGCATAGGTTCACATGCGCATAATACACATCGGAAAGAGTGTCAAACTCTCCTAAATCCTACGTAACTACATGGGAATTCCCCAACAAAACACACATTATTTATGCGTGGGTACATGGGAATACCCACATATATTATACATAGTCCCCACGTGGGACTGCTATCTGGGATGTGGCAAGGTGTTTCCGTAGGAGCCCTTTTTGTGCCATCAGCTTGTCCAGCAAACCCCTCTGAGGCGGCTAGAACTGGGACGAAAAATTTGGCACAGATATATTGTAGCATGTTTAGATGGTAGTAGGTGGAGAACGAGGCTTCTGGACTTTCCAGAAGTCCCATGGTATTTCTAGCAGGTTAGTCGCATTAGGCTTCTGGCCTGATTAGAAGTCAAGTGATACTTCTCGACGGATCGACCAGAAGTCTCGTTCCCCATTGTTTCGTCTAGAAGTTCCATGAGCTTTCTAGTCGGTCCAGAAGTCCCATGAACTCTCTAGCCGGTTCAGAAGTCTCCTGGGCTTTCCAGTTCGTCCAGAAGACCCAATGAGCGTTCCATTCGGTACCGAAATCCCATAGGCTTTCTAACCGGTCCAGAAAGTCTAATGGGAATTTTTAGTCGGTGAAAAATCGTTTACATGCTTCTTTTTTTAAAATTCATAATCCATACATCAGCAGTCATACATCATCAGTTATACATCAAAAACAACAACAACAACACGATTTGGTGTTTAATTTCGTACGTGTTATGGTCTTGAAAAAGAATCAAGGTTTTTAGTTCTACCACTGCCATTACATTTCTGCCATATGGCTAGCGTATGTGCATTTCTTTCAATGGCGGTGGACAGCGAGGCGCGTTGTTTTGAACTGCTTGCCACAGAGGCAGGTCACTTGAACCACCTGTGCCCCTGGTACACATATATGACCAGATGCAATCTTTTGGCCATTTCTGTATGCAGCCAAATTTTGCAAAATGAACATTGTGCAGCCAGAGAAGCAGGTTCTGCGGCTGTCACTGTAGCTATTGAGTAGGCTGCTTGAGAACTTTGCAAAAATTTTGTGGACTTGAAAATTCCTCTGGCATTGACAGCATCGCTGATGCATGCTCTGGAGATGGTGGCGTAAACCTTGCTTTCTTTGCAGGCGGCTCTTCGGTTGCAGTTTCCACTACCAATGCTGAACGCAAACACTTAGCAATAGCAGCAGAGGTTGCAAAAAGATAACTATTATGTAGAACGAAGTCTCCAACAATCTTTTCAGCTTCTTGAGCCGCCTACTTAGCCTTAAGCAGCTTATAATCGCCAGGGATAAATCTTTAAACGACTTTATGCCGGGGAGTGAGCTGGTGCTTCTTGCAAAAGTCATCACTAAGGAACGTGTTGATGGTCGCGTCCATCGCTGCGAACTGTGAATGTGGAGAGTGAGACCTGGAGTAAGACCTAGAGTGAGACCTTAGAGTGACACCTGGAGTGAGACGCTGTACTTATATACGGAACGAGTTCTATAACACTGTCAATTCCACAAATGAACACATTGCAGTTGTGCACGTCTCTCACCTTGAAGGAAAAGACTATACCAACCACACCAGCTTCAATGATGAGGAATCTGCAACGCTGCTGGAGGTAATGCCACAACTAAACAATGTGTTATTTGACGAGTCAGCACCATCATCATCATCAACGTCAATGTTTCGATTAATGAGACATGTGCAGAATGTTATGGTTGGGTGACAGCAGCATAGTTAATTAAGGATAAGTGGTTGAAAAGAACCAACTGGCTGAAACGGAGTTATGTAATGCAAGTGTACAGAATCAGCTTGGACTTATATGTACATATTGCGGCACTGATATTATATTAAAGATGCTGATCGCCACTGCCACAGATTTGACTGTAAATTATTTGAACCTGAAAACTTTTTCGGTAAATGTGAAGCTTTAAAGGTTGGCGAGATGCATGTTGAGGAATAGCCAATGTGTTGAGAAGAGTTGCACTACAAAAGAAATCTTAGATAACGTACATAATCATATATCCTGTAGAGATTAAGCAGTAAAGCGGATTTGGTATTTTGACCAAAGATGTCCTTAATAGAATTGAATTATACAAGTTCATTGAGGAGTGTCCTCAGACTGGAGCAGAAGACGCAGAGAACTTTGATTTTCACTTTGCATTTTACATTGTTCGTACTGATGTATGAGTGTACTCTCGGGGTGTGGATTATTAACGGAGTGTTTTATAGAAGAGCAGTAAAACATGTCAACATCTCAACTCCTTCCTCGCACGCGCATAGATACATTGGATGATATTTTAAACTATATTGTGTTTTCAAATCTTCTTTATTTTGAATCAGGCTGGGAGTGAAGAATAGGTATAAACACTGGGAGCTTTAGTAAGGACAGTTCAAAGAAATCGCTTCATCCAACCATTTTTTGACTGAATGTGAAGAATTGAATTTGCTAGGGAATACCTATGACATTGATTCAGGATTTATCAACGTCAGTACGATTTGGGCAGCTGACCTAACGCTAGCTGTGGCTACTAGAATTATTATCATATAGACATTTGCAAAAGTTTGAAGAACGTTAAAGCTTATATGCATATATATTGAGGTCGTAGTGCACAACATATGCAAACGTTTGAAGAGCATTAAAGTTTAAATGCATTTATATTGAGTTGGTAGTACACACATAATCTTTTGACTGTTTTCTCCAAATTATTAAAAAATAGTGAAGGTATTCATATTTACATGTGTTATGGTATGCAAAATGATTTTTGAGCATACTTCTGTTGTTGACATGGTGCAAAGTAAGCTTTAGTGGCGTTTCGATGGTGCGCTTTGAAGAAGCCTTTGGATAAATTTTAGTTGCGCATAACTTGTTAAGGGGCGCAAAATCCTTAAAGGTTAAGCCCAGAATTGCGTTCGTTCTGGAAGGAAAAATTTGATGGAAAGCCAGAGTAAAAAGTTGTAAAATGTAAAATTGAGTTTTGTGATGGATTTCAGATAATTGTGACGAAAAGTGACAAAAGGATATAAATTAACCAGAAAGTTATACAGCAGTGTTTCTCTGTCTTGTGTCCGTTCGCATTCGTTTTCCGTGAAAGTCAACGACGCACAATGCTGGAATCCGAAGATACTCACGGCTAACAACATGCCAATGAAAGTTTTATTTTGTGAATGATTGATTTCATTTCGAGTTAAAATGGCAAGGTGGAAAGACTACTTAACTAATTGTTTTAAACCTAGAATTTCGGGTGCATTCGCAGCACCAAATAAGTTATGCAAAATACTGAAACAAAACAAACATCCTGTGACATATTTCAAATTGAAAATTGGTTGCAAGATAAATATGCTTTTAGTTTACTTTAACCAGTGAAATACAAATTTAAAAGACAACGCATCATTACCCGTGGTATTGATGATATGTGGGATGTGGACTATGCAGATGTAACCAACATTGCAGAACATAATGAAGGCAATCACTTTCCACTAATCGTCATTGGTGTCTTTTCCAAACACTTGTGTTTACAACCTCTTCCAAACAAAACTCACACAAGTGTCATTCAAGCCTTCCAAAAGATCTTTCAAGAAACAAGAAGACCTAGAACATTGAGGTCAGATAATAGAACACAACTTAAGAACATATGGGTAAAGCTATTTCTAAAGAAGGCATTCATGCATATACTACCAAGAATGAGACGAAATCCAACGTTGGTGAAGCACTCATACGTACTCAAAGAAATGAAGTATCGCTATTTTCTACATTGACAAATGTATCGGTATGCAGATATTTTACAAGACTTAGTCTACAATTATAATCATAGACCTTATGCATTTTTGCCAAATGCATTATCACCGGTAGACATTTCCAAGAAGATTGAATCTAAAGTGTGGAAACAAATGTATATTAATAAATTGAAATTGAAGTCAGCGAAAAAGCATTTCACACGTGAAATATGGTATTTTATAAGACTTAGTCTACAATTGTAATCATAGACCTCATGGATCCCACGGTAAACACCGGTAAACATTACAAAGAAGATTGAATCTATAGTAAGGAAACACATGTATATTGATAAATTAAAATTGAAATCAACGAAGAGGCCAAAATGTTTCAAGTTTAACATTGGTCAGCAAGTTCGCATTTCACAATGAAATATGTATTTCAAATGTATTACCAGATAAAATGGACACAAGCAATGTTCATTGTCACACATCGTTTTAAGAAGGAATCGTGTCAAAGATTTCTTTGACCAAGATACTGATGGTCATTTCTATGAAGAAAAATTACAAGCTGTTATAAAAGATGTTCAATCCGTGTATAAAACTGAAAAAGTTTTGAAGACACGAGAAAGACGAGGTGTGAAAGAATTATTTGCCAAGTGGTTAGGCTGGCCAAAGAAATTTAATTGGGTAAAGGAATGTGATGTTCTAGCCCTATGAAGCATCCGTTTACGCCCGCTTTCTGGATCAACAGTTAGTGGAAAAACGTCTCTTGTGAAAACCTTCAGGGAACAAAAAGTCATCAACCATTTCCTAAAACTATTTCATGGCTCTATGCTGCGGATCGACCCGTATGCAAAGGCATGAAAGGAGTAACTTTACATTAAGTCATTTCAGAAGATATTGAAAAGTCTTTCAATCTAAAACAGAATAATTTACTCATTATTGACGATCTCATGACCGAATGTCAAAGTGATGAAGGCATGACTAGATTGCTTAGTGTTCGAAGCAGCGATAAAGATCTAAGCATTATTTTCATCGTGAACAATCTGTTTCAGCAAGGAGCGCAAATGCGTAATATTAGTTTAAATACATATTACATTATTCTCTTTAAAATCCAAGAGATAGTCAATAGAACAGTACATTGTTTCGACTAATGTATCCAGGGAAATCTCAGTTTCTCACTGAAGTCCACCAAGATGCAACGAGCGAATCTCACGTTTATGTATTTATTGATCTGAAACCAAAGACAGAAGATAAGCTACACATTCGCACAATAATTTTACCGGGTGATATAAATTACGTTTATTTGAATAAAATGTAAAAGTGTTTGAAGAAGAACTACAACAGTTTAATATTGAACGTCAAAATGTCTAGACGAATTCAAACGAATCAACCATTTCTTCATTTATTAACACGTAGCAGTGTTAAAAGACGTAAATTATCGTTGAAACAAGCCACAAAAGGTGGTTAATCAGAAAGGTGGATTTATAGGAACTCTTGCTGGAATTGTGTTTATATTATTGTTATTCAAATTGAAACATGTGTTAAAAATGGTTCTTATTCCTGAATCAGAATATAGAAAATTACTTTCAAGTCAACCTTCAAATGAGGGTATTAAAGCTGAAGTAAATAAACTTAAAAAAAAAGAAACGAAATTGTGAAACTGCAACGAAGCTTCTTGGTCGCACTTACGAGCAATTCAGTCAGAACAACAAAAGTGTGCTGCAGTAGCCAAGTAAGAGAAGCCACAACAGTTAACATTTCTAAACCATTGTTAACTTTTATATCATGTGAAAGTAACACAACGTCTTGCGGAACCTAACAAATATGGTACGAAATGAACAGATAACTATTGTTGAAAACTGGAGATATAATTGAAAATTCCAGCATTATTAATTCACTGAAAGAAACATTGGTTGCTACAAGAAGAAAAGAACGACAAGTGCCACCATGAGGTTGGAAGCAGTTTATTCAGGAAATTATAGATGTATATTCCAAAACTCTCTTGAGCAAAAAGATAACTCGTGAAGATATTAAAAAGAAATGAAAAAGCGTCAACAAAGTTTCTAGAAGGATGGGGAAATTTTTAACATAGCTTAAAGAGTGTTGTTGCTGTCAAGAAAATGAACTTATGAACAACAATATGAACACGATGCAGTGCATGCAGTGTGAATGGCGCCCGCCATGCACAAAGTAATGTATATACACATCCACTCCGTCAAAGCGCATTTACAATTTTGTGATCATGCAGTCACATTACTTTGCCCAGTAATGCAAACATGAACTATTACAACACTAATAAAGCCACTAATTATCAAATCCGTTTGCCGCGAACACTATATTTGAAAGAAAAATATGAAGTGGCCTTAGCTGAAATTCAACACCCCCGCACATTGACGACAATAAGACAAGGAATGAACTATTACATGCATTATCGGTCATCGTTACATCATTTGTTAAGTTGCCACTCCATATGGTTACTATAGATCCATACCTGAAATATGTATTACAATAAATGAAGAATTAGAAAAATCTATTAATGCAAGCTAGATTTATTAAATTCTGATAAAATTAGACGAAGCATTTTTTCATACTTTTAGACATGATTATTATATTTTCTTTTCTACTGGATTAGCTGAGATTTTAGGATTTATACCAAATCAATGGTATAAACAATCTGACCCTGCTGAACATCAAGCAGATATGAAACATGGATTTTATACACTTTATGTGTACTACAGTATTTGGGAGTCACAAATAATTGGAGATTATTATGTTCCTTTACCACGTTCTCTTCCGATTCTAGGTCATGATGGTTATGTTAGAGTCTAGGCCCAAACCCCAGACCAAACCCCCCCCCGACCCTAATCCCCCGTCAACCCCCCCCCCCCCCACGACTAAAATCCCCCGGCGGTTCTCAGGTCTATTTTATATTTTTAACTTCGATACACCCACGTTGTTAATTACATTTTAAATGCCCATTGAGGGGTTGGGGACGGGGGCGGGTTTGGGCTGGAGGGGGGTTCGACCTGTTCCCGTTATATTATTGTGAAAACCTTTGAAGAACCTCATTACGTACTTGTTAACACATCAAAATTTGACAGAAATAAGTATTAAGGATGCCACAGTTCGTAACGTTTCATTTAAAACTGGAAAGGTCATCTCTAAGATTCATTGTGGACAAAAAGTTTTATGAATGTATCATGAAAGCAAACAGACACGAACCATTTCCTTCATCAAGTGGATAGGCTTTTTCTAGGATTCAAAGGGACATGCATACAATATAGGGATGGCATTTGTTCGTTCTTGGGAGAACTGGTTCGTAAAGCTCTTCCACTCAATAAGGCAGGAGCGAAATAATTGTTGCACCACTTCTTAAAAAGGCTGCAAAGAATGTGGTTAAATACTCGGCTCACCGTGTAGCTAAAGAAGTTTTTGTTGCTATTGGTAAACGAAGTACACCAAACAAAGTAGTTAAAAGGCGACAGAAAGTGAAAAGAGTAAGATCAAAAGATCATTTCGGAAATAAAAAACAGACATGATCATTCTTGTGAATGCAGTCTTTCTCCATTGGTATAGTTTCACATACCCTCAACGCAAACTTCTGTAAAAAAATTATGGTGTAGACTATCAACCAATCACTGCCATTAGAGATGACGCTCCAATGGAAGTTTATATTCCTGCTATTACAGAACAATATTTATATTTAAAGAATGATAGACTCCATTGTATGTATCATTGTAAAGGGTAATATGATAGTTTGTTTTGAAGATGATAGCATAATATCCCTCAATGATTTGTTTAACGGTCTAAAACTGAATTATTTCTGAGTGATCATTGATTTCTCATAGTAACAATTCCCATGGTTATACTAACATCATGTCTGCCATTCATGATTCGAAAGAAGTGTTCAATTCTGAGCGCTACATGTATCTCAGCTATATGAATGAATTCTCATGCGTTGAAATCAGCCAATCATGGAAAGTATATAACAGGCTTTCACGTGAATAATAAGGGTGGCGAAATAGGTGAAGCAGGAAATAATGGTTTACATAATCGTTATTTGTACATGGGTATAGGCCGTGAGTTTATGCCTATGAGTTTCTTAAAAGTGGTTCGTTATCTTTCCAATGGCATAAGCATGAAATTGCGTTTGACTAGGCAGAAAGATGAATATACCTTTAAGGTAGAATTGAGAGATGTTTTAGCTATTCGCAAAGTGAGGGCTAGTCCAGGTATTCAACACACAGATGCATTGATGAAAACTCCTACCACGTTTCCTATTACCAGAAAAGAATGTAAAATTTTAGTTATTGCCACTGGATTACAATCGTTTGTGAAAGGTAACATCTTTCTAGGTCAATTACGAAAACGTATTGTAATTGGAATGATTCATAATTAAGCCTTTGTTCCATACAATTTTGAACATTTTAATCTTTACCACATGCAACTTTACACTGATGGTGAACCAGTTTTATCCAAACCTCTTAAGCTTGATATTAGTCAGGGAAAATATCTTGCCGTTTTTGAAACGCTCTACAAATCTTTTGATAAATTGAATGGTGAGAAAAACTAAATCATGAAACGGGAAGATTGACTTTCGACTTAATTATTATGGTGATGACCATTATGCCATCAAGCATGGAAAATTTAAAATTGAACGAGGTCGGTGATGTGCCAATCGGTGAAATTACAATCAAACTTCAGTAAGTACCTCGTTCAATTTTAAATTTCACCTCATTGCACATCACCTTGACAAGGAGAATTACAAGAGATTTGAAAGATCACGTACTTGATATTACACGTATGAGTAATAAGTAACTATTCACATTTATTCATACATTTATTCTTAATTATAGCATGAGGTTAAACATTACCCCTCACTTTTTTGTTGATTTATCTAGTATTTCGTTAGCAAATGTCTTGTTGCAGATAACAGTTCTTTGATACAAGAGAAAAATACTTTCGCTACTCCACCATGCGCTTCTTGGAATAAGGTTCACCACTGTTGTGTACTTTCGACGTTGAAGCGGAGCGCGTTAAAACAATTTTGTATTGATCCCAGCTACAGCAAGAAGCGATTTTATCCATCTTGAAATTGTGTCCCGGGACACAGGTTTGTACGGCTAGACATAGCTTAGGAGGAGCTTATCATGTCCCCCTCTAATGGCTTTTGTCATTTTTACGTACAAATTTACATGAAGAACGACACGAAGATTTGGCTCAGAAAATAAATGAAATTCTAAAGGGAATTGATGACTGCGTTGGCTTGTTGTTTTCAGAATATTATCTAAATAGAAAATGCACGAGTTATCCGTCATGTGCGCTTGCAAGAGCTTTAATGCTTGCAAAGGTTGCACCCGCTGTGTGGAACATACAGCTAACAAAGGCGCTAACTTTTTGGTCATAATGTCGAGTGTGATATTAGTAATTGCAACGGTACTCAAAGAATCTTAAACATTTTTGAGCATCCCAAGCCACACTATAACGAGGCAATGAAGGCCGCATGGCAAAAATGCCTTTTATAGACCGTGCTACTAAATTTGTGCGTTCCAAAAGCAACTCCAGGGCAATCTGTAAGGGTAAGGATCGCAGACAGAGCACTGCGTGCAGTGTTAAGCGCACTGTATCCAATATCCAGGTTATGAAATAGATCAGTCAGGAAATTTAGAGCGTTATGAACGGAAGTATGATAGGGATCGGTGTCAATATTTTTGCAGTGCTCAGTCCAGCGTTTTATATAGGTAGAATAACGGGTTTGAGTACCGTCCGACTACTACGCCATTATAGTTGAAACTGTTTGGTCAGATAATTGCCCGTCACTGATGGATACGCAGACCAGCAGTGCCAATAACCTTAACTGTTTGTGTAGGGGTTGTCTCTTGTCTGGCTGCCCCGGCAGCTGTAACAGTTGCTCGTGCCTAGAAAGGGAAAAGGGTGGTTTAACACACATTTTCATAGCTGTAGGATAAAAGGAAGCTGTCTGCCAAATGGGTGTTATTAGCAATCCTGTAGCTTTATCGTTTTTTTGTAAAACGAGGGTGGGAACGCGTAAACTGTAATTTTCCCACGAGATAGAGAAAGCATCGATGACTAATGCTTTGGGGTCAGGTTTCCAACTGCAGTAGGGTGTTAATTGATTGCTTACACGTGTTGCAAACATGTCAATGTAAGGTGTGAAGTTGAAGTGAGTAATGGCTGTGTTGAAAATATCCGGATTTAGCTTGTATTCCATTTCATCTTTGAAGTTGCGACTTTGTTTATCATCTTCGGTATTTTGAGAGCCTGGAATGTGACACGCAGTGATATAAATATTTCGCTCCAAAGCCCATAACTATATATATCTCTGACAAAAGCGTTACACTCTAGCGAGTGCGACCTCCCATATTCACGAATATAAGAAACCGCACAGACATTATCCAGATAGATGCGAACGTGGGTGTCTTTTCAATGAGAAACAAGAATTTCTAATGCGATTTTTGCAGCTTTCAGCTCAAGATAGTTTATGTGTTTGTTTGTTTTGGTAAACGACCATAATCCCTGGGCAGTGATCCCAGTTGTTTCACACACGCATCCTCATCCCTTCAAACTGCTATCGCTCTTAATGATAAGACGCGGGGATCAACATGGATAATATTGCCACAGGCAATATCTCTATTTAACCAATACGTGGGTGTCTTTTCAATGAGAAACAAGAATTTCTAATGCGATTTTTGCAGCTTTCAGCTCAAGATAGTTTATGTGTTTGTTTGTTTTGGTAAACGACCATAATCCCTGGGCAGTGATCCCAGTTGTTTCACACACGCATCCTCATCCCTTCAAACTGCTATCGCTCTTAATGATAAGACGCGGGGATCAACATGGATAAAATTGCCACAGGCAATATCTCTATTTAACCACCATTTCAAATCCGCCTATGAGCCTGGAGAGAGATACATTTGTGCATCATAGTTGCCATGGTGCTGTTTTAACGCTTCGATCTTGTCATTTTCTATGTTTCGTGTGAAGAGTCTACCATGTGTAATCGCAGGGAGTATAGATATCAAAAATCCCAAAACTTTGCTTACGTGACGTACGGTTAGGTTGAAGTTTGTGTATAGGTTTTGGAATTGTTTCTTCAATTTTGTGTGTTTTTCGAGGGTTAATCTCACACACATAAGCACCAATCCAGAACGAATCCCAGGAACACAATTTGTTGTGCGGGCCAAAGTTGTGACTTTGTAGGATATATAACAAACCCCAGATTTGTAAACAACTTCACAGTGGCTATTACGTTGTTTTGGCATTCAAGAAAAGATGATCCCTGGAGGTAGGAATCATCTATGAATGCAACTCATTGATGCCCACTTGTTCTTAGTGTAGCATACACATGTTTCAACAATTTAGTTAAAACCCGGGGAGGTGAGCTAAGTCATTACAATAGGCTAAATATTTTTAAAACTGGTTTTCGAAGGAGAATTTCAGGTGTTTTTGGTGGCTGCTGTGTATTCCACAGCTATAGTAAGCGTCTTTTATGTCTACGGAGCACATGTAGCAGTTTTTTGTCATCATTTGTATAGCAATGTTCAAAGATTCCATTTTGAAGTGGTGATAGGCAATATTTTCATTTTGTTTTGTTAAATTTAGAATCATGCGATAGGTACCATCTTTCTTTTTCCGAATAAATATCTTTAAAACAAAAGCCTCATTCACATTTCTGAATAACACCTTTGTGTAATAATATGTCAATTTGCTCCTGAATAATGGCTGTTTGAGCCGGTGTGAACGGAATTTCCTTGGGAATGTTACTCTGCTTGGGCAGAGTTGCAAAGTCAATTAAACAGCCACGAACTTTCTGAAAAATTGTGGGGTCACGTGTTATTTTTTGCCACTCAGAATAATATCTGCGTGTTCTACCACCTTGAAAATGGTTACACTCAGGTGTAGTCCACGCAATAATTTGGGGAACTTCTTCCCCATAAGGTAAATTGCAAAGTTGATGAGAGAGTGTGGAGAATCCCGTGTCACTTACCGTAGATGTTATTGGGTGAGCTTGCTTGAGAATTTGTGTTTCTTTGGGTACTTGCTATTTTTCCCTTGGAACTAGTTTCAGGGGCGTCCCCCGTTCTTTTGAAGGTGGCTGGCATTCAAACTTATAGGAGAAATTTGGCCTTTGGATCCGGTTGAGATCCCGAATTTCTTTTATTTTCCATGATACGTCACCGGGTCACCAAAGAGAAAGGTAGGTGTGGCAGGTAATTCAATCAGTTACTTACAGTCCTGATGCAACCCCGCGACTACTAGCTCCTTTCGGAATTTAGTAAGCGCACTGAAAGCATTCCCTAATAGGACTAACTCGTCGGTTAGCTTTCGCACTGCCTGTTTTCTATGGGTGCTATCGTCATCTTCGTCAAAAAGTGAGTTAACAACCTACGTTGTAACGACCCCCGCTTAAATCTGATCGTTTTGCATTTTCCACAGGCTCGTTTCTTTTGCTTTTTGGTACGTTTTCAACTTTCGGAACACATCCTTGTTGCAGAGTTGTACCTGCAGTCACCTGCAGTTGGAAGGGGTAGCATATTGTTGCTTTTGCTCCTTTAGCTTCTCACTACTGAGACCGTCGGATGAATCGAATCGAGCATTTACAATTTTTGCTAAACCAGGTCGGACATTGGTACCCATTTTTTCCTGAAATTCCTCCTTGATTTCCTTTAAGAAATCGTCCCCCCGGCGATGTGGACTGGTCCCCTTCGGGACTGTCCCCATGGAGTTGATGTAGCCCCTCATCGGAGTCAACGACTATCTTAGGGCGCTTTTTAGCATCGTCCTCATCTTCCCCTGCAGAGTCGGACATATCGGGAGCACGACGCTTTGGGGTGGGGGTTGCAGGGATTTTACAGCACCCAACAAATCTATTAGCGCAGATAGGATCATGGTGTTAATATCACCTTGAAAGGTAGAGGGACCCGCTAACGGGTCTGAAGGAGCCATGTTCCCAGTTATCTGGGCTGTCTCATCCCCCCATACCTAACAAAACATCCTCCTCCAACGGAATATTATCCAAAGACATCTTTTTTATTATTGTAATTTTTATTATTATTGTGATTATTATTAAAATGGCATCTCAATCCAATGATTAAATCAGTAAACACTCAATGCAAAGGAAATTAAGAACAGTAAAGCTCGATAAATAAAGAGAGAGTAAAAAGGTTCCAGAATAACTATTCGCTGTGTGCACATGAAAAGCAAATCATCGAATGACATGAGAAAGCTAGCATCGCCTCTCCTGTAATTCTCCTTGTCAAGGTGATGTGCAATGAGGTGAAACTGTGGCTAGAGATGAATTTTGCGAGTGCCTTGCAAAATACATTCAATGCGTCCATGCTGCATTTGACAACAGCATTCAAACAGTTGCGAATCGCATTATTCAGTTTGATTATCAATAATGAACATGGAACAGATAGATGACATATTGACGCATAACGTTATGGCAACAGACTTATTTCATGGAGTGTTTCCTACGGATCAACTGCCAGCATTACAGCAAGGAGCATATGTCATCAACACAGACAGTCATGATGAACCTGGTGAATATTCAGTTGCCGAGTATTTTGACTTGATAAAGTTGTAGAATATTTTGACTCTAATGGACTTGCAGCTATGGATAATCGTTTAGAAAAAAGTATTTTAAATAACGAGTATGTGTATAATTCAACACCAATGCAGCAGCTCATTTCCAATAGTTCTGGTTTTTATTGTGTGTATTGCATATTGCATAGAGCTCGAGATCATAGCATGTTCAGATATATTATTTATATACATTTACACCCTGGCGAGGTATTAACTCATCCATAAACCCCATTTTTTATTTTTAAGGAGGTTCCCTGGCGAGGAGTTGATTCACTCGTAAACCATATAATTAAATATCATACATGGCTATGCATTATAGTTACGTATTGTGTAAGAAGAAAATTAAAAGGATCATATGTTTTTATTTGGCATAATAAATCAGAAATATTTGCCATTCAATCATTTTCGCATGCAGTAAACTACAACATCATGTTAAAAAATTAACATGCAAATCCATGTAATTTAAATTAATATAAGTATCATAAATATTATCAACCAGTTTGTAAATGCTACAAAACTAACATAACATTTTTCTCGTGTCCAATCACTTTCACATCTACATGATGTGAAATTACCATTTCAATATTATTGGCATTGTTCTTTATCATAATCATGCTGATCACCACAATGACTGCCATACTGGCCACCCGAGTCTACATATCATGCGTAAAGTCAATTCTCTTTGAACCACATGTCGATTTTAGACTCAAATTCTTGTCAAGTAAGATAAACGTACTGATATTCTTCTGAACTGAGGGTAATGGACTCATAGTCTTCGTCGAGCTCGTCATATGGTAGAAACCTTATGAAAATTTTACTGTCATGTTCAATGGTGACGATCCCAATTGAACCTTGGTATGTTTCAGCATAGCGTCCCATGTCAAACTTGGTGCTGTATAGTAATTAGCAGGAATCAGGTCATACGTGCTGAGACATATATTTCTAAAATCATCAAACACATCTGTCAACAGCAACACATATGTTTGCAGGTAGAGGTCATGACACTCTCCAAATCTGTAGCAGTGGAACACATTCTAGAACCTTTTTGCAAGAGCATAGCTCTCATCACTAATTCCTTCTTCATACAAATGACTGTAAAGGTCTTATTGTGGTGGAAGCTTGGTTTCTGGAAACCTGGAGGGTTAGTCAACATAGACATAGAGATATACTCCTTTTCTTAAAAGCAACTCCTGCTGCTAACTGTCGCGCACATGAGCAGTCATATACTGAAACTTATCTTTGCCCTCAGTCGCTAATTTGGCATTAATGTTTGCAAGCATGTTTCCATGAATTAGTAGGAGTCCATGAATTCCAGATTGTCCAAGGTAATTTCTTCAGACTGTTCGGAATGACTTACAACTTCAAGTTTTTGAATTTCCTTATACTCTTCATAAGAAGATGTCTATTGTATCATCGTAGGTTGTGGAATTGGAGAGGGAAGATAAATGAATCCCATATTCCTTGCTGATCCTTTCTTAAGCGAAACTGTAAGTTGCATTCACTATTTTGCGTATATACATATATACATATCTGTTCAATGTATCTTTACGTTACAGTGTTCCGTGGTATCTTGGTGTAATTTTAATCGTTGCTTTCACATCATGTGGTATAAGCTGTGGCTCTGCATCCAAATTCTTCTGCTCTTCTTGCTTTCAATTTAGCACTAGAACCTCCTTTCGACTGTATAATTAAATTCTCTTTGTGTTCTTTTACACTTCTGTATCTGCCACATTTGTAGTAGCAGTGCTTGCAGTAGCTGTCGTACTTGCCGCAGTAACTGCTATACTTGACTCAGTATCTGCCTCACCCACAGTTGCAACTGGCGTGCTTTGTGTCGTGATCGTAGAAGTAGCTGCAGTTCTACTCGTAATAGTCACATCTGCCAATTCATTTTTAAAGAATTGTTCAGATAACCAAAACGGGTATTGACCATCTTCTCTAGCAGAAGTATTGTCTTTGGTTAAATTGCTATTATGTTAGAGCATAAGTCCTGATCCTCCATCTGACTCATTCACAGTATGGTTAATTTGGGTTACGGCAGCGGCATCTTATTACGTTACAATGTTGGTTGTTGCTATACGGCCTCTTCGGACACTTGTAGCTGTGATAAGACGTTGGCCAATGACATATGATAATATTACACCAAGAACATGGTGATTCTGAAGGACTTTTCCTATTATAAGCCGAATACGATGCTCCGCGAAGATATCTCCAGCTGTAGCAGTAGAAATGAATTGGTAAATTCTTAGGTATCTCTATTATCAGCTATTGACAATGATCAGTATGATTTACTGACTAGCAGTGATGTGCTGACGGAGGGGACCTGCGAATGAACAATGAGTGGGGAGGTCCTGCGAAAGAACATCGAGGGGAGGGAGAGGTCCTGCGAATGAACATCGAGGAGGGAGGGGGAATGAGGTGGTTGACAGTTTACATACAAAGCGTGTCGACTCGCAGTCTACATACGCTTTCGCCATGGCTACTGCAATGCGAGACTGGGAGATTCATGAAACGTTGACAATCAAGTTGGATAATGCCATCATACAAGATGCATCCGTAACCGTTGAGGATGTTGCAGGCATAAATTTCAAAGCAAATCCCACCATGCTCTTCCCATACGAACTGTATCCGGATTCTAGGAGAGTGGAGGGGCGGTGTTTGCCTATCACTTTTAAATCCAAAGCTGTAAAAGCATGGCGTTTACAAGCCGTAGAAGACAACCATGTTGACAATGCCACCCCATGGAATTTATGCATGTGACGAGGTCACACTTTAAGACATGCACAGGACTAATATGCACCATGGACAATATGCTACAACAAAGCGGACCCTAGCTTAAAGAAGATAGGTGCCTGAGCATCCTAAAGGCTCACATATACGGCTTGTGCTCGTTTAGTCCATAGGAAGATTTTTGTATTTTGGGGAAATTTTTGAAGAAAAAACTCAAAATGCATTTCATCATAGTTTTTCGGATTTCATTTATGTTTGGTTTGAGGCATCCCTAAGGGGTCACGTATACGGCTTGTGCTCCTTTAGTCTATCAGAAAATTGTATTTTTTGAAATTTTTGAAGAAAAACTCCAAAATGCATTTCATCATAGTTTTTCGGATTTCATTTATGTTTGGTATGAGGCATCCCTAAGGGGTCACGTATACGGCTTGTGCTCCTTTAGTCTATCAGAAAATTGTATTTTTTGAAATTTTTGAAGAAAAACTCCAAAATGCATTTCCTCCTATAGTTTTTATCCCATTCATTTGTTTTTTTTTTCTTTTTTGTTTTTGGTATGAAGCATCTCGGCTTGTACTTTTCGTGTCGATTTGGGAATATTTGAAGAAAATACCTCAAAATGCATCTTCTCGTACAGTTTTGATCCGATATCATTTATTTTGGGTATGAGACATGCTTAGGGGGTTATGAATACCGCTTATGCTTTCTGAGTCGATCAGGGAATTTTTGAAGAAAAAATTAAAAATGGTTTTCCTCCTACAGTTTTTATCAGATATCATTTATTAGTCCCCCGCCAACTGAAAATTGCCAGTTTTTTTAATGTTGTTAAAATGTGCAATTGTCCCGATGTATAGTGGTAAGTTTGTACGCGCTACATCTCAGTCACTATTAAAGAGATTTTATTTTTCTCTTGCACACAGAGAGCGCATATTGGAAATGTGCAACGCGTTGAAAACTTGAAAAAATTGCCAGATTTTTTTAAATGCTATGAGAATGTGTGACAACCACTATTTTATAGTGGTGACTTCGTACGCACCATATTTAAGTACCTCAGGCTGTGCTGTTACTAAGGTTCTTTTTTCTTTGTTAATCCTAAGCTATTATTGGATAAAAGAACGGTCCTGCCATTGTTGTCCAATCACCGTTCAATAATATAGAACCGCCAAAATCAGCCAATAGTTTTTCTTTTGTCTTTCTGTTAGAGAGAAATGTGTCTTTTTCTGGTTGTCAAGTTGTCACTTTAAATAAATGTTAATAATAATGAAAAAAGACAATAAAATAAAACTAAGGGTACTAGCTCATTGTAACGTCATTGATATTATTGCGTCACAAAAGGGGTCTTCGCTATTTAGCAACAAAAACTCGACGGTGTAACTGTTAATTTTTTAAATCCTGTTAATTATTTTAAAGGAAACCCTAAAAGTAGTTGTGTGTAGTAAAGGGACATTTTTCTTAAGTATTTTTTATGTATTTATATTTTGTTAAAATGTATGTATTTAAATAAATACAAATTTCCCAACCCGTCTGTGTTTCTTTATATTCGTGCAAGCTAGGGACACCTCAGCTTTCCTGCAGTGTTTCGGGGAAAACAGTTTAACGATTTTTGGTTTTCATTTAGGCACTAATTCGTTACCCATATTTCAAAATGCTGAGGCTCCTAGGGTTTTGCTTTAAACTTTCCAATACTATGCACGAATGTTTCCTAGGTAACCATCTACCAGAAAATTACTTTTTATGGCCAAAAATGCCAATCTTCTAAAAATTGTGGAAAACTTTAACTGTGCGTTACTGAGTTTGCAAACAAATTGTTGGCCGCGGATTAAAATATGGCACAAGTTTGTATTTTTTTTTGGAAAAGCAAGGGTCCCAGGGCTTTCGGTATTGAGCAGGAATTTTTTTGCTCTGCGTCTTGTGTCATGGACGCATCGATTTTCTCAAGAACGCCTTGCTTTTGCGCGACTGCGTTCGCCTGGACGGACCATTTTATACCTTAGCTGCGTCATAATTTTTGTTGTCGTGAGAAAAACAGGTTAAAATTATAGCGCTACTTTTCTAAAATAGCGCGTCACACATTGCAGAATGGGCACATGTATCGCAGTCGCTTTCATTTATAGAGCGAGCACTGTGCATTGCTTCTTTATATACCATAATTTTAAAAAAAAATACTAAAATAGTGCATACAGATTAATGCGTCGGACGCACTGGTTACGTTTGGGACGCATGACTTTACCGAGGGACGCATTTTTTGTAACACTGCGTAGCGTAATCGAGCGAAAAAATCCCTAGTTAAGTGAACCCATCTTTGTAGATAAACTTAACCAAGCTTGACATGGAGAAACAAACAAAAGAAAAAACCAATGGGGGAGTTGGCAAGTTTATTTACAATACATATAAAAATATTATGTTTTATAGTAATTAACATGGTTAATTATGACGAAATTATTGTGAGATACATTGAAAATTGCCCAAGCTGGGCGCAATGTTCCTGGACATTTTTGTTATTTTTTCCCAAATTTTCGCCAATTTTTTGTCCATTCACCAAAAAATGCAACAGCCAAGTAGGTAGTATGGCTTGCTAACCTTCCTTAAAATTTCAAGACAGTAAGAAATTTTCCTAAAGTTTGTCAAGATTTTACTGCATATTTTGGGGTTTTTCGTCAAATGTTTGACAAATCAGAAAAAAAAGTAACGATTGTCCAGAGCTTTAAGGATATCGCACAGAATACTTAGTGTAGAAGTTTCGGTTGAATGGCTGGCCCTGTATACAGACAGGAACTTATCACTCAAATGGTTGGTTTCAAAGTGAGTGAAGGATTGTTCAATTATGGCCTGTTCTATAAGCTTTGAACCGTGTGATAAGTTCGATACAGGACTGAAGTTTTGTGTATCACTTGCTTGTTCGGCTTTTTCAGTAACGTGTTACTGCTACGGTGTTGAAGGTTAAGGTGCATCCGGGAATGCGGCACTGTTCATTGATGTGCTATTATCCTCTGGATTAGGACAGACAGAACACCAACCAATGCCTTTATAATAAGCTTGACGTCATCGATACTGTTATCTTTGAAATGAGATGATTCAGTGACAGATTCTTAGTCATGTGAATCGTAATATCAAATTGTGTATTTGGTGAAAACAGTTTTCCGAGATATTCATTTCTTCCACGAAAAAAGCCATTGAAATCGACAGCATTTTTAGGTCGAACTTTCCGTTGGGCTTAGGATTAATGTACTTTTTATGCAACAGGTGTGTTTTATTTTGTTTAGTATTTTCATATTATGCGTACCTGAATCAGTAACAGATTTGTAATACATCATACACTTTTCTTGGTCTGTGAATTCACGGACTTCGGTCGCCCTGGTTGAGTGTGTTGCTTTTGTTTACAGCAAATTGAGTCTTTCTATATTTCCGCTTGCCTTTCTTTTCCGTCGTGCCAAATGAACTGCGTCGCCGTACCGTTGAGCTCTTCCTCTATCTGAGATTCGGCTTTCTACCGCACGTGCCTGCTTATCTAAAAGTTCTCTGCGTGTGGTTTCATTTTGACTGACTACCCGCACGTCACGAAACGTCCGCATAAAAGTGTATAAGATCGTATAAGATCTGGCATGCTTTTATTCGAAATTTTCGTATAAAATGGTATACGATAGTATACGGTCTTATACAAAATTTGTCTGCAAATTAGGTAAACTGCAAACTATTGCGTACTGATGCATACCGTTGCATGCAAGGAAGTTTGCTTTCATATGGTTTAGTTTGTTTTTACGTTTTTGTCTGCTCAGACTTACATCGAAACCTAACTTAAATGTATAAAAGCATAAAAAAGCATACTAAACCATAACACGTCTTCCACCCACACGAAACTGCAGACTTGCACTTGGTTCAGTGATAAAAAATCGTATTAAGGGCAGATAAAACCGTAAAAAAGCATATGAAAGCACATTTTGGACAAGCCGTAAAAACCATGACAGTCACCAACTCGTACAAACGCAAGGAAAACATACAAAAGCATACAAAAGCATACTAATGCTGCCAAAGCGTACTCAATCCAACATTTGCAAATGATTACAAATAATAATTAAAATGACAGTGGTTTTTTTTCATTCTAGTTCTGTTGAGTGAATGTTGATTATTGTAGAAAGGACCCATGAAACGTAGATTAAATATTGAAAATATAAAATTATCTATCGCACGTGGTACGGTAGTTTTGATTTACGCACAGCCTAGTCTGATTCATTTTTTAATTTGATATTTCTTTTCTAAAGCATGCTACAATTATCTGATGTTTTCCTGTGATACACATTTCGGAATGATTACTCGAGCTTTAAGCATTCCATATTAACGCTCGTATATTAATGCTGATGAAAATCGAGGTCCATTTTATATTGATAAAAAAGATCTATTTTCTTATTTTTCTTCCATACGTGTTTTTAATACGTTTGCCTAGTGTAATGTTTTTTTTTTTTGTGGCGTATCAGTCATTGTACGTAAATTTCGCCGGATTCGGACAAAATCGGTAGGACAAAAGCGCCAAATAAAGAGGACGAAAGTGAATGGGACTGCAGGTTAAAATGCCAAATTTAGAACAATAGCATTATGTAATTAAATCATATGAGTAGTTTCACTTATCTGAAAAGGACAGCCCACATCGCTATTGCGCCTGTTACAAGTCCACTCGCGCTTTATACTTGTGTCCCACGGCAGAGATATGACAAGCTGGGCCATCTACGATGTCTGGGGGATTGGTTGTACTTGCTGCCCATACTCAAATGATGTAACATCTAGATCGTTGCTTAATCTGGGTTGGCTCAAATGTCTTAACGATTTTGGCGCAGTTGTCCGGAGGCAGTTTAAATTTTTGGCGCTTTTGACCTAGTCCCCATTTCGCTTACACTTCTGTGCTCTGCTTGAAAGAGTTTTAATAGTTTTCATAAAAATATGGATATCCCTGAACACTGCAGGGCAGAATGTTTCAGACTGCCACTTTTTCATCAGAAATAATTTTTAAGCACTTTCGGGGACGACCGGTTCAAGAAAAAAGTTTAACTTTCCCAGTCCTTTTTTCTTACTGGGCTTTTCTCTATTTTTTCTCTGCAAGTCGTTTCCGCGCAACGCGTCAAAGACGCGAATAGCTAAAAACTCACGAACCAACTGGTTACCATGCGTGCCCATGACTTTTTAAAACAACCCATAAATGCAGAATGCTAATTTTGAAATAATAACCTCCTTTTAACAAAACGTTTAACCTACCAAAAAATATATGGAATGCCGTTTTAACATTTAGTGCTTATTTTTTATATCAAAACATATTTAGAGATATCAATAAATCAATTTAGATCTCATTAATTTATATTTTGCTATCAATAATTGAATTTTAGATGGCAAAAATTTATTTTTGAGATCAAAAAATCAATTTTAAAAACCTAAAAAATCTTACGGGAGACACGCATTCACATAAAATATAACGAATCGTCAATTAAATTTTGGAGATGAAAATTTGAATTATTGAGATCAATGATAACAAGATAATTTTTGATCTCAAGAATTGCTTCTTTTTTGTACAGTAAAAAATTAAAATAAAGATTCTGTATACAAGGACAGCCATTTTTTATTTACAGATACGCGTTTCTGAATTTTTTAGTTAAAAAAATAGACTGATATTTTGATATCAAGAATCAGTTTTTGAGATCAAAAAATCGTTTGCAGATTTCAAAATACAAATTAAAAATGTATCAGTCTGAAATAATGATATCTGAAATATATTCTTGATATCAGTATATAGAAAATCAATTAGTGAGCTCAAAATTAATATTTTGCTCTCCAATATTTCATTTTTGCTATCAAGAATTGAATTTTTGATCTCAAGAAATCAATTTTAGATATCATTAAATCATTTTTGATATCAATAAATATTTTGTAATATCTCTGAATATTTATTGATATCAAAAATTATTTTTTCAGATCAAGAATACATTTAGAGATATCAAGAATACAATTACAGATAGCAAAAATGAATTCTTGATATCAAAATATGGATTTATTGAGATCAAAAATTAATTCTTGATATCAAAAAATCAATTTTTGAGATCAAAAATTAATTCTTGATATCAATAATTCACTAATAAATGTGAAAACGGCATTCCATAAAAATATCTGGTTTGTTATTTGCTTCAAAATTCTTATTTTAAATAATACGGTGTTATGTATATACTGACGGATCGGGACGATTCCATCGAGACGTTTGAGTGTTGTCCAGACAAGTTCTCATAATCGATAAGCCCAGTATTTGGGACGTGATGCAGATGTGAAAAGTCCTCTTATAACGAATTGGGCCAAAAATTGACAAATTAACTGAACGTTGTCTATAATGAACAGTTTTTCGGCGAGACTTGGGAGGTTTGTCTAGACAAGTGCTCAGAAACTAATTAAGGCCCAGCGTTTTTAAACTTCTTAAACTTTACTTGGCTCAGCGGCACTTCGTCACAAAGTTGATAAAAATTTACACATTTTGCACAGACTCAGGGGTATTCTCAAGACAAGATATCAGAAACTACAAGTCTTGTCCAGACAAGTTCTCAGAAAGTGTGCGGCCAAGATTTCAGAACTTTGCGCAGTGAATGTATATGTAAATATATATTGTAGATTATTTTTGAAATCGGACAAAAATTGACGGATCGACACTTTGTCAAATATTGCTGAAATTCACAGCTTTTGCATCGCGGCTTTGATCCTGAGAAGTTCTAACGCTATAACCCCCTGTTTGAAAAAAAAGTGTCAGGAACTATTTCAAAACAGTCTTTTACTTCGCAAAAGCTTTGAATTCGCTTATCTCCACTTTTAATGGGTTCCCTTCCAGTAATATTTACCACGCAATATAAAAAAGAACTTTTTGAGGTACTGTTCAAGATACTCTAACCCTTCCATCCATCCTTTGGCCAATCAGAATGCCCGAGACGTCGTCTGCTAGTCTCGTATAAACGACATTCCCTTTTTGCGTGGCGTCTGTACAACACGCCATTCTGTGTGCTGCCGGTTTTTTGCAGCAAGGGAACTGGTTTAAGGTGCGAATTGCTTCATTTTTTATTTAGTTCACTGCCTAATGGATTATTTTATCTATTATTGTGCGTTGGGATAAATTTATGGAGCCGAAGTGTGTTTATTCGACATCTTACTCTTCGGTCTGATTAGGTTGAGTTTGCACGATCACGGAGACACTTTCCTAGTCCCGAGAAGTGCGCCTCTTTATCCACTTTCATTCAGATCGAGGAACTTACCAGTTCCACCTCAGTTCGTCTAGGAGTAGGATCTTTTCAGGCTGCTGGACCTGATCAGACTCCAAGCTTTACCAGCCAGCTGTGTCATCGCGGAAATGGCCAGTTTTTGCTTAAGCTTTACTCCATGGGTCGCTTCTCAGTCTTCGTAGAGCAGGTTCTGCAAGTCTGACAGCGTTCTCCGACGAAAAGAGACGTTTTCTGTGACGTCTGAGGGTCATTTTCTTTGCCAGGACCGTTTTCCCTTTGTGGTCATACGGTCACGGGTGCGAGAAGACCATTCTGGTCCAACGGGATTCACAAACCCGTTACGGTCCGATGGTCCCAGGTGCGTCTGAGGCAAGAGAGATCCATATCCGACACGGGTAGTGCCATTACGGTCCAGCCCGTTACGGCCCGGGAACGCTACCGTTCCGGGAAGCATCTCTTTTCGTCTTTTCCTTAGACCCAGCGAGTTATTGCGGGTTTAAGCAATTGTAAACACAGCTTGGAGGGTTAAAGCTTGCAGTTGAAGCAAAGCACTGAGAAATGTAGTATTGTGCGTTGTTTTATACTACATATTCTCACCGTTGTTTTTCTCTGCTTGCATTTCAGATATGACAGAGGCCAGTCTACATTCTCCACCGTTACTGCCTCAGTGTATCCATCCTCCAACTGCGTGTAACCCCCACTCCATCTGCGACCGCTGTAGACGGAATAGTGGAATACCTCTGTGCGAGCCAGACAGCCCGTGCGGCGAGTGCCTACATCTTACTCCAGAGGATTGGAAAGTCCTATTACGGAATAGGACCAAGAACGAGCGCAGGAGGGATAAGCGCAAATTCCTTTCGTCAGCTTCGTTTGTTACTCGTGAATTTATTCAGGATACCATGAAGAAGGCTAGCTCCGTTATTCTGGGCCAGGTCTCCACCCCCGTACACGTAGACACTGGTGCAGAATCGGAATCCGCTACGCCAGTTAAGAGACATAAAAAATCCAAGAGTAAAGGACGTGCATTTTCTGAGACTGTAGCAGAATTGGACATCCCGGAAGGGCAAGAACGGGATCGTCTCCGCGAGGCATGGGCCTCACCTCCTAGAGTGAAACCCAGTGGCAGTCCAGGAGGGGCGTTTAAGTCCCCGTCTGAGGAACAAGTGACTTTAACGCATAAGGATACGGGAACAGTGCTTTCGGCGGTTACAGGCCAGTTAGGCATTCCCCCGCGAGAGGACTTATCCCCCCCTCCTCAGCTACAGCGTCTCCCGAGTGAATTTTCAGCGTTCTTGTCTATGCAATCGCAACTGCAAAAGCAACTTTTGGATTTACAGAATCAAGTTCAGAAGCAGGAGAGTCTGCTTAGTCAAAGGCAAAAGCCTAAACCATCAGCTACGGTTTCTCGTCCTCCTCCGGAGATTCAGTCAGTGGCAGCGATGTCGGGCTCGCCTGTACCTCACCTCCCGCTGGACTCTAACGTGGATATTCCCGAAACGGTCACCATCAGCGAGGAGGATTCCGTGGGCGTGCCCCTTTCGGGCCAAGTCTCTGCATTGCTGGAAGATGATGAGGAAATCGGGCCAATGGAAAATTCTCCCCTAGCAGCAGTCCCAAGCAACAGGGAGAAAGAAATTTACACCCCAGTAGGGGAACCCCACATGTCACATTTTCCACAATCCCAACTCCCAGAAGCAGCATCTGATGAACAGGAGTCGGAGGTGGAAGACGGGGAAGAAGAATCCGAGGGTACGTCAGTACATTCCCGTTGTCATTTGCCGTTACGGGCAGTGGAGCAGGTGCGTTCTCCCGGCCAAGGGCATCGACTTTGGAGAGATCCAGCGGCAGCGGGCAGACGGCCCATCCGTACTCCCTCTCCACCAGACCTTGCCCCATCGGTCGAGGACGCGGCCCCCTCGAGTTCTGCTTCTACGATTGCACCAGAAGACGTGCCGTTCAGGGATGCCATTCAAGAGATAGCCCGCTTAGCAGAGGTCTCCTGTGGCTCCCCAAATTTAGATAAGGAGGATCCGCCCATTCGTATGACATCTCAGGCCGCTCCACCACAACAGGACTCTTTTATCGCACTAGCCACCAGCGAGGGCATTGCTCATGCTGTCACGGTCCGCGCGAAAGAGTTCAAGAAGATGGACGCCGGTGAGGGTCGCACACTGTCGCGTTTCCATTTATCTAAACATTGCCTAGTATGACCAGGTCCATATCGGTCAGCGGATGAAAAAATTCCCCTAGAGGCACTGGAACAGCCCGTGAAGCGTACAGTCTGGATGCCCACAGTGCGTAGTGACTCAGACATTCCATTAGTGGAGAAAGACGCCAAGACCATCGAGGCATCTTCTCGCCACATCCTGAACATTATGTCATTTCAAGATCATGCACTTAAAGCACTAAAGTCGCGTTGGGAAGAACTTCGCCTTAGTGATCCCGTGTCTGCTAAATTGATGGAATGCCTGGCCTTAGCTACCCGAGACGTGGTCAAACTTTCCACTTTTTTGATGACGTCAATGGTCTACCTACGTCGAGATGCCTTTCTCCAGCACTGCTGGTCTAGTGTCAAAGGTTTACGGGATCTGCGTCATGCCCCTATCCTGGAGGAACGAGAGCTATTTCCTCCCGCCGAGATAGAGAGGGTGAACCAGGAAAGTCGTTCGCTTTCGCAAGATTATGCCCTGATGTCCAGGATGTCTCGCTCCTCCTTCAAACGTCCACTGAAGAGGAAGAGACCACAACAGTCCTCCCCGGCACAGTCTAAGCCGAGTGCGCAGCCACAACAGCCCCCTGTCAAGAAACCGAAACCCAGCCCCGGCAGCAAGACAGAGGGTCCGGCTCCACAGTCGTTCAGGTAGCAGCCAATCAAAGTACCGTCACGAGATTCCCTCATCTCCTGGCGATACTTTAGCAAACTTAAGAGACTTGGAAAATTTACTTTCCTTAAACGCCTCCTTGCCCGTAGGAGGAAGACTAGGAAAGTTTTGGCAGCAATGGGCAGAAATGGGGGCGTCTCGAAGGGTAGTACGTTGGTTAAAGAGAGGTTACTCCCTACCTTTCAAACGAGACCGGAACGGGCTCAGGTGCCCTATTCCCCTAACCGCCCATGCGCCAAGACAACTAGTCACCTCTTACGCCAAGGGGTCAGAAAAAGACCGAGCTCTCCAAGAAATGCTATTGAGCTTGTCTCAAAAACAGGCGATAGAGGAAATGCCAGAAAATCAAATGGGCTTTTTCAGCAGGGTTTTTCTGGTTCCCAAGAAATCCGGAGGGTGGAGGCTAGTAATCGACCTCTCCCCCATAAACGGTTTTCTCCGAGTGATCACCTTTCAGATGGACACGGCCCAGGTGATAAAAGGGTCATTACGGGAAGGGATGTGGGGTACCTCCATAGATCTCTCCGATGCTTACCTCCATATTCCTCTTCATCGCTCGGCAAGAAAATTCCTAGCCTTTCAAGTAGGGAAAAGACGATTTTGGTTTCTGGCACTTCCCTTCGGTCTGGCTACGGCCCCGTACGTTTTCTCCAAGGTCATGAAAGTACTGAAAACATGGGCACGGCTAGAAGGGATGTTAGTCTTTCAGTATCTGGACGACTGGTTTCTGGGGAATCAAGACAGGCAGGTAACCGAGAATCATACAATGTCTTTAGTTCGCAAGGCACTAGAGGTAGGTCTAGTAGTAAACCTAGCCAAGTCCGAACTAACCCCAAACAGTCCATTACCTTTCTAGGGGAGTTATGGGATCTGGCAATAGCAAAGGCGTTCCCTACGCCAGAACGCCGCCAGAGAATTGCAGATGCCATAAAAGGTATTTCCCCAGGAAAGAAGGTGAGATTACAGGCCATGGAATCTCTCCTTGGCCTGTTAGTGGCAACAGAGAAGACAGTCCCCCTGGGCCGTCTCCATTACAGGCCATTTCAAAGCCAGGTAAGATGGGCGTTGCATCAGGGTCGTTCACCCGCAGCAAGGATGCAAGTTTCACAGGTAACCCTACAAGCCCTACAGTGGTGGTGCTACGTTCTAATTATGTCCGAAGGAATGCCATTTCAGCCCCCCACCCCGGAGATAGAGATTCAGACCGATGCGTCCCATTCGGGGTGGGGAATTTATTGGAATGGTCAGGTATGGAAGGGCAAATGGCCACCCTCGCTTCAGTCCTACCACATAAACTGGCTGGAGCTTCGGGTAGTCTGGATTGCCCTAACCAAACTGACCAACCAACTCAGAAACAAGGCAGTCCTCTTTCGGTTAGACAATTCCACAGCCATAGCTTACCTCAACAAGCAGGGGGGTACCAAATCACGGTCCCTGTCCAAACTTGCGTTCCAAATTCTTACAAAGGCCAGGGAGGAACAGGTGACCGTTTCCGCCCGTCACCTGGCCGGGAAATTAAATGTCCTAGCCGACTTAGCCTCCAGACAGGGTCAAGTTATCAACACCGAGTGGTGCCTATCCCCTCGGTCCTTTCAGTGGGTGACACACCAATCCCCATGGGGTGCCCCGACTCTGGATCTGTTTGCAAACGCTATGACCACCCAACTTCCCCGGTACGTGTCTCCTTGCCCGGACCCAGCAGCTTGGGCAGTAGACGCCCTCAATTGTCAGTGGCCACGGTACTGTATGCTTTTCCCCCACAAGCGATCTTAGGGCAAGTCTTGCAGAGAGTAATCGAGTTGAAACCACCGTTCCTATTACTCATTGCTCCATGGACACCGGAAGCCCCATGGTTCGCCCTCCTACTCCATTGCAAAGTAGTAAGGTCGATACCGATCCCATGCCACAACGAGTTGCTATCACAACCCCATTGGCATCACTTCCACCCCTCCCCTCGCTTACTGAACCTCCACCTATGGTGTCTGACCAGACCTTTCTGAAAAACAAGGGTTTTTCTAAGCAGGTGAGAGAGAAAATAGTAAACAGTCACAAGGGTTCGACGGCCAAAGTTTACAGGTCGCAGTGGAATAAATTTGCCGCTTGGTGTAGCACTTCTAAGCTAGATCCGTTTCAGGCTAGCCCAGCAGTGGTAGCGGATTTCCTCGATCACCTTTTCACGGAGGTGAAATTAAAGGTAGGTTCCATCGAGGGCTATAGGGCCGCTATAGGGTCAAGACTCAAAGCGTCTACAGGCTACGACCCGGGCGAAGATACATCCCTATCACAGCTAGTAAGACATTTTAAAGTAAACTCCCCACCCTGCCCATCCAACATAGCGCAGTGGGATTTATCGTTAGTCTTACAGTATCTTCAGCGCCCAGATGTTTTTAGTAAGGACGTGATTTCAGCGAAAAACGCAACGTTAAGATTCACGTTTTTATTGGCTTTAGCTTCGGGCAAAAGAAGAGGCGAAATCCATACCCTGGACAGAAAGGTAAATAAAGATAAGGGTACATGGGAGAAGGTCACCCTAGTCCCTAGAGCAGGATTCATGGGAAAAACCCACATCATGACCCAAGGGATGGGAACCTTCGATCACATTACTCTCCCATCCCTACCAGATGACCCCGACTCAGACGGTCTGGTCTCTTTGTGTCCCGTCAAAGCGCTGCAACAGTATTTAGAAATGTCAGAGGCCTACAGATAAAAAAATCAGAAGGCTCTCATCATTTCTTTTATGCCGAAATTTAGCAAAGATCTTTCGAAACAGTCGATCTCAAATTATATTAAAAGGATCATTTTGGCAGCCTATGACGATGCACAAATCGACCCTAACCCGTTAGGGGAATCGAACATCAAAGCCCATCAGGTAAGGCAAGTAGCCAATTCCCTCAGGGCGGTATGTAACGTGTCCCTTTCGGATATATTAAAAACAGGTTGTTGGGTTTCCCCCAACTCGTTTGTTAAATACTATCTGAAAGATTTTTCTCAAGATGAATTGTCTGGCTTATATTCATTAGGACCGTTCGTGGCTTCAGAAACGACCATTACAGGCTGAGTGTTTCTGTTGTAGGAATGCTTCTCCCAAGTTTAAGAACAAGGGCAAGCACAAGAGTAACTTCTCCAAGGGCCGTAATGGGAACAGTAACAACAACAACAAGCCACGAAAGTAACAACCTACAAGAAGGTCTTTCCTTCTTACTCTGAACATTTCGCCTTTCGCTCAGGTCCTTCGGACCATTTCGGTCCGTGCTTATATTAAGTTACGGACGAACGCTGGACGGTTATGTTTAATTAAGCATTTATTTACTCCGAAGTGTTCAGGATCGCATGTGTAATGAGTACAGCCCAGTCTTCGGTCTTACGGCTACTCGGATGCTTAAGTTTTGATCTCCTTTCTTCATGTTTTTCAGAAAGAAAGGGGGGGGGGCCATGTCGGTCCCAGACGTACCCAGTGACCGTACACCCGTTGTAGTCGGAAGGCCGAAAGCCGGTTTATGGTTCATGGTATGAGGTACCATAGTGTCATTATGGGCTTATGGGACCATAACGGCCCCATATAGGAAAACAGTCATAAATAAGCAAAATTTTTCTGTTTTTCATTTTATGACGATTTACAGTAGTTTAGTACTATCTAGTCAATCGCTACGAGTTTATTTCAAATAAACGTGGTAATTTATCAAATGAGAAGAAGAAAAGTTAGACAGCGGACTCGCTTTCTTTTTTCAAGTTTGAATTGCATGTCTTGTAAGTCACTTCAGTCACTTTACTAGAAGTGTCAAAGAGTTTATTTGCGTAATTCCTATGGATTTACGATCGTTTTGTAGTACTTCTAAATAAACCTAATTGTTCATCAATACATAGCAAGTGAATAGTGAGAACTTGAGGAAGGGATCCATCCGGTGGGCGGTTGGAGGGGGATGGTGATAGTTCTCAAAAAAGATGATGGCATGGTTGGAAGCCTTCTCATCTCAACTGACAGTTGCTGTGATATTTTTACTTTGTTACGATTTTACCTTATGTTGAAAGACCGGAATGGTGCGCCTCCGGACTTTATTTAGGAAATCATTAAAGAATTGAAACTTAGCTGACAAGTTTTATTTCTTCTTTGCGTCGAGTGCACAGCACTCCTCGCCTACATGCAATGAGCTTTTACAAGCCATAGTGTAATTCGCGACCTTTTTGGGCAGTTCAAGAATGGCAGGCTCCCCTGCTCCGGACTCAAGTCCCATTAAAAGTGGAGATAAGCGAATTCAAAGCTTTTGCGAAGTAAAACTATCGTTTTATTTCGTAAAACGAGCTTTTACGAGTAAAAGCGCAATTCGCGTTCTCCACTTTTAACTTTGATTTTAACCCGTCCCATCCATCCCCAACTAGCCTGGGCGTGTTTTACCGCCTTTTGGGCTAAAAAGGGAATGTCGTTTATACGAGACTAGCAGACGACGTCCCGGGCATTCTGATTGGCCAAAGGATGGATGGAAGGGTTAGAGTATCTTGAACAGTACCTCAAAAAGTTCTTTTTTATATTGCGTGGTAAATATTACTGGAAGGGAACCCATTAAAAGTGGAGAACGCGAATTGCGCTTTTACTCGTAAAAGCTCGTTTTACGAAATAAAACGATAGTTTTGTAGTGATTCCGCCTCGTTGAAACCATATGTGTTAATTCTTGTTTTATCTATATAAATTAAATATGTTGTGTGTGTAAATGTTCATATTGGGAAGTCAATGAATACATTCTGTACTGGCCATGGTGGTTGGCAGCAATAATCAAGCTTAACGCTATGCATTTTGGCCTGCGTTTCCACATCATAGTGTGGATAATGCGCCTTCACGACAACATAAAGTGAAAGGACTTCAGTTACTTTCCCACTGACAACTCCTTTTTAGGTTTGTAGAACATCCTCCAGGAAGTATTTCTTTCAGACTTTTTATTTTATTAACAGCACAAGTATTATCTTTACGTGAGGAAAAATGGTCAAATAGAAAAGGAATTGTAACCAGCCGAAATCTAGTGAATTAGGTCGCAATAGGCCAGTATGGTCGCCAAAAATGGGGATCGTATTTTAAAAACCGGTTACTGAAAATTGTTCAAAGGATTACACCCAAAAAAATGAAAGCATTCTAAAATTACTTGCCGAAGAACTTGATTCCCGGAACATTCAAATGACGACATGCGGCCAATTTTTGGAGGTGCACAAAAAATATTAAAGAAAACACCATATAAAGAGTTATATTCTAAAAGTTCCAATAAATCCTATCGAGCAGCAGGCAACGCTTTTCCGAAAACAAACAGATGTAAAATGCCGCCAATTGGCCAGTCTTTTAAGGATCGCCAAAAAAGTAATTTTTCGAAAGAGAAACATTTAGAGAACGAATGTACGCAATATCAAATTAATCCGGTCAAAATTGTGGGAGAAGAAGGCTACTGGCTACTGAAGTTTTTTTTCAAATGCACCCCCCCCCCCTCCCCGATTTAGCCAATGTTTGGCGAATCGCCAAAAAAAAGTGCCTTTTAAAAAGAGGACCGCCTAGTGAATGAACATGTGTACAGAATTTGAAGGCAGCACAATACAAATTCTGAAAGAAAAAGCCTTTGGAAAACTGACTAAAAGGTTATATAACTGCCCCACATATACCAATTTTTGGTGGCTTGCCAAAAACACTTTTCAAGCGAGGACAGCCTAGTGAACATTTATCCAAAATTTGAAGGCAGTCCAAACAAAATTGTGGAAGAAAGCTATTGAAAATTGACTAACAAAAATTTTACAATGCTCTCTATTTGGTCAATTTCAGGTGGATCGTCTAGAAATTTCAAGTGGCCTACCCCAATAAACATTCGTACAAATATTAAAGGTAATCTAGTCCAAATTGTGTGAGTATAAGCATTTTGAAAATAGCTTGCCAAAAAATTATAAATGCTCCATGTGGTCAATTTTTGGCGACTCGACAAAAACAATTCAAGAGAGAATCATCCAAGCAACAATCGTTCAAAACTGGACAGAAATCCGATCAAAATTCTGGGAGAAGAAGCATTTTGAAAATTGGCTGCTAAGAGCCCCACATTTAGCTAATTTCTGGCTGGTCACCAAAAATTTTCAGGAACGGCCTACCCAGGAAACATTCGTGCAAAATTAAAGGTAATCTGATCCAAATTGGGGGAGAAACATTTTGAAAACTGCTTACGAAATTTCATTTTAAAATTTAACCAATTTTTGGCAAATCACCAAAAAAGTAACTTTTCTATAGCAAATAATAATATCTACCGGAAAGTTGGCTAAAAATTATAATGTCCCCCATTTGGCCAAAAATTACAAGAGAGACCTGCTTATTAAACATTCGTACAATACGTGACACTAATCCGTTCCAAATCGCGGAAGTAGATTATGAAAATTTGCCGTCAAAAATTATGAAAATGCCCCCCCCCCCCAATGTTGCCATTTTATTCAAAAGAGAAGCATCTGAAAAGCAATCCGATACAAATTGTGGAAGTTAAACCATTTATAAAACTGGCCACCAAAAATGTCCCCCGTTTGCTCTGTTCTCGGGCTCGTCAAGTAAACATTCGTGCAAAATTTGAAATGAGTCCGATAGAAGCGCGGAAATAGAAGCATTTTTAAAATTAGCTACTCAAACAATTTTAAATGCCTCCAACCAATTATCCAATCCCCCCCCCCCCCCCCAAAAAAAAAAATTAACATTGTAAGACAGGATAGGCACTTGAACATTTGTGCAAACGTTGAAGATAATCCAATCAATATTATGGGAGAAGAAGCATTTTGAAAATTGGCTGCCAAAAATTTAGAAATGCCCCTTATTCGATCAATTTGTGTGGGATGGCCAAAAAAGTAATTTTTCAAGACAGAACCATCAGGAGAACAGTCGCCCAAAACAACCGACTCTTTTTATTCGAGCTTCATTTATCAGACGAGTCAAACATCACAGCTTTTTTACTCTCTCTGTTCATGATATATAGAATTATCCACTGTAGTCCGTTGTAGCTAAGTTTTTCTTACACTGAATTTTCAAAAGCCTATATCTATGGAATGCTGTTTTAACATTTAATGCTTATTTTTATATCAAAGTATAATTAAAAATATCAGTAAATCAATATAGATCTCATTAATTTATATTTTGCAATCGATAATTGAATTTTAGATGGCAAAAATTTATTTTTGAGGTCAAAAAATTAATTTTGCAAACTTGAAAATCTTAAGTGAGACACACATTTATATTAAATTTAACGAATCGTCAATTAAATTTTGGACTGAAAACTTGAATTATTGATATCAATAATAACAACACAATTTTTGAGCCCAAGAATGACTTCTTTTTTACACAGTAAACAATAAAAGAAAGAATCTATATACAAGGAATAGTCATTATTTTATACACAGATATATGGAATGCCGTTTGAACATTTTATGCTTATTTTTGATGTCAAAATTAATTAAAGATATCAATAAATCTATGAAGATTTCAATAATTTATATTTTGCTATCAATAATTGAATTTTAGATGGAAAAAAATTATTTTTGAGATCAAAAAATCAATTTACCAACTTAAAAAATCCTAAGTGAGAAACACATTCACATAACATATAACGAATCGTCAATGAAATTTTGGACATGAAAACTTGGACTATTGAGATCAATAATAACATCACACTTTTTGATCTCAAAATTTGCTTCTTTTTGTACAGTAAAAAATTTTAAAGAAAGATTCTTTATACAGGGACCATTCATTATTTATTTACAGTAGTATGTTTCTGAATTTTTTATTTAAAAAGTGGACTGATATTTTGATATCAAAAATGTATTTTTTTTAGATCAAGAATACATTTAGAGATATCAAAAATACAATTACAGATAACAGAAATTAATTCTTGATATCAAAATATGGATTTTTGAGATCAAAAATTAATTCTTGATATCAAAAATAAATGATTGAGATCAAAAATTAATTCTTGATATCTATAATTTCCTAATAAATGTGAAAATGGCATTCCATGTATATCCTATAAAAGTCATCATTAAAATCATCTTGAGTACTGTTCTAAACATTCAACAAAAGATTTTTAGGCACTTTGTTAAACGGTGTCATGCAAGCATGGAATTCTGATGACAAATTCTTTCCTCGAAACCCAGATTTTTAGGGCGTGGTCCAAAAGTTATTCCGCCTTTTTCAGAAATGGTGCGAATCCCGAAATTTCAACATGATCCAATTATTAACCGTTAATACATACAAATTCCGAACTTGTTTTTCTCTAGGATTTGGCCAGTTATCACATTTGTCTTGTATATTCTGAATTTTAAAACTGAAAGTCTGTATAGCTATCAGAAGGGGTTTCTCATTTTGACATTTTTTATTAAATAATCAATATGCATGGACTCTTGACCTAAGCTGGCCACTGATGCGCGTTGCTGCAGTCTGCAAAATGGCGCTTATTATGCACACATATAATATTGCAGTGGAACTATTGTTTAAACCTGACAAACACAGAAGATTTCCTGGAAAGAAAAAAACTCATGAATTAGTCAATTGTAGTTTCTCAGTCAAGAAACCATCTGTGCCAAGTTTCTCTGTTTTAGTAAAAAGTGAGTTTTTAATAAATTTTATTATTTTATATCAACTGGGTATCACACGTGCCATCTACGAAACTTGCCCAAAAGCGACAAATAAACGTTACAATAGCACGCATTTATTACAGAAACGATGTTAAACTGTCGTTCTATGTCGCACGACGAGCCTTTACGTGTTGAAAGGTAATTCCCGTTCTCCCATATTACATGCATTTCATTTCCCTTCTGGAAGATGCTATTCACGCAACAAAGACAAAATTGTTCGCAGCAGCAGCTCAAACAGTCCAATCCTGCCATCCACCCGACAACCAATCAGAAGCGAGGGAATATATGGGTATTTTGTTATATATTTCCTTTCTGCCCACCAGAGTGGTACAGACTCACCCAGGTTTTTTTTCTGTAGGATGGAGGGTAGGGGGATTAAACTAAAAGTGGAGAGTACGACACTTCTTCAGTAAAAGCTTTTAGGAAATAAAAAGAGAGGTTTACTTCGCAAAAGCTTCGAATTCGTTCATGTATTTTTTTAACAACGCCAAGTGTCCCTGGCACCCCCTCCACCCTCCCAGAGGACTTGTTTATTATTTTATTAATCAGTAAAATTACGCATCTACAGCGCATTACCTCGTTAATAAACCAGGCTGCTATATTGTAGCTGAAACTTGAACGCGTGCCTAACATGCGACTGAAATACCAGGTTTCCCACAAAAAAAAAAAAAATCCGCAAAAAAGTATGACTAATCAATCTATAACCCAACACTAATCAAGTAACTGGAAGAGACATTCCACGCAGGTGAAAAATGATCAGTCCGAGCACAAAAGCACTTGCTAAGTGTCCCTGAGTGGAGACCGACCGATTTCCCACCGACTCAACGCTGTTGCTTCTTCCCCTTGAAGTTGCCGTTTGGAGACCGGAAAGCCACCCTTCTCTTTGTCTTTGCTTTGGTTTTGGGAATGGCTCTCCGCAAGCAAAGATTTTAATTACTGAATGTCGTTTCCGCTGCGACAAACGCCCCAGAGGATTATAGTCCCGTAAGCTCGTTTCGGAAGAACTCTATAGGGGTTAGACGAGGAGCAATAGCTTGTTTTCTGACAATGACAAATTATGGAGGTGCTCTAAGAGAGTTGGCAATGGGCTGGGCGTGATGAGTTTTAACCTTACATTCTGCTTGTGTTCGAGTATCATTCATACGCAGCCACGACCCCCTTTTATAATTGAGACTGATTGTCTTTTGGACATAAAGGACATGATGCGAACTTTTTGATTCTCTGACCTGTATGTGTCCGAGAGTAGTGGCGTTCACAGACACAGAGAAACCAGATCTTCGCTCACCTTCCGTCAGCTCTAAGACAGGTAGAAAGGCCTTATTCCAGTCACCCTTCTCTCCCTTACCGTTACAAAGGACGGGTTAGTCACAAGAGTGATTCAGTAAATGTGGAAAATGATGGATGCATTCCCATAGAGGTTGAGAAAGAAGTCTGGCAAGCAATCTGGTCTTCACAACGGTGGAGTAGCGAAGTCCCGGGGTTTTAACCAACAGAAGATGAAGACGCTTTAGCTCTGAACTGGCTCTAACTCGAATACTCTTTGCGACACCTGATGGAGAATCGTTTTTTGTTTTTTTTTATGGTGGGGATGGGGTGCCTGGAGGACTTCCTGCCGTTGGCAGTTGAGCGCGCCCACGGCTACTTTATCTGGACATGGGAATATGAACCTGGGGGCTGAGAAATCATGGAACTAGCAAACAAATCCAGGGTAGGGGACCCCATGGGGATTGATGCACAAGCCACTGAAAGGAGAATCGGGCTAGACACCACACATGTGAATGATTGGACAGATTGGCCAGCACGTTGAGTTTGGCGAGCAAAGACAGGATATTTGGAATGTTAGTGCGATAGCTCGGGTGACCTGGTACCTCTCTGCCTATTCAGGGACTTTTGTCGGATCTAGGACAAAATACCGCTGGACAAAATCCCGCCGGACAAAATATCGCGGACAAAACCCCGCCTAGAACAAAATACCGCCTGACCAAATCCCACCATTTATTTATTTTTTAATTTTCAACTCTACCAACATAACCAGAGTAGGTGATAGTGATGTAATTGCAATTATTCTGCAAATCTAGCCGACTGGGTTAACTATGCACTACATACTCCGGAGAATTATGTAATCTAGATTTACTGGCTTCGGTGATCTGCTCCGGACGCTACATGTAGCTTTATTGGCTGCGTTGATCTACTCCGGACACTAAATTTGTGTATAAATCTTCGGAATTTGTTTGTTTTCGATATCAGTTCCGAAAATGAAGTACATTGAATCAAACAAAGGTCAACCGAAACTGCTGCACGGAGGGCTTTTGTACCTCAAGAACAAGAATTTAGCAAATGGACATGTTGCATGTGAGTGCCAGTGGCGCAAAAAGGGCTGTAAGGCTAGAGTTTAAGTGGAAGAAAATGAGCTAAGGCCTGTGTCCTTAGACCACAACCATGCACCAGATCCAGGAAGGGCAGAAAAGTTCAAAGTGGCTCTTTGGATGAAACGCAGAGCACTAGATACTGAAGAAAACCGCAGCAAATTCTTACAACTGGTGCTTAAACAATAAGTCAAGGTACACAATCCAAAGATTTTTGTTAAAAGAAAAACAAAAATTGAAAAGCTACACAACAAAATAGCGAAAAATATGTAATAATAATATAATATATAATATAATAAAAAAGACTTTTCTAAATTCAGAAGTTACCACACAATTACCAGCTGTCAACAACATGAGACGAAACATTCGCCGTTACATGGGTTAAAAAGAGTTGAAAGTGAACGTGGAAATTGCAATTGAGTTGTTTTTAGACGTTCCTGTAATCGTGAGTTAAAAAGAGTTGAACGAGAAGATGGAAATTGCAATTAAGTTGTACTTAGATTATCTTGTAATCGTGACTTAAAAAAGACTTGAAAGTAAATGTCAAAATAGCAATAAAGTTGTACACAGATCATCTCGTAATCAAGATTTGAAAGTGAATGCAGAAATTACAATGTCATCATTATAAATAAGTATTATAATAAGGAAATGACGGGATTTTGTCCGGCGGTATTTTGCCCTAGGTGGATTTGTCCCGCGGGATTTTGTCCTGTTCCCCTTTTGTCAAGTAATGCGAGTATATTGTTGTTTTGTGTGCACTATCCAGACCACTGAGAGCGGAAGGACAAAGGCCAATCGCCCTGCCACATTTGACCGTGAAAGTGATTTCCGCCCCGTTCAAAGAGGCACCTGTCTGCAGTTCTACCCCTAGGGGAGGGGGTGGAAAGGGACTCCCTCTTTCAGAATTTCAAGGCCAAATCTTCAAAGCAGGGGCGTTAGAGAATCTTCTGACACTCGCATTTCTGCTTTGCGGACCACCTCTGAGTGCTAGACGTACCTGTTTGTAAAATAATCGGCATTTTTGGTTGCCACTTATCGACCCAGAAGTGATTATATTGCTTAGAAACTTGCCTCCCTGCCCAGAGGATTCTCTCGTATGATATGAAGAATGTTCTGCTGCCGCCCCCAAGTGAGGTAGGGGCAAGTAAATCTCAGCTTTCTCCTAGGTAGATTATATCTTGCTTGGGGATTAGCTCTATGACCTGTGCCGTGTCTATTTTGAACGGAATGAGTCCCAGAAGCCTGTTCATGGGTGAGGGATCCATGACCAGTCTCCCAGTTGCGACAAGCGTTTATCGAGGAATAGCACAGATATCTTCAATATCTCATCAATATCGCATCATCAGATTGATAACGTCGATGCATCGTCGGATTTAAGTACTACGCCAAGTTAACAGCTTACATACTCACTATGGAGTAAGTATCCGTTACATTACAATTTCTTGAATATTCAAGGTTCGTCTTTGAACAGAACCACAAAGTTTCGGTGTCGGTGGTTATTTCGTTTTGAAGAATCTGATGCAACCTTTCTTTGTTTTAATTTTTGAAAGAAAAAAAAAGAAAATCTGAGTGATCCCAAACTAGACAATTTTTGCAGGAGTTTACTTTCTTTTTTCCTTTAGCATATATATTTAAACATATATATTAACATGGTCATATTTGACTGTGTGGTTATCGTAATATGCACATGCTAACACCCACAAAATCGAGTAAGTGGACCTACATGACGGGAGCCAATCGTTGACTTTGCTCTTGGTGAATTAGTGAGTATTAGTAAACAAGTAAACAGCTGTTGCAACTCCTAATTAAAACACAAGTGATCTGAGGCTGCCGTCAAACAGTTGCCGCCGGAGCGTGGTATATTCACACTGACTGAGTTCAAATGAATGGACAGCCTCCTCACCCCTCCCTTGCATCGGGAAAAAGAACGGTTCAAACAGATCATTGGAAATTTCTTTGTTTCGTAAATGAGCTATCTCATGTTGATTCCGCTTTATAACAAGGTTTATAATGCAGGTTTATATTACTTACAGATACAATAAATACAGTGAAGAAACCAAAGACGGCTACAGCCACTTCAACTCCCGATTCACAGTTGTTGTTTAAAGACCAAATTGTTATCAAGGCGCGCTTGTCTGTAAATCCCGCTATGGTCGGATTGTTAACCAAAAATCGGCACTCCGCGAGGACCGCGTCTGACTTCAAAATTACCCCCCCCCCCCCCTTTTCTCCAAGTTTTTTTAGACAAGCATGGTGGCACATTTCATGCCAAGTTTCCCACCTCCCCAGGACCGGAAATGTGGTGCCCGTTTTCAAAGGCACACACCAGCTGCCAGAGATCAAGCCATGGGAACAACTTTCCTTCCTCGTTCTACATGCTGTGGAGAATTGTCAATACTTTGCCAAGCATTTTAAGTGGCGCTTTACAACATTGGTTTGAAATAGACTGCTATAGGCGGGGGTAAATGAGAAAGTAATAAGTTTTACTTTCATTGGTATTACTTCATTTATCAGAAATGATCTCTGCTTTTTTTTTGTAGTTTGTTTTGAATATCATTTCATACCCAGTGAAGGAAAACGTTATTTCCGATGGGAAAATGCAATGGTAATCCTGAAGTTGTAAAATTGCTTAGTTACCGGACTTATCCATTTATCTGTATGGTACAGAACAGCGCGTCTGTTATTAGCGTAATATAAAAATATAAATGTGTTTAAAACGTTTTAAAGATTTTTCCCCCGTCGGGAATATTGCTCTTACGGTTGTTTTAGGGTGTGGATATCCATTTTGCTGCTTAGAGTGGTGGCTATAAGGTGTTCTTTGATGGTGGTATTTCTAACTAGTCAAGCCCTGGTGGCTGAAAAAGCTTAGTAAGTATTAGGGTTGGTATTTTTTATCTACAGAATGAAAGGTTTATGTACATTGCTGTTAGTGGTCGTTTTGAGAAAAGTTGACAGTGAACGTACTCCTGCTGCTCCGTAAGAAATCCGAACGCCCGAAAGTGAATACAGTTGACCGGTTTAATCGAAGAAGTCAGTCAACTTGTTGACGTGAAGTGGCTGTTATCCCAGTTAGCGTAATTTTTCGTCCAACGCATAAAGCGCGTTGTTTTTAGGTGGGATTTACGTGGGAACGTGGGACGTTGGCATGGCCACATAGAAAAATGTGTAATATACGTGGATATTCCCACGGTGTGATTTCCGTATAAACTCTACATATAATATACATAGGCTTTCCCACGTATAAAATGCACGGGTACATACACGCGTAAACTGCATGGTTTTTCCAGCGTAATGCCCACCGTGGGCATTCCCCTGTATAATGTACGTAGAATTTCCCACTTCTAAAATGCTACTTTTGAATCCCCACGTAAAATTTCATTAAAAGTCATTTGTATATTACACGTATATTTTACGTGGGAATTCCCATATGTTCATTCCCATGTAAAATACACGTATATAATGCGTGAAAATCTCCACTTAGCAAATGGATGGGAAAATATACGCATATTTTACGTAGTCTGGCAATGTGGGCTTATTATCGCAGACCGGAAACAGCCGCCATTGAAAAGATAATATATTTAAATTTTGCTAAATTCTGCATATTTTGGTGGAGGGCTGCCTTTTTTCTAAGTATAATAGAAAGTTAGACATGGAAATACCAATTTCACTAAAATTTTTATGCTTAAAATTCTTTTAAGGAGTACTTTATATCTGCACTATAGTTATAAAGGTTCATGTCTGTGTATTCGATGGAGTTATCGTGTGTGCCCAGGTGGGCCGTTCCTTTAAAACCCCATGCTTAATATGCGTGGGAATTCCCACATATAAAATGCATGGAAATATATGCGTGTAAAATGCATGGGTTCACATGCGCATAATACACATTGAAAAGAGTCTCACTCTCCTAAATCCCACGTAACTACATTCCCCCAACGAAACACACATTATTTATGCGTGGGTACGTGGGAATACCCACATATATTATGCACAGTTCCCATGTGGGGCCGCTATCTGTGTAGCTGCTTTTCACCTCAATGAGCGCAGTGGATTGCGCACTTAACTCCTGTGAATTCGGTGGCAGAATGAGATAGTGACATACTTTGTGCTAGACAGTGTATGTGTGTGTGCGCGTGTGTGCGAGGAAGCCAGACAAAGAAGATAGGAGCTTCAAAACCAGCTCTAAAAGGATTTGGTAGTTCATTAGCAGCACTTGTCTTGGATTTTTTTGTGCTGTTGATTTCAAGTTCTTTTGATAATCTGATCCGTTTTTGCCTGCAAAGTTTCAAGATGATTGTTGACGATTTCCAGATGAACTAGAGGTGTGTCCGATCGGAGCACGAATGCTCCACTTGGCGGACAGTCAATGACAATCTTAGTTTGAGGGATGCGATTCTTCTTGAAGAAAGAATGAATAAGCACGGACTTCGTAACGAGCACCCAACTGCAGTAAAATCGTCCAGGTTCAAAGGCCAATTTCGACCGAATAAACGCCTCGTCAGACAAACGGGCGACGTCCTGCACAACTTCCAATATATTAGGAACAATATCCCCAAAACAAAAAAGTTGCCGATGTTGGGCGATGTAAATGGACCGTGATGTAAATGGACGTCCATTTTGTCACACACCTTGCGCGATTTGGAAATGGAGCCGCGCACTAATTCGGCCCTAATCCTTTGTTTAACCCAAAGATAAATAATGGTGCGTCGAAAGACAAACACGGGGGTTTTTAAATGCCTCCTTTATTTATCAAAAACACATTTCTTTCTCTTAACATTAATAAGCAACATTTATTACAACAAATTTCGTAATTTTTTAGAAAATAAAACACATCCACTTGGAGTTCTCTTACTAATAGTCCACTTCATTGTAATAATAAATTAACATTTATCACACTTAAATTAATCCACAGGATTTATATCTCCGGGGAGATTAATCGACATGTCAAGATTTATATCTCCGAGGAGTCTCCGAGGAGTAATCTCTGGAATTGTCTTATTTTTATGTGCAATGATATAATCTTTGATTAGAAACCCGGGAAGAAATTCTAGGTCAGTGACAAATGTTTTTAACCTTAGAGAAAAAATTGAACAAAATTGAAATTGTTTATTTATTATTCAACAAAAAAATATCGTAGAAAAGAGTAATCTAGTATTTTGTAAATAAAAAAAGTTACACAGCCATGCACATATATGCACACAGGATTATAGGATTGTCCACGACATTTTCCCCTTTTCCAAGGGTTTTCTGAAAACAGTCTTCGGAAAAAGTCGTAATGAAAATGGACTACACCCCCTTTTTGTGCAAACCCCTTTTCTCCATAGAGCCCCATAGTTAAGGGTCCATTTACATCACCCAACACCAGCCAAAAAGCTATGCTACAGTGCGATCCACAAAACTTGGTACCTAAAGCTAACGTACACACAGGCAGACGGACAGACGGACGGACGGACGCACAAGTCAAACAATATGCCCCGCTGACATTTGTCAGGACATAATTACAGAATTATATTGCTTAAAATAAATTGCGAATCTTGAAAAAATAATAGGGTTTTCAGATAAATTCAGTAACATAAATTGACATTTCTTGGATAAATTGTAAAACGTGCAAAAACATCCCGTCATTTAAACAAGTTGCTTGGACACCACGCAGTCCACCTTGCCGTGTGAAGGCTTGACAGTGCCAATTATATCGTTAATTGATGAGTTATGGGCAAAAAACATGCATTTTCTCAACTTGTGGTATTTTCTACTCCAGGTATCCCTAACTTTCTTTTTGAAGAGACAACAATGTGAAGTAATGTTTTTCCATGTAAAGATTTTGTAGTGCTACAATTATAAACAGGAGAAAATTTGGTGACAGTGGGGTCGGCAATTTTCATGATTAAATTATCAGCCATAAAAAATTAAGTCACAAATTTACTTTGCATATATTAGAATGAGTACGCGCCTTGGTATGCATTCATTCAATTAAATAACTATTTTGCAATGCTATAGTTCTTTTTACCATGTTTAGATTGAAACACAAATGGCAGATTTATTTCACATAAAAATATTCTTCATTAAGCCGTAGAAATCAGACGAAAAAGCTTCTTAAATCGATTTATATTTTACAAATGCATCACTAACAGCGAAAGAAGTCGTATTGTTGCTAACACAATCAGAAAAGTGAATTACAATTACTGCAATACTAGTTTCTTTTCGGCGGTGAGACAGGGGATGTCGTGTAGAGGAAAAAGTATTAATTTAATACAGCGTCGTCTTCAGCAGAGTATTTATTCTCTCCAAGTTTGGGCGAATAAGGATGGTTTTAAATTCTCACAAACCAAAACGGTTTGCATACACTTTTGTAAAAAACGGAAACACGACAATCCAGTTCTACACATCTCTAACGTGCAAATCCCTGTTGTCAAGGAAAACAAATTTTTAGGTTTAATTTTTGATAACCTCCTTGGAAGTTAACGAAACCTGTGGTCTTGAGGACTCTTTCTGAGTCCACAAAAGAACGAACTAACCCGTGTGTATTTCAGTCAAAATTTGCAGAATTAAAGGATAATTATAATGACTACCATTTCATATATACCGATGGTTCCAAACTTGAGGTCAAGGCTGCAGCAGCTATTGTCACAGAAAATAATACATTCAGAACCAGGCTCCCTGATGGGTCTTCTATTTTCTCTGCAGAAGTTAGAGCCCTGCAGCTAGCTATGCAAATTGTCAAGATTAGCCGCTACAAAAAATTCATATTGTGCGTGGACTCCATGTCAGTGCTAGAGTCACTAGAAAACTTACAGGTATCCAACCCAATAATTTTGGACTTGATAGAAAAACTTGACGAAGTGGCAAAAGCTTGCAAAGAGATAATATTTTGTTGGGTACCGAGCCACGTTGGAATCCCGGGCAACGAGGCAGCCGACAAAGGCGCCAAAGAAGCGTTAAACCAAGACTGCTCAGATTTCCTTATACCGTCATCAGATTTTAACTGCCATATTTCTAGATATGTCAAAAATCTATGGCAACAATATTGGGATGAACAAACCAACAATAAGCTATACAAAATTAACCCTTTGGTAGGGCGCAAATTGCCCTCCTTAAATGGCCTTCTCGACGATATGGTAATTCACAGATTAAGAATAGGACATTCTTACACTACTCACAAACACCTCTTAAGAGGTGAACCACAACCCGAATGTATAAGTTGTCAGGAACGATATACAGTGAAACACATCTTGATAGATAGTATAGACTTCAATCACATTATTATAGAGTTGACTCCATGAGAGAGCTCTTTGAGAAGGTAAATTCCAACAAGGTCCTAGAATTTTTAAAAGAAATTAACATGTATTCCTATGTGTAGACCACCATTAAGTCTATTTTTAGTATGTTTTTAGTATATTTAAGATTTTATTTTATAATCATTTTTAATCAATAAAGTATAAATTCGACAAAGTTACCAGGAATGACACAATATGACCTGCAACAGGTTGGCGGTGTCGTTAAACCAATCAAATCAACTAACTAACTAACTCGGCGGTGGGGGGGGGGGGGGGGGGGGGGGGGGTGGCAAAATCTAGTTGTGAGAGGTAAAATATGTGTATTTTATATTTATTTTGTCTACAACGTGCTTGCAATTGAGATGTTGGAACTGGTGATGTTTTAATTTATGCTCATATTTTAATCAACAATCATATTTTAGTTTCAGGTCAAGGTATGGCACTGCTGTTGGCGATTAAACGTTTGTTGCTGACAGGTTTTTTCAGCCAAATCAATTTCCGTAATTTAAACAAGTGCACCAAAAACACTAAAGCACTCCATTTTCAAGCTATCTTGTAACGATATAAATTAAGACAAACAAATCCCCCCCCCCCCCGCCAAAAAGAAAAACCAACGCCCTCCAATTTCAAAGTATTTTATAGAACGGTCTCGGAAATTTCCGGTGTTCAAATACTTTACATGACATCCTCAGGTTTATTCCGCCCCTCCCCCCCCCCCCCCCCACCCCCGAGTCAAACTATACATGACAGCACAGTCTCAAACCATTTTACATCACAGTCTCAGGCTCATTTCTTGCATCAAACTGTGCAACACGTCTTATGCTATTTGCGGCAGCAAACTATTTTACGCAGCAGTCTCGGGATCAGGAGTCCGTTATTGAAGTGCGACGCTGGCAGGGTCAGAAAGTGTTTATCTGCATTGGACTCAACACGCAGCTCAAAAAGCCACTCCAACATAAGCAGTCACGTTAAAACCGCGTGTGGGGTTGTGAAGATCTTTGCCATGATGACCTTGCTTATCTGCTTCCGGAGTAACTAACTATAATCTGAAATTAAACGTTGAATGTTTAAAACATACTGTGCTTATTTTAAATCAAACTGCTATAAAATAAATTACATATGAGGTACCGAGAAAGAAGGACGATAATATAAACACTAAAATATGGAAACTGATGGAAGCGTTTCATCTTAATTTTTTGTCATGCTTTTAAAATCTTTCCTTTTCTTTTATTTCAGTAATTAAGAAAGATATTCAATAAGTTTTTTCATGACAATTAGGAGCCCTTAGCTATGGCGACGGGCAGCTAGAAGTTTTCTTTAAGAGCTGCTTTCATCGACAAACTGGAGTCTCAGCCAGACACGATCGACAGACTGGAGCCTCAGACAGACACGATCGACAGACTGGAGCCTAAGACAGACACGATCGACAGACTGGAGCCTCAGACAGACACGATCGACAGACTGGAGCCTCACAGACACGATCGACAGACTGGAGCCTCAGACGGACACGATCGACAGACTGGAGCCTCAGACAGACACGATCGACAGACTGGAGCCTAAGACAGACACGATCGACAGACTGGAGCCTAAGACAGACACGATCGACAGACTGGAGCCTCAGACAGACACGATCGACAGACTGGAGCCTCAGACGGACACGATCGACAGACTGGAGCCTCAGACGGACACGATCGACAGACTGGAGCCTCAGACGGACACGATCGACAGACTGGAGCCTCAGACATACACGATCGACAGACTTTAGCCTCAGATGGACACGATCGACAGACTGGAGCCTCAGACGGACACGATCGACAGACTGGAGCCTCAGACGGACACGATCCCCTCGATGACCTACGAAATCGCTGCTGCAGTCGGCTTGCAAAGTGCAATACTACTTTCATCACGTTTTTCACAAAGCTTATATTTTATGCTAAAAAGTTATTTTGGTAATTTTCAGTCTGTTTTATCCATGTGTGAAAGTTTTTAAAAAAAAACAGAATAGATTTCAAGACACAGCCTGGACGACACGTTCAATCACGTTCAATCATATCAGAATTTATGTTTCTATTTCAAAATAGTGTCATTTTGACCATTTCTCATGAATCTGAACAAAATTACAACGTAGCACACCAGCAATATTGCTCTATCCGTGTGAGATTTTTTAATTATCGAAGAAATCATTCATGTTCTCATTATTTCATGAAACCGAATAACAATACAATCCTGCAAACCTTTGGTACGTGTTTTATCCGTGTGTCAAATTTCAGAACAATCCGAACTGAGATGTAACACGAACTGAGATGTAACCCGAACTGAGATCTAACACGAACTGAGATGTAACCCGAACTGAGATGTATACCGAACTGAGATGTAACACGAACTGAGATGTAACACGAACTGACGTGTAACCCGAACTGACATGTAACCCGAACACGGACGTATCACTACGCGAACAAAAATTGCACAAACGGTGAATTTTACGAAATTTAAAAATACTCCCATTTTCGACCATTTTGTTTTCCTGATGTCGTATAAAAAACGACGTTGCACTCATTCAATATGTGCTCGGTATGTAAATTAAAAAAAAACCAATAGTTTTAGAGATCCAGCGGGGACACTAGTTCCAACAATCGAATAAATACTGCCATTTTGAGAATTTTTCCATGAATCCCAACAAAAATACAACGTTGCGTATCTTCTCATATGTGCGCTATCCGTTTGTGAAATTTCAAAAGAATCCGAAATATACCTGGACATACGGACAGACGGACAAGCTCATAACTACCCCTCAGCTGCACGGGAGATAAAAACTAGTATTTTCTCACTTCTGGGTATTGTAAACAACTTGTCAAAAATTAAAAATAAAATCAGAAATGCCTGATTTGTTCAAGTAGGAGAAATCTTACCATTTCTAGAACTGTCCTGGTTTTTGGAACTGCCATTCTCCAAATGAACTAGCATTCACTGCACTCTAAAATTTAGCATATAAATAAGCACATTATATCAGTTATTAAAATGATTAATCATACTGAAAAAACATATTTGAACTTTTGAGCAGACTTTTGAGCATTAGGGCTTCAGTGATAGAAGAGAAAAGAAATAATATCTAGTTGCAGTTACTCTAAATTCTTGTCTTATTTTGAAATCAGCATATAACTTCATTTTGAAGGATATCCCAAATAAAAATGCAGAAGTTTCCACAACAGAAATGCTAGAAGTCTTCCAGGCCCACCTTCCGACAGGCTCAGGAAATGTGTTCTGAGCACGCCGTTCTCTGGGCTAGGCTTCCACTCGGCAAGGGCCACTCAGCACAGCGTCTTCGGGCATCACACGCAGACCTCCTGATGGACACGCCGATCTTTAGGTGGGCACACCGACCACTGGGCCGGCAAGCCGATCTCTGGGTGGGCACGCCGATCTCTGGGTGGGCCCACCGATCTCTGGGTTCGGACGTCGAACTCTGGGTGGGCACGCCAACCACCGGGTGGGCACGCAGTCTTCTGGATCCGTCGTCCTCGGGGTAGAGCGTGCTCGGGGCAGGGCAACCTCTGGGTGGGCACAGCAACCTCTGGGTCGACCTGTCGACCTCTGGGTCGACATGTCGACCTCTGGGTTGACACGCCGACCTCTGAATTGACACGCCGACCTCTGAATTGACACGCTGTCTTCCGGACACAGCGTCCTCGGGGTATAGCGTCCTTGAAGCACGCCGTCCTCTTGGGTACAGCGTCCTTGGAGCACGCCGACCTCTTGGGTACAGCGTCCTTGGAGCACGCCGACCTCTTGGGTACAGCGTCCTTGGAGCACGCCGACCTCTTGGGTACAGCGTCCTTGGAGCACGCCGTCCTCTTGGGTACAGCGTCCTTGGAGCACGCCGACCTCTTGGGTACAGCGTCCTTGGAGCACGCCGACCTCTTGGGTACAGCGTCCTTGGAGCACGCCGACCTCTGCGTACAGGCGTCATTAGGGCCTGACCCGTACGAAGAGATAACCAAAATATCACCCATAAATGACCCACACTATGGCCGTTAAATAACGTTTATGACTCATTTTGAGCCATACACGTAATTTAAACCAATAATCGGGGTCAAGCATTTTTACTGATATTTTATGGGTCAAAACTAACCCATAAATATAAACCTATAATTCGGATCAAGAATATTGAACTTGGTTTTTTTGTGGCTCATAAAGTAGAGTTGATCCTATAAATTAACAAAAATTAATTTTAAAAAATATGGTGTGATGTATTACAATGTGATGGTGAATAATGCATTTCTCAGCACAACCAAAGTTAATAGTCTATAGTATGTGTTTTTATCATAATTTTGATGTCGCTATGTTGCTTCAAAATATCAGGCAGTCTCCAAAGTAATTTTAACAATCTTTGCTAACTCCCCACCCTACCCCACCCCCTTCTTTAAAAGAAATCAACTGAGATGGATTCAAATAAAAACCTGTTTGAATTCATCTCACATGATCCATTCCAGTGCAATTGGAGCAAAAGGATTTCCTTTCTTTATGAGTACTATTTACGGCCACGACACACGAGTCCTCGTGGTCTGCCACGACACAAAAATCCTCGCGGCCAAGTGGATGAGGCAGTTTGCGATTCGAGGCACCAATGACAGTTAAAACATGGGTCATAATATGATGTTTGAACATATCACCTAACCCAATACCACCGGAGATACAGCGCCGAACGTAATACCACACGAATGAAAAACAGGACAAAATGAAACCGTACGCTCTTATTGCTTATTCTGATTTCTGACATGACGAGCTCTCGATGAACACTACCACCTCTCGATGGACAATACTACCTCTCGATGATCAATACTACCTCTCGATGATCAATACTACCTCTCGATGAACACTACCACCTCTCGATGAACACTACTACCTCTCGATGAACACTACCACCTCTCGATGAACACTACTACCTCTCGATGAACACTACTACCTCTCGATGAACACTACTACCTCTCGATGGACACTGCCACCTCTCGGTGGACATGAACTCTCGGTAGAAACCAGGCATCGCCATCTTCTGCATCTTCATCGGTATTATGACATCAGCTTTCTCGAAATCAATAAATGCTTACACAACGATCTCTGGGTGGACACGACAACCTCATGGTGGACACGCCAACCTCACGGTGAACACGACGACCTCACGGCGGACACGACGACCTCACGGCGGACACGACGATCTCTAAGTGGACATGACGACCTCTAAGTGGACATGACGACCTCTAAGTGGACATGACGACCTCTAAGTGGACATGACGACCTCTAAGTGGACATGACGACCTCTAAGTGGACATGACGACCTCTAAGTGGACATGACGACCTCTGTGGACTCGATGACCTCTTGGTGAAAATGACCTGGGTTGACGCGATGACCTCTTGGTGAACGCGATGACCTGGGTTGACGCGATGACCTCTGGCTTGACGTGATGATCTCTGGGTTGACTCGATGACTGTGGACATGTCATCTTTTGTGTGGACACGCCGTCTTTTGGATATATGTCCTCTGAACACAGCGTCCGAGACACAGCGTTCTTCGAGCACGCCGATATATTAGCACGGGCGTCCCCAGGGCCTGGCCCGCATGAAGAGATAACCAAAATCACCCATAAATGATGCACACTATGGCAGTTAAATGACGTTATTTTATGGCTCAAAACTAACCCATGAATATAAACCTATAATTCGGATCAAGAATATTGAATTTAGCTTTTTGTGACTCATAAAGTAGAGTTGATCGTATAACTTGACAAAAATAATTTTAAAAAATATGATGCGATGTAGTACAATGTGATGGTGAATATTGCATTGCTCAGCACAATCAAAGTTAATAGTCTAATAAATATGTGTTTTTATCATAATTTTGATGTCGCTATGTTGCCTCAAAATGTCGGGCAGTCTCCAAAGTAATTTTAACAATCTTTGCTAACTCCCCACCCTACCCCACCCCCTTCTTTAAAAGAAATCAACTGAGATGGATTCAAATAAAAACCTGTTTGAATTCATCTCACATGATCCATTCCAGTGCAATTGGAGCAAAAGGATTTCCTTTCTTTATGAGTACTATTTACGGCCACGACACACAAGTCCTCATGGCCGCCTACGACACACAAGTCCTCGTGGCCGCCCACGACACAAAAGTCCTCGTTGCCAATTGGATGAGTCAGTTTGCGATTCGAGGCACCAATGATAGCTGAAACATGGATCACAATATGATGTCTGAACATATCACCCAACCCAATACCATCGGGGATACACCACCGAACGTAACACCACCGAACTAAATACCACCAAAGAAATGAAAAATAGGACAAAATACCACCGCGCACTCTTATTGCTTTTTCTGATCAACAGAACTGGTCACACTCAATGAAGTCTGAATGAAATTAAACCATTCAACAATATCTATAATTCAACAAAATTTATAATTACTAAGTCCACAATATGTGTTAACGTGTTGTATAACGCTTGAACTTACTATCACTTCACAATTCACTAAAATATCGCCTCCAAAAACAGTCCAAGGATTGAAAATACTGCAATCCAATCTGCACAAACGGAAAACCATAACAAAAACACCACAAGCATATAGTTCAACGATAATTTATCAGCACATGTCCAAACCACAAATGCAGCAACATTTTACTGTCCAAAGTGCAGAGTGTGACCAATATCGAAGAAAATCTTGGAGCGTTTTCTGTCCAAGGCGATGGTCCGTACAGAGGTTTTGCAGGCGTTTCTGCAGCTCAAAGTACACCGGCCGACATCTGTTTTTTTTGCTCTGGCTATTTGCGTTCTGTAAAAAGTCAACACTACTGCCACATCATTGCTTCCCCCTGTGGTTTTGGGGAATCTTGAGAATACGCCCACTGCTTTCTGTTCCGAGCATGGCGTAAGAGGCGACTAATTGGAATTTCTTTCTAGTTCCTCTTTTACTATTTCTTCATTCTTCCTTTTTCTGCCACTTGTCCCTTTAGCAATTGCGTCCCAATATATCAATCATAATTGGTGAATGGGACGCTAAGCACCAAAAAAACAAGCAAACCTCTTTGCTTGGGGCAATGATTGCCGTAAAAGAGGACGGGTGCTTATGACCTACGAATTGCGAAAGACCGATTGCAGCTGTCGCACGAGCTTTTGTGCGATCCTCCCATTCAGCGTGCGCTCATGCAGTCCACAATTCCAGCGGGTCAATGTATCAAAATCTCCGAGACGGCGGCTCTTCTGCGTCATTGCCGGCAGGAGGCTGGATGTGTCGAAATGAACCGGTCACGTAGATGATGTCAAAATGGCGATGAGTTTTTGAAGCTCATTGGACGCGTTTTATTGTAGGATCATGTGGTCGGCGACCTCATCTGCTGGCAAAAACACTAAACAATCACGCATTCCATAGACGAGTTTGAAGTCATCTGATGCACGATGTAAAAGGACCAATTCTTGTTCTTGACTTTCTTCCAGGCGCTTTCGGTTCAGTAGAAAAAGTACCCCTGTATCACAACGTGGTCACCAAGAACTGGCGTCACAACGCGCATGGCTAGAATTTTCAAATCGGTGATGGATTGAATCTGCATTTCTCCTCATTTTGCTCCTGTCTGCAAAAGCTTCTCTTCGTACACCTGCTGAGATTTTCCGGGCAGAAATGCGTAGACGTATGAAACAGTGGTGTCACCGAGTGGTGCTGTTATGACGTAGAGCTGTAGAAAAATGTCCGAAGTGACAGATTTGTTTGCTTTAACTGGTGTTGATCGCCATGCTCAGCAACTAGGCTGGCTACATTAGTACAGGCGTGCTAAAGAAACAAGTGGGAAAAATAATGTAGAAATAGTGAAAGAAGAGGTAGAAAGAAAGAAATTCGTGTTTTTGAGACATGAACAGAACACGGATGTAGTGGGTATATTCTGAAATACCCCCAGCTTACAGGGGACAGGGGAACAGGAAAGCAGCTGTTCATAAAGCACGTGTTCGAGCGACATAGCTTTCGCGGGAAGTCGTCGATCATAAATCATATAAATCACAATGCGTGAATCAGCGTCTGAGTCGTAAAGCAGTTAGCGCTCTGGTTCCACCCGCCGACGTCCAAGTCATCGCCAATTAAGAACTCAGCCAGTGATTGAGGGTCCTTCTGGTGAGGTTCTGCATATCCGAATGCTTCTCCGGCAATTGTCGAGGTCACAAATCTGGGTTCGGGCGGGATTACTGGCAATCTGGTTCGATTCTGGTAGAATCTCCGATGGTCGCGCTATTAAGTTTTTGGCCTTCAAAGACATCTTTCAGCGGAATTTGGCGAAGGCAATTGCGTTTTTGTCCGATGCGCGACAGTGTTCTTTGACGGCCCTCACCTCGGTCACATTGACGTCAGTTGTTCCTGCGCCTTCACATCAAGTGATTCTTCTTTTGATTACTCATGGTGATCCAGTCTCGTTTTAGCGCCCTATTTATACGTACGAGGTCAAGCGTCACACGAATCCCTTACAAACAATACAACGGAGTACTGTTTGCGCTTTATCCTGCTCAAATCTGCTCCGGCTTTATTTATAATCACTAAACCGTCTCCATAACACTAAAATGCCGCTCGAGTGCTTGAGTTCTCATTTGAATCCCCGTTTTCTTACCATCTTATTTGTGCTTTACTTACTGCTGCAGTCGTATTGGCTCAGGTGTGTTCGTTTTTTGTTTTTACAGAAAAAATAAAACAAAAGTAAGTTAAAACTAAAAAGTGGGGGTATCTCCTAGTTTTCATTTCCCCTGTAGTATTATGTCCAGTTGTATTTAATTTGTCCGACGTATTTAGTTCAGTGGTATTTTTTTCCTATACCCAATGTTATAATCTCCCATGTTTAGGGCCTTGATCTGCAATTCTGGTGTTAATTTGGGTAAGTTATTACGGGCTTAACGACATCTTTTCGGTCATAACACCGAGGAAAATATCAGCCATAGTATGGGTAATAACATGGATCTATTTTTCGTACAGGAGGGGGGGGGGGGAGCTTCCTCTGAGATAGGCGTCGCTCGGTTGAATCTAAGAAACAAATTCAGATCTTTCTAAAAACCCAATTTAGAGTCTCGGGCCGTTTCGAGCCGATTACTTTACGCTATCACTTGTGCTTATCTATTGCTATGGAATCCTTATTAAACAAAAAATGCAGAAATTATTTAATTGCCTATTCCTCTTGCTCACTAACCCAATTTAATAGCAAACTTTCTTAAAATTAGCCACATTTTGTTACTTAAAGAAAAAACTTGCTTTTTGGAAGGCCAGGTTTCATCCTCGTCAATGTTCAGACGCCAGTCTTGAAGTCTGTTCAGGAAATAAAATTTATGCCTTGTTGGAGCTTTAAAGTTGGCCTATGTTTCACGTGCTCTAACTTTTATAATCATACATATATTAAAATAAATCTATTTATTCTATCACCCAACTCAAAGTATTTTCCATGGAAAGCACAAGAGACATTTTGCAGCAGAAATTAGACATGGTTTAAGCCGTTACGCCACGAAAGAAAGACTGGTGTATTTCAACATGGATAACTGAATACTTAATGAATTTTAAAAGCTTACGTGTGGTCGCTTGTCCGTATGTCTAGAATGCCCGCTTCGATGCCTGCTTCTTCAGTGATGCTCGCTTTCTGTAGAATGTTAGCAGAAACATTTATACATATTTCTACCTGTGTTAAATTTGAAGAAATGCAACTTGATTATTTGAAGCCAAGATATATTGAGAAGATTTGTTCCTCTCGAATCAAAGAAAAAGTCTATTTAGAGACTTTGTAAAATATTTTCAGTTTCTAGCTGTTCCACAACTGGAAATTTTTTGTTGTCCAAATTGTTAAATCTATTACTGAAACATAAAACAAAAATTTACTCTTTGGAAACCAAGCATCGCCATCTTCTGCATCTTCATCGGTATTATTTATGACATCAGTCGTCTCTAAATCTATAATAAGGTGTGGGCACGACGATCTCTCGGTGGACATAGCGACCTCTCGGTGGACATAGCGACCTCTCGGTGGATATAGCGACCTCTCGGTGGGCAGGACAACCTGTCGCCAGACACGACGGCCTCTCGCTGGGTACGACGACCTCTCGGTAGACACGACGACCTCTCGGTAGACACGACGACCTCTCGGTAGACACGACGACCTCTCGGTAGACACGACGACCTCTCGGTGGACACGACGACCTCTCGATGGACATGGCGAGCTCTCAGTAGACAGGACGAGCTCTCAGTAGACAGGACGAGCTCTCAGTGGACAGGACCACTCGATGGACACTGCGACCTCTCTATGGACACTGCGACCTCTCTATGGACACTGCGACCTCTCTATGGACACTGCGACCTCTCTATGGACACTGCGACCTCTCTATGGACACTGCGACCTCTCTATGGACACGATCATCTCTCGGTAGACACGACGACCTCTCTATGGACACGATCATCTCTCGGTAGACACGACGACCTCTCGGTGGACACGACGACCTCTTTTTGGACACGACGACCTCTTGGTGGACATGGTGACCTTTCGCTGGACACAACGACCTCTAGGTGGACACGGCAGCTCTCGGTGGACATGCCAGCTCTCGATGGACATGGTGAGCTCTCAAAGGACATGGCGACCGCTCGATGGACACTGCGACCGCTCGATGGACACTGCGACCGCTCGATGGACACTGCGACCGCTCGATGGACACTGCGACCGCTCGATGGACACTGCGACCGCTCGATGGACACTGCGACCTCTCTATGGACACTGCGACCTCTTGGCGGGAACGATCATCTCTCGGTGGACACGACGATCTCTGGGTAGATACGACGACCTCTTGGTGGGCATGGTGACCTCTCGGTGGACATGGTGACCTGTCGCTGGACACAACGACCTCTAGGTGGACACGGCAGCTCTCGGTGGACATGCCAGCTCTCGGTGGACATGACGACCTCTCGATGGACATGACGACCTCTCGATGGACATGACGACCTCTCGATGGACATGGTGAGCTCTCGATGGTCACTGCGACCGCTCGATGGACACTGCGACCGCTCGATGGACACTGCGACCGCTCGATGGACACTGCGACCTCTCTATGGACACTGCGACCTCTCTATGGACACTGCGACCTCTCTATGGACACTGCGACGATCTCTCAGTGGACACGACGAGCTCTCTATGGACACTGCGACCTCTCGGTGGCTACGATGATCTTTCGGTAGACACGTGGGCCTCTCGGTGGACAGGACGACCTCTCGGTGGACATGACGAGCTCGCGGTGGACATGACGAGCTCGCGGTGGACATGACGAGCTTGCGGTGGACATGACGGCCTCTCGATGGACACTGCCGATGGACACTGCGAGCACGACAATCTTTTGGTAGACTCGGCGACCTCTCGGTGGACACGGCGAGCCCTCAGGGGACATGCGAGCTCTCAGGGGACATGCGAGCTCTCAGGGGACATGCGAGCTCTCAGTGGACATGGCGACCACTCGATGGACACTGCGGCGACCGCTCGATGGACACTGCGGCGACCACTCGATGGACACTGCGGCGACCGCTCGATGGACACTGCGGCGACCGCTCGATGGACACTGCGGCGACCGCTCGATGGACACTGCGGCGACCGCTCGATGGACACTGCGGCGACCGCTCGATGGACGGACAATGCGACGATCTCTCACACGACGACCTCGCAGTAGACACGACGACCTCGCAGTGGACACGACGACCTCGCAGTGGACACGACGACCTCGCAGTGGACACGACGACCTCGCAGTGGACACGACGACCTCGCAGTGGACACGACGACCTCGCAGTGGACACGACGACCTCGCAGTGGACACGACGACCTCTATGGACAATGCACACTCTCGGTGGACACGAACTCTCGGTAGAAACCAGGCATCGCCATCTTCCGCAACTTCATCGGTATTATGCCATTAGCTTTCTCGAAATCAATAAATGCTTACACAACGATCTCTGGGTGGACACGACAACCTCATGGTGGACACGACAACCTCATGGTGGACAACGCGATCTCTCAGTGGACACAACGACCTCTGGGTGGACACAACGACCTCTGGGTGGACACGACGACCTCTGGGTGGACACAACGACCTCTTGGTGGACACGACGACCTCTGGGTGGACACGACGACCTCTGGGTGGACACGATGACCTCTGGGTGGACACGACGACTTCTGGGTGGACACGACGACCTCTGGGTGGACACGACGACCTCTGGGTGGACACGACGACCTCTGGGTGGACACGACGACCTCTGGGTGGACGCGACGACCTCTGGGTAGACGCAACGACCTCTGGGTAGACGCAACGACCTCTGGGTAGACACGACGACCTCTCGGTAGACACGGCGACCTCTCGGTGGACACGGCGACCTCTCGGTGGACACGGCGACCTCTCGGTGGACACGACGACCTCTCGGTAGACACGGCGACCTCTCGGTGGACACGGCGACCTCTCGGTGGACACGGCGACCTCTGGGTGGACACGGCGACCTCTGGGTCCACACGGCGACCTCAGTGGACACGACGAGCTCAGTGGATACGACACGACAATATCTCGGTGGACACGACAACCTTTCGGTGGACACGATGCCCTCTCAGTCTACAGGACTACCTATCGGTGACCATGACGAGCTCTCAGTGGACATGACGACCTCTCATTGGACATGACGAGCTCTCGGTGGACATGATGAGCTCTCGATGGACACTGCGACCTCTCGATGTACACTGCGACCTCTCGGTGGACTATCTCTGGGTGGACAAGACGACTACTAGGTAGACTCGAGGACCTCTGAGTCAATGTCGACCTCTCGGTGGACACGACCTCACGGTGGAAACTACAACCTCGCGGTGGATACGAGGACCTCAGAGGCAATGAAGACCTCTCGTGGACGCGACGGCCTCTTGGTGGACAACTCGACCTCTCGGTGGACAACGCGACCTCTCGGTGGACAACGCGACCTCCGAATGGACATGACGACCTCCGAATGGACATGACGACCTCCGAATGGACATGACGACCTCCGAATGGACATGACGACCTTTGGGTGGACACGGAAACCTTCGGGTGGACACGGAAACCTTTGGGTGGACACGACGACCTCTGGGTGGACACGATGTCCTGATTGGACACGACGTCCTGAGTGGACACGACGTCCTGAGTGGACACGACGTCCTGAGTGGACACGACCTGAGCGGACACGACGACCTCTTGGTGAACGCGATGACCTGGGTTGACGCGATGACCTCTGGCTTGACGCGATGACCTCTGGGCTGACACGATCACTGTGGACATGCCATCCTTTGTGTGGACACGCCGTCTTTTGGATATGCCGTCTTCTGAACATAGAGTCCGAGATACAGCGTTCTTCGAGCACGCCGATATATTGGCACGGGCGTCCACAGGGTGTGGCCCGTACGAAGAGATAACCAAAGTCAACCATACATGACCCACACTATGGCTGTTAAATGACGTTATTTGATGGGTCAAAACTAACCCATGAATATAAACCTGTAGTTCGGGTCAAGAATATTAAACTTAGCTATTTTGTGACTCAAAGTAGAGTTGATCATATAACTGAACAAAAATTAATTTTAAAAAATATAATGGGACGTAATACAATATTGCATTTCTCAGCACAATCATAGTTAATAGTTTAACAAATATGTGTTTTTTATCATGATTTTGATGATGCTATATTGCTTCAACACATCAGGCAGTCTCGAAATCAATTTTAACAATCTTTGCGAAATCCCACCCCACCCCACTCCCTTCTTTTAAAGAAATCAACTGAGATGCATTCAAATAAAAACCTGTTTGAATTCATCTCACATGATCCATTCCAGAGCAATGTGAGATGAATTCCTCGTGGCCGGCCACAACACACAAGTTCTCATGCGATTCAAGGCGAAAAGGATTTATAATATGATGTCCGAACATATCACCTAACCCAATACCACTGGAGATACACCACCGAACGTAATACCACCGAACGTAATACCACCAAAAAAATGAAAATAGGACAAAATACCACCGTGCCCTTATTGCTTTTTCTGATCAACAGAACTGGTCACACTAAATTAAGTCTGAATGAGGTTAAACAATTCACAACAGCATCAACAACGAAGTCCACAATCAGTGTTAGCGTTGTATAACGCTTGAACTTATTACCACTTCATAATTCACTAATATATCGTATCTAAATCAGTCCAAAATTGAAAATACTGTAATCCTACTGTACTGTAAACATCACAAAAATACCACAAGCATATAGTTCAGACAATTTATGGGTAAATGTCCAAACCACAAATACAGCGAACATTTTACTGTCCAAAGTGCAGAGTGCGACCAATACCGAAGAAATCTTGGATCTTTCTGTCCAGGGCGATAGTCCGTACAGAGGTTTTGCAGACGTTTCTGCAACTCAAAGTACGTCGGCCGACAGGCGTTTCTTTGCTCTGGCTATTTGCGTTCTGTAAAGTCAACACTACTGCCACATCTTTTCTTCCCCTGTGGTTAGGGGGAATCTTGAGAGTATGCCCACTGCTTTCTGTTCCGAGCATGAAAGAGGTGACTAATCGGAATTTCTTTCTAGTTCCTCTTACTATTTCTTCATTCTTCCTTCTTTTCCTCCCACTTGTTCCTTTAGCAATTGCGTCCCAATATACCCATCATATTTGGTGAACGGGACGTTAAACACCAAATAAACAAGCAAGCAAATCTCCTTGCTTGGGGCAATGATTGCCGTAAAAGACGACGGGTGCTTATGAATTACGAAAGACCGATTACAGCTCTCGCACAAGTTTTTGTGCAATCCTCCCCATTCAGCGTGCGCTCATGCACAATTCCAGCGGATCAATGCATCAAAATCTCAGACGGCGGTTCCTCTGCGTCATTGCCGGCAGGAGGCTGGATGTGTCGAATTTGACCGGTCACGTTGGTGATGTCAAAATAACGATGACTTCTTGAAGCTCGTTGGACGCGCTTTCTTGCAGGATCATAAGGTCTGCGACCTCATCTGCTGGCAACAAACCAAACGATCACGCATTCCACAGAAGAGTGAGGTCATCTGATGCGCTATGCAAAAGGACCAATTCTTGTTCCTGGACTTTCCGTTGACTGGAAAAGGACCTTGTTTCACAACGTGGTCATCAAGAACTGACGTCACAACGCGCATGGCTAGAATTTTCAAATCGGTGATGACGGATTGAATCTGCATTTCTCCTCACTTTGCTCCTATCTGCCGAAGCTTCTCTTCGTACTCCTGAGATTTTCCGAGCACAAATGCGTAGACGCATGAAACAGTGGTGTCACCGAGTGGTGCTCTATGGCGTAGAGCTCTAGCAAAATGTCCTAAGTGCCAGATTTGTTTGCTTTTAACTGGTGTTGATCGGCACGTTCAGCAACTAGGATGGCTATATTAGGACAAGCGTGCTAAAGGAACAAGTGGGAAAAATAATGTAGAAATAGTGAAAGAAGAGGTAGAAAGAAAGAAATTCGTGTTTTTGAGACATGAACAGAACACGGATGTAGTGGGTATATTCTGAAATACCCCAGCTTACAGGGGACAGGGGAACAGGAAAGCAGCTGTTCATAAAGCACATGTTCGAGCGACATAGCTTTCGCGGGAAGTCGTCGATCATAAATCATATAAATCACAATGCGTGAATCAGCGTCTGAGTCGTAAAGCAGTTAGCGCTCTGGTTCCACCCGCCGACGTCCAAGTCATCGCCAATTAAGAACTCAGCCAGTGATTGAGGGTCCTTCTGGTGAGGTTCTGCATATCCTAATGCTTCTCCGGCAATTGTCGAGGTCACAAATCTGGGTTCGGACGAGATCACTGGCAATCTGGATCCATTCTGGTAGAATCTGCAATGGTCACGCCATTAAGTTTTTGGCCTTCAAAGACATCTTTCAGCGGAAATTTGTGAAGGCAATTGCGTTCTCGTCCGATGCGAGAGAGTGTTCTCAGCAAACTCAGCCAGTGAATGAGGGTACTTCTGGTGAGGTTCTGCATATCCGAATGCTTTTTAGGCAACTGTCGAGGTCACCAATATGGATAAGAACGGGATTACTGGCAATCTGGTTCGATTCTGGTAGAATCTCCGATGGTCGCGACATTAAGTTTTTGACCTTCGAAGACATCTTTCAGTGGAATGTGGCGAAGGCAATTGCGTTTTCGTCCGATGCGAGACAGTGTTCTTTGACGGCCCTCACCTCGGTTACATTGACGTCGGTTGTTACTGCGCCTTCACAAAAACTGATTCTTCTTGTGGCTACTCATGGTGATCCAGTCTCATTTTAGCGCCTTATTTATACGTACGAGGTCAAGTGTCACACGAATCCCTTACAAACAATACAACGGAGTACTGTTTGCGCTTTATCCTGCTCAAATCTGCTCCGGCTTTTAATTATTCCCACTGAACCGACACTTAAATGCTGCTCGAGCGCTTGTGTTATAATTTTAATTCCCATTCCCATTACTTGTGCTGTACTATGTACTGCACTTATGTTGGCTCATTTGTGTTCGTTTTTCTGCTTTTTTACAGAAAGAAAATAAAACAACAGATAAAACTAAAAAATTGGTGGTATATCCTGGTTTTCATTTCCCCTGTAGTATCATGCCCGGTTTTATTGTTTTGTCCTGTGGTATTTAGTTCGGTGGTATTTTTTCCTATACCCAATGTCTTAATCACCCATGTTTTGGGTCTTGATCTGCAATTCTGGTGTTAATTTGGGGTACGTTTTTATGGGCTCAACGACATATTTTTCGTCGAGACACAGAGGAAACTATCAGCCATAGTATGGGTAATAACATGGATCTATTTTTCGTATCGGGGGGGGGGGGCTTCTTCTGGGATATCCGTCGCTCGGTTGAATCTAAGAAACATATTCAGAATCTTTATAAAAACCCAATTTATAGTTTCGAGCCGTTTCGAGCCGATTACTTTACGCTATTACTTGTGCTTATCTATTGCTATGGAATCCTTATTGAACAAAAATGCAGAAATGGTTTAATTGCCTATTCCTCTTGCTCAATAACCCAATTTAATAGCAAACCTCCTTAAAATTACCCACATTTTGTTGCTTAATGTAAAGAAAAAACTTACTTTTGAACACCAAGCTTCATCCTCGTCAGTCTTCAGAAGCCAGTCTTCAAGTCTGTTCAGGAAATAAAATGTTGGAGCTTTAAAGTTGGCCTATGTTTCACGTACTCTGAAAATCATACATATTAAAAGAAATTTATTTATTCTACTACCCAACTTCAGCTGACTTCAAAAATATTTTCCATACGAAGCACAAGAGACATTTTGCAGCAAAAATTAGACATGGTTTAAGCCGTTACGCCACGAAAGAAAGACTGGTGTATTTCTGCATTGGTACTGAATCTTTAATGAATTTTAAAAGCTTACGTGTGGTCGCTTGTCCGTATGTCTATTATGCCCGCTTCGATGCCTGCTTCAGTGATGCTAACTTTCTGCACAGTGTTAGCAGAAATATTTATAGACATTACTACCTGTGTTAAATTCAAAGAAAGAACTGATTATTTGAAGCCAAGATGTATGTTGAGTAGATTTGTTTCTCTCGAATCTAAGAAAGTCAATTCAGAACCATTTTATAAACATAATTTACTGTTTCAAGCTTTTCCGCAAATGGAAAAGGTTTGTTTCGTCGAGATTATTGAAAGGGTAAATGAAACTTTATTAAATCTGTTAATGAAACTAAAAGTAAAGCTTACACGCCCCACAGATTCTACCTGTGGGGGAAAAATACGCCATAGACAAAAAAGTTGAAAATTATTCTTACTGTTGATCCGCCGTGGTGTAAAATGTTTTTTTCTGTTGAACCGGACCTGCTGCAGCTTGTTGGAGGCTACAAAAGTATCAAAATTCATCTTAAGGGTTTAAGTGAATTTCATACAAACCATTTTAAATGTTTATAATATTACAAGATTTTCTCTTAATGGTTATTACAAACAGAAAGACAAAAAACTTCAAATCCATTTGATTTTCTTCAAAAGAGCAGCCAGCTATTTTGCATTTAAATTGGCTAACAACGATACTTTATACATCGCCCTTATCAAGAAAACCTTAGCCAAGACGCCGCCGGTGTTTCAATAGCAAAATCTTTCGATTTATTATATTTTGTAGTTATAAATTGTTCCATCACGGAAGAAGACTTGCACAGCTTAGAAAGTTTTAAATTACTCGCTGTCCGCGGAGTCCTGATAACTGGAACGCCCGCCCACCACAGCCCACATCTCCAGTGACGCTATCCTTTCTCTGCAAGGTAGCAGAAAAATAAGGTATACTTTAAATCAGTTCACGTGAATGCTGAATGTCTGATTTTTTTGACTTTATAACTGTTGTGCTTGTTTGTTTGAGTTACCAAATCAAAACCATAAAATGAAGACGTTCTTTAATTTCCTATTTCTCTTGCATAGAATCGAAACAGAACAAAAGTCTCTTTAATTCGTAGTCATAAATTTATCTAATTTAAATCAAACCTTACTTTTGGGAAGTTTGAGCTTCACCATTTTCTACATCTTATTCAGCCTTGAGACGTCAGTCTTGAAATCTGTTGAGGAAACAAGTTGTATTTATAGTTGACGCTTTCCAGTTGGTCAATGCCTCACGAACTCTATCAAAATCGAACATATTGAATTAAATGATTGCCGAACTCCAAGTAACTTCGAAAGTATTTTCCAGGGAAAGCACAAGAAATATTTTATAGCAAACATCAAGTTGTACTGTGTTTTCAGCAGGATAGAATTCTCCAAAACAAAATCTGAAAACAATTCTTACTCTTCATCGACACCAGGAGGTAGAAGCTTTCTATTGTCATGTCCGGTAGGCTGCAGCTGGTGGAAGTCTATTAAAATACAAAAATGTTTCTCTTGGCTTGAAGTTAGTTGTATTAAAGATCACTTGAAGAGATTTTGTTAACAGCCGCTGTCAACAAAACCCTTGTGAAAACGGCCATGATTTAATAGTAAGATCTCTTCACTGTGCTATTTATTATTTCGTTCAATATTCAATGCCTTAATTCAACAGTTGATAAAAATCTTACCTGCTGAATGTGCCCTTCTTTGCCGTTTGTCCACTGGATTGCTGTCTGTCATGCGCCGATGTCGATTTAGCTGCTGTCGTCTTGGCCGGGGTCCACTTGGTTGGTGCCCGCTGGATCTCTTCTAGAACAAACTTTAAAAAGGAAAACGTGATAAGATAAATACATAGTATTTAAACATACATTAAAATATTTTTAAAAAAGTACGTGAATATTGACGTATTCCCAAAATTAAAGAAAAACGACTTAGCAGTATTGTCCTCATAGGCGGGTTCGGCTTGGCTGTCATCCGCTTGACTGCTGCCCTCATGGGCGGGATCCACTTGGCTGCTGTCCTCCTGACCGGGCTTCACTTGACTGCTGTCCCCATCGCCAGGTAACACTTGACTGCTGTCCCCATGGCCGGGCTTCACTTGGCTGCTGTCCTCATGGCCGGGCTTCACTTGGCTGCTGTCCTCATGGCAGGGGTTCGCTTGGCTGTTGTCCTCATGGCAGGACTTCAATTGGCTCCTGTCCTCATGGCAGGACTTTATTTGGCTGCTGTCCTTATTGCCGGTTCACTTGTCCGCTGTTCTCATTGCTGAGTTCGCTTGGTTGCTGTCCTCATGGCAGGTGTCCATTAGCCCTGTCCACTAGGCTTGTGTCCTCTCAGCTTGGATCCGCCTTGGGCCTGTTCGAATGTGTCCTCCTAGCCTTCAGCTGTCAAAATAGAAATGGAGTCTTTGTTCGGAGAATAAATTAAGACGTTTTGGAAACGTATGTGATCGGCAAAATTTCATTGATATTCATTAAGCCTCGTTACATAGTCTTTTTGAATTGTGTGAATGTTAAAATATTTGCTTTAATGAACTGATACACTACAGTGAAATCAAGCACAGAGTTGTAGATTATAAATTTATTACAAGTTCCCTACACGTTGCCTCAACTGTGAGAATGATTGGGAGGCCACACAATCTACATGTCCAGCGGTACACCTCTTTCTTGCTGCAATACGGCAGCGAAGAAATGATATCTTGTACCTGTGTTATAAAAATATAAAATAAATTTTGACATATATGGAACAGATTAAAAAGGAATGATTGATAAAGTGGGGAAATAAAATAAAATTTTGTATCCTTTAATGTTTAAATTTGTCAGTCGACATTGCTGTCAATAGCAATGTTTTGCAAACAATAATCGCTGAGGCTGCGGTTAACTAGGAATAGGCCATCAATGAAGAGGATTGCGTTATGCAAAAGGAAGTGTTCATAAACACACAAACATTTTCAATGCTTTGAAGGGAAGTGGTTTACTTTAAAATATTTTTAGAGTTTGGAATTTGAAAGTGGGAATGAAAAACTAATTTAATTCTAGCCAGAAAAACAAGATACTAATTCATAATTTTGAATCACATTGGGGAGGGGCCGTTACTTGAAAGAAACGGATGAGTGTTTACTAGATCGAGTGCGGTAAATTTTAATTTGTTCAAAAGAAAAGTTCTTACCTGTTGACAGTACTGGCCTAGTAAGTCCCGCCCGCCTCATTTCCCCAGTTTTTGTTGTGTTTGGGGCCCTCTCCTACTTCTCTAAGACAGAAAGAATAATGTATGCTTCACTTATGAAATACAAATATCTTGCCTTAATGATTCAGGCTGTATTCCAGTCAATTATTCCACGTTGCTTTTCTTTTAGTTTTAAAATGCATACATCTATGTATTTGAAGCCGATACATTTCCACGAAATCAAGTTATTACCAGGTGCCAAATTTATTGCAGCACAAGCAGATTGGCTCTTACATTTCGGTCGAGCTGTCCTATTGCCTGGAACACTTGATCAGTGGCGTCACAATGCAAACGGTCCCATTTACGTCATTTTCTGCTTCTATAAAAAGTATTCAAGGAGAGTGACTGATGTAGATGTCCAATTTAAATATTGTAGTGTTGACTGTTGTTTCTTTCGCTTCTTAATATGATAAAATACAAAGACGATTGACATAATTTCTGTCACAGTATAGGCAGTTATGCCACTAAAGAAAGGCTAGTGTATTTCAACATCGGTACTGAATACTTAATAAATTTTAAAAACTTACGTGTGGTCGCTTGTCCGTAGGCCTAGAATGCCCGCCCTCCATAGCCCGCTTCTTTAGTGATGCTCATCTTTAAATCTATAAATAAATAACTCGCGTTTTCAAGAGAAGTTTTTACAAGTCAGCTTATGAAATCGTGTCAAAGTTCGCAACAGATTTCAGGTGGACCTTAAATTTTCCATGTCTTTTTTCAAAAGAAACATAAAAGCTGACATTGTACAAATACGTCATGGACGAAAAATGGAAAATCATTCTTACTGTTGATCCGTCGTAACGTAAAATGTTTCATTCTGTTGATCCAGGCCTGCTGCAGCTTGTTGGAGGCTACAAAAGTATCAAAATTCATCTTAAGGGTTTAAGTGAATTTCATACTAACCATTTTAAATGTTTATAATATTACAAGACTTTCTCTTAATGGTTAGTACAAACAGAAAGACAAAAAATATTCAAATCCATTTGATTTTCTTCAAAAGAGCAGCCAGCTATTTTGCATTTAAATTGGCTAACAACGATACTTTATACATCACCCTTATCAAGAAAACCTTAGCCAAGACGCCGCCGGTGTTTCAATAGCAAAATCTTTCGATTTATTATATTTTGTAGTTATAAATTGTTCCATCACGGAAGAAGACTTGCACAGCTTAGAAAGTTTTAAATTACTCGCTGTCCGCGGAGTCTTGATAGCTGGAACGCCCGCCCACCACAGCCCACATCTCCAGTGACGCCATCCTTTCTCTGCAAGGTAGCAGAAAAATAAGGTATACTTTAAATCAGTTCACGTGAATGCTGAATGTCTGATTTTTTTGACTTTATAACTGTTGTGCTTGTTTGTTTGAGTTACCAAATCAAAACCATAAAATGAAGACGTTCTTTAATTTCCTATTTCTCTTGCATAGAATCGAAACAGAACAAAAGTCTCTTTAATTCGTAGTCATAAATTTATCTAATTTAAATCAAACCTTACTTTTGGGAAGTTTGAGCTTCACCATTTTCTACATCTTATTCAGCCTTGAGACGTCAGTCTTGAAATCTGTTGAGGAAACAAGTTGTATTTATAGTTGACGCTTTCCAGTTGGTCAATGCCTCACGAACTCTATCACAATCGAACATATTGAATTAAATGATTGCCGAACTCCAAGTAACTTCGAAAGTATTTTCCAGGGAAAGCACAAGAAATATTTTATAGCAAACATCAAGTTGTACTGTGTTTTCAGCAGGATAGAATTCTCCAAAACAAAATCTGAAAACAATTCTTACTCTTCATCGACACCAGGAGGTAGAAGCTTTCTATTGTCATGTCCGGTAGGCTGCAGCTGGTGGAAGTCTATTAAAATACAAAAATGTTTCTCTTGGCTTGAAGTTAGTTGTATTAAAGATCACTTGAAGAGATTTTGTTAACAGCCGCTGTCAACAAAACCCTTGTGAAAACGGCCATGATTTAATAGTAAGATCTCTTCACTGTGCTCTTTATTATTTCGTTCAATATTCAATGCCTTAATTCAACGGTTGATAAAAATCTTACCTGCTGAATGTGCCCTTCTTTGCCCTTTGTCCACTGGATTGCTGTCTGTCATGCGCCGATGTCGATTTAGCTGCTGTCGTCTTGGCCGGGGTCCACTTGGTTGGTGCCCGCTGGATCTCTTCTAGAACAAACTTTAAAAAGGAAAACGTGATAAGATAAATACATAGTATTTAAACATACATTAAAATATTTTTAAAAAAGTACGTGAATATTGACGTATTCCCAAAATTAAAGAAAAACGACTTAGCAGTATTGTCCTCATAGGCGGGTTCGGCTTGGCTGTCATCCGCTTGACTGCTGCCCTCATGGGCGGGATCCACTTGGCTGCTGTCCTCCTGACCGGGCTTCACTTGACTGCTGTCCCCATCGCCGGGTAACACTTGACTGCTGTCCCCATGGCCGGGCTTCACTTGGCTGCTGTCCTCATGGCCGGGCTTCACTTGGCGGCCGTCCTCATGGCAGGGGTTCGCTTGGCTGTTGTCCTCATGGCAGGACTTCAATTGGCTCCTGTCCTCATGGCAGGACTTTATTTGGCTGCTGTCCTTATTGCCGGTTCACTTGTCCGCTGTTCTCATTGCTGAGTTCGCTTGGTTGCTGTCCTCATGGCAGGTGTCCATTAGCCCTGTCCACTAGGCTTGTGTCCTCTCAGCTTGGATCCGCCTTGGGCCTGTTCGAATGTGTCCTCCTAGCCTTCAGCTGTCAAAATAGAAATGGTGTCTTTGTTCGGAGAATAAATTAAGACGTTTTGGAAAGGTATGTGATCGGCAAAATTTCATTGATATTCATTAAGCCTCGTTACATAGTCTTTTTGAATTGTGTGAATGTTAAAATATTTGCTTTAATGAACACTACAGTGAAATCAAGCACAGAGTTGTAGATTATAAATTTATTACAAGTTCCTTACTCGTTGCCTCAACTGTGAGAATGATTGGGAGGCCACACAATCTACATGTCC